>OZ017740.1:99206912-99631195 GCA_963969285.1 Odontomyia ornata | reverse complement strand
AAACGCGAAATTCGCACGTTTAAGGGGAGAAAAATGAATTTAAAGTTTTGGGGAGTTGACGCGTGAAAAATTGGGTTATTTTTGGCTTTCAACCACTAAACCCGCCCTTAAACTTTTGCGAAATGCCACAAATTTATACTTTTTGGAAAATTCAGACGCTGATCTATTCATTAACGCTAAAATATAGCACATCGGTTGAAAAATGAAGCCACAGCAATGCCGTAAAGGGAAAAAGTTTCCATAACCTGCCCCCAAAAATATAAGGAACCTTATAAAAATTAGTATTCTTATGAAAAGTACTACAAATTTATATTTGACGTAAACAACAGACTGACAGCTACAAAATGAGACCAAAATTTTGATAATCGAATAGAATTTGTGGCTACAGTGAACGATTAAAGCCAGAGGTCTGACAAGAAAATTTACGTATTTTAGACAAATACATGTCTATGCCTCCTAAGCGTAATAAAAATTACTTTTTCATGCAAATTACTACATATTTGCACTTCACGCAAACTAAACAAACGCAAGTATAAGATAAGACCAAAATTTCAACAATCGAATTTAAATTACGGGCACAGTAAACAATCAAAGCTGAAAATCTGCACAAAAACTGCACGTGTTCTAGAAACAGTAATTTTTGGATATTTTGCCTAAAACATGTTCCGACCATCAAAACACCAGTTTGGGCTAAACTTTTAAATAAAAACGTAAAAACGCGAAATTCGCACGTTTAAGGGGAGAAAAATGAATTTAAAGTTTTGGGGAGTTGACGCGTGAAAAATTGGGTTATTTTTGGCTTTCAACCACTAAACCCGCCCTTAAACTTTTGCGAAATGCCACAAATTTATACTTTTTGGAAAATTCAGACGCTGATCTATTCATTAACGCTAAAATATAGCACATCGGTTGAAAATGAAGCCACAGCAATGCCGTAAAGGGAAAAAGTGTCCATAACCTGCCCCCAAAAATATAAGGAACCTTATAAAAATTAGTATTCTTATGAAAAGTACTACAAATTTATATTTGACGTAAACAACAGACTGACAGCTACAAAATGAGACCAAAATTTTGATAATCGAATAGAATTTGTGGCTACAGTGAACGATTAAAGCCAGAGGTCTGACAAGGAAATTTACGTATTTTAGACAAATACATGTCTATGCCCCCTAAGCATAATAAAAACTACTTTTTTCATGCAAATTACTACATATTTGCACTTCACGCAAACTAAACAAACGCAACTATAAGATAAGACCAAAATTTCAACAATCGAATTTAAATTACGGGCACAGTAAACAATCAAAGCTGAAAATCTGCACAAAAACTGCACGTGTTCTAGAAACAGTAATTTTTGGATATTTTGCCTAAAACATGTTCCGACCATCAAAACACTAGTTTGGGCTAAACTTTTAAATAAAAACGTAAAAACGCGAAATTCGCACGTTTAAGGGGAGAAAAATGAATTTAAAGTTTTGGGGAGTTGACGCGTGAAAAATTGGGTTATTTTTGGCTTTCAACCACTAAACCCGCCCTTAAACTTTTGCGAAATGCCACAAATTTATACTTTTTGGAAAATTCAGACGCTGATCTATTCATTAACGCTAAAATATAGCACATCGGTTGAAAAATGAAGCCACAGCAATGCCGTAAAGGGAAAAAGTTTCCATAACCTGCCCCCAAAAATATAACGAACCTTATAAAAATTAGTATTCTTATGAAAAGTACTACAAATTTATATTTGACGTAAACAACAGACTGACAGCTACAAAATGAGACCAAAATTTTGATAATCGAATAGAATTTGTGGCTACAGTGAACGATTAAAGCCAGAGGTCTGACAAGAAAATTTACGTATTTTAGACAAATACATGTCTATGCCTCCTAAGTGTAATGAAAATTACTTTTTTCATGCAAATTACTACATATTTGCACTTCACGCAAACTAAACAAACGCAAGTATAAGATAAGACCAAAATTTCAACAATCGAATTTAAATTACGGGCACAGTAAACAATCAAAGCTGAAAATCTGCACAAAAACTGCACGTGTTCTAGAAACAGTAATTTTTGGATATTTTGCCTAAAACATGTTCCGACCATCAAAACACTAGTTTGGGCTAAACTTTTGAATAAAAACGTAAAAACGCGAAATTCGCACGTTTAAGGGGAGAAAAATGAATTTAAAGTTTTGGGGAGTTGACGCGTGAAAAATTGGGTTATTTTTGGCTTTCAACCACTAAACCCGGCCTTAAATTTTTGCGAAATACCACAAATTTATACTTTTTGGAAAATTCAGACGCTGATCTATTCATTAACGCTAAAATATAGCACATCGGTTGAAAAATGAAGCCACAGCAATGCCGTAAAGGGAAAAAGTTTCCATAACCTGCCCCCAAAAATATAAGGAACCTTATAAAAATTAGTATTCTTATGAAAAGTACTACAAATTTATATTTGACGTAAACAACAGACTGACAGCTACAAAATGAGACCAAAAATTTTGATAATCGAATAGAATTTGTGGCTACAGTGAACGATTAAAGCCAGAGGTCTGACAAGGAAATTTACGTATTTTAGACAAATACATGTCTATGCCTCCTAAGCGTAATAAAAATTACTTTTTTCATGCAAATTACTACATATTTGCACTTCACGCAAACTAAACAAACGCAACTATAAGATAAGACCAAAATTTCAACAATCGAATTTAAATTACGGGCACAGTAAACAATCAAAGCTGAAAATCTGCACAAAAACTGCACGTGTTCTAGAAACAGTAATTTTTGGATATTTTGCCTAAAACATGTTCCGACCATCAAAACACTAGTTTGGGCTAAACTTTTAAATAAAAACGTAAAAACGCGAAATTCGCACGTTTAAGGGGAGAAAAATGAATTTAAAGTTTTGGGGAGTTGACGCGTGAAAAATTGGGTTATTTTTGGCTTTCAACCACTAAACCCGCCCTTAAACTTTTGCGAAATGCCACAAATTTATACTTTTTCGAAAATTCAGACGCTGATCTATTCATTAACGCTAAAATATAGCACATCGGTTGAAAAATGAAGCCACAGCAATGCCGTAAAGGGAAAAAGTGTCCATAACCTGCCCCCAAAAATATAAGGAACCTTATAAAAATTTGTATTCTTATGAAAAGTACTACAAATTTATATTTGACGTAAACAACAGACTGACAGCTACAAAATGAGACCAAAATTTTGATAATCGAATAGAATTTGTGGCTACAGTGAACGATTAAAGCCAGAGGTCTGACAAGAAAATTTACGTATTTTAGACAAATACATGTCTATGCCTCCTAAGTGTAATGAAAATTACTTTTTTCATGCAAATTACTACATATTTGCACTTCACGCAAACTAAACAAACGCAACTATAAGATAAGACCAAAATTTCAACAATCGAATTTAAATTACGGGCACAGTAAACAATCAAAGCTGAAAATCTGCACAAAAACTGCACGTGTTCTAGAAACAGTAATTTTTGGATATTTTGCCTAAAACATGTTCCGTACATCAAAATACTAGTTCGGGCTAAACTTTTAAATAAAAACGTAAAAACGCGAAATTCGCACGTTTAGGGGAGAAAAATGAATTTAAAGTTTTGGGGAGTTGACGCGTGAAAAATTGGGTTATTTTTGGCTTTCAACCACTAAACCCGGCCTTAAATTTTTGCGAAATACCACAAATTTATACTTTTTGGAAAATTCAGACGCTGATCTATTCATTAACGCTAAAATATAGCACATCGGTTGAAAAATGAAGCCACAGCAATGCCGTAAATGGAAAAAGGTTCCATAACCTGCCCCCAAAAATATAAGGAACCTTATAAAAATTAGTATTCTTATGAAAAGTACTACAAATTTATATTTGACGTAAACAACAGACTGACAGCTACAAAATGAGACCAAAATTTTGATAATCGAATAGAATTTGTGGCTACAGTGAACGATTAAAGCCAGAGGTCTGACAAGGAAATTTACGTATTTTAGACAAATACATGTCTATGCCTCCTAAGCGTAATAAAAATTACTTTTTTCATGCAAATTACTACATATTTGCACTTCACGCAAACTAAACAAACGCAACTATCAGATAAGACCAAAATTTCAACAATCGAATTTAAATTACGGGCACAGTAAACAATCAAAGCTGAAAATCTGCACAAAAACTGCACGTGTTCTAGAAACAGTAATTTTTGGATATTTTGCCTAAAACATGTTCCGACCATCAAAACACTAGTTTGGGCTAAACTTTTAAATAAAAACGTAAAAACGCGAAATTCGCACGTTTAAGGGGAGAAAAATGAATTTAAAGTTTTGGGGAGTTGACGCATGAAAAATTGGGTTATTTTTGGCTTTCAACCACTAAACCCGCCCTTAAACTTTTGCGAAATGCCACAAATTTATACTTTTTGGAAAATTCAGACGCTGATCTATTCATTAACGCTAAAATATAGCACATCGGTTGAAAAATGAAGCCACAGCAATGCCGTAAAGGGAAAAAGTGTCCATAACCTGCCCCCAAAAATATAAGGAACCTTATAAAAATTAGTATTCTTATGAAAAGTACTACAAATTTATATTTGACGTAAACAACAGACTGACAGCTACAAAATGAGACCAAAATTTTGATAATCGAATAGAATTTGTGGCTACAGTGAACGATTAAAGCCAGAGGTCTGACAAGGAAATTTACGTATTTTAGACAAATACATGTCTATGCCTCCTAAGCGTAATAAAAATTACTTTTTTCATGCAAATTACTACATATTTGCACTTCACGCAAACTAAACAAACCCAACTATAAGATAAGACCAAAATTTCAACAATCGAATTTAAATTACGGGCACAGTAAACAATCAAAGCTGAAAATCTGCACAAAAACTGCACGTGTTCTAGAAACAGTAATTTTTGGATATTTTGCCTAAAACATGTTCCGACCATCAAAACACTAGTTTGGGCTAAACTTTTAAATAAAAACGTAAAAACGCGAAATTCGCACGTTTAAGGGGAGAAAAATGAATTTAAAGTTTTGGGGAGTTGACGCGTGAAAAATTGGGTTATTTTTGGCTTTCAACCACTAAACCCGCCCTTAAACTTTTGCGAAATGCCACAAATTTATACTTTTTGGAAAATTCAGACGCTGATCTATTCATTAACGCTAAAATATAGCACATCGGTTGAAAAATGAAGCCACAGCAATGCCGTAAAGGGAAAAAGTTTCCATAACCTGCCCCCAAAAATATAAGGAACCTTATAAAAATTAGTATTCTTATGAAAAGTACTACAAATTTATATTTGACGTAAACAACAGACTGACAGCTACAAAATGAGACCAAAATTTTGATAATCGAATAGAATTTGTGGCTACAGTGAACGATTAAAGCCAGAGGTCTGACAAGAAAATTTACGTATTTTAGACAAATACATGTCTATGCCTCCTAAGTGTAATGAAAATTACTTTTTTCATGCAAATTACTACATATTTGCACTTCACGCAAACTAAACAAACGCAAGTATAAGATAAGACCAAAATTTCAACAATCGAATTTAAATTACGGGCACAGTAAACAATCAAAGCTGAAAATCTGCACAAAAACTGCACGTGTTCTAGAAACAGTAATTTTTGGATATTTTGCCTAAAACATGTTCCGACCATCAAAACACTAGTTTGGGCTAAACTTTTAAATAAAAACGTAAAAACGCGAAATTCGCACGTTTAAGGAGAGAAAAATGAATTTAAAGTTTTGGGGAGTTGACGCGTGAAAAATTGGGTTATTTTTGGCTTTCAACCACTAAACCCGCCCTTAAACTTTTGCGAAATGCCACAAATTTATACTTTTTGAAAAATTCAGACGCTGATCTATTCATTAACGCTAAAATATAGCACATCGGTTGAAAAATGAAGCCACAGCAATGCCGTAAAGGGAAAAAGTTTCCATAACCTGCCCCCAAAAATATAAGGAACCTTATAAAAATTAGTATTCTTATGAAAAGTACTACAAATTTATATTTGACGTAAACAACAGACTGACAGCTACAAAATGAGACCAAAATTTTGATAATCGAATAGAATTTGTGGCTACAGTGAACGATTAAAGCCAGAGGTCTGACAAGAAAATTTACGTATTTTAGACAAATACATGTCTATGCCTCCTAAGTGTAATGAAAATTACTTTTTTCATGCAAATTACTACATATTTGCACTTCACGCAAACTAAACAAACGCAAGTATAAGATAAGACCAAAATTTCAACAATCGAATTTAAATTACGGGCACAGTAAACAATCAAAGCTGAAAATCTGCACAAAAACTGCACGTGTTCTAGAAACAGTAATTTTTGGATATTTTGCCTAAAACATGTTCCGACCATCAAAACACTAGTTTGGGCTAAACTTTTGAATAAAAACGTAAAAACGCGAAATTCGCACGTTTAAGGGGAGAAAAATGAATTTAAAGTTTTGGGGAGTTGACGCGTGAAAAATTGGGTTATTTTTGGCTTTCAACCACTAAACCCGGCCTTAAATTTTTGCGAAATGCCACAAATTTATACTTTTTGGAAAATTCAGACGCTGATCTATTCATTAACGCTAAAATATAGCACATCGGTTGAAAAATGAAGCCACAGCAATGCCGTAAAGGGAAAAAGTTTCCATAACCTGCCCCCAAAAATATAAGGAACCTTATAAAAATTAGTATTCTTATGAAAAGTACTACAAATTTATATTTGACGTAAACAACAGACTGACAGCTACAAAATGAGACCAAAATTTTGATAATCGAATAGAATTTGTGGCTACAGTGAACGATTAAAGCCAGAGGTCTGACAAGGAAATTTACGTATTTTAGACAAATACATGTCTATGCCTCCTAAGCGTAATAAAAATTACTTTTTTCATGCAAATTACTACATATTTGCACTTCACGCAAACTAAACAAACGCAACTATAAGATAAGACCAAAATTTCAACAATCGAATTTAAATTACGGGCACAGTAAACAATCAAAGCTGAAAATCTGCACAAAAACTGCACGTGTTCTAGAAACAGTAATTTTTGGATATTTTGCCTAAAACATGTTCCGACCATCAAAACACTAGTTTGGGCTAAACTTTTAAATAAAAACGTAAAAACGCGAAATTCGCACGTTTAAGGGGAGAAAAATGAATTTAAAGTTTTGGGGAGTTGACGCGTGAAAAATTGGGTTATTTTTGGCTTTCAACCACTAAACCCGCCCTTAAACTTTTGCAAAATGCCACAAATTTATACTTTTTGGAAAATTCAGACGCTGATCTATTCATTAACGCTAAAATATAGCACATCGGTTGAAAAATGAAGCCACAGCAATGCCGTAAAGGGAAAAAGTGTCCATAACCTGCCCCCAAAAATATAAGGAACCTTATAAAAATTAGTATTCTTATGAAAAGTACTACAAATTTATATTTGACGTAAACAACAGACTGACAGCTACAAAATGAGACCAAAATTTTGATAATCGAATAGAATTTGTGGCTACAGTGAACGATTAAAGCCAGAGGTCTGACAAGAAAATTTACGTATTTTAGACAAATACATGTCTATGCCTCCTAAGTGTAATGAAAATTACTTTTTTCATGCAAGTTACTACATATTTGCACTTCACGCAAACTAAACAAACGCAAGTATAAGATAAGACCAAAATTTCAACAATCGAATTTAAATTACGGGCACAGTAAACAATCAAAGCTGAAAATCTGCACAAAAACTGCACGTGTTCTAGAAACAGTAATTTTTGGATATTTTGCCTAAAACATGTTCCGTACATCAAAATACTAGTTCGGGCTAAACTTTTAAATAAAAACGTAAAAACGCGAAATTCGCACGTTTAAGGGGAGAAAAATGAATTTAAAGTTTTGGGGAGTTGACACGTGAAAAATTGGGTTATTTTTGGCTTTCAACCACTAAACCCGCCCTTAAACTTTTGCGAAATGCCACAAATTTATACTTTTTGGAAAATTCAGACGCTGATCTATTCATTAACGCTAAAATATAGTATATCGGTTGAAAAATGAAGCCACAGCAATGCCGTAAAGGGAAAAAGTGTCCATAACCTGCCCCCAAATATAAAAGGAACCTTATAAAAATTAGTATTCTTATGAAAAGTACTACAAATTTATATTTGACGTAAACAACAGACTGACAGCTACAAAATGAGACCAAAATTTTGATAATCGAATAGAATTTGTGGCTACAGTGAACGATTCAAGCCAGAGGTCTGCCAAGAAAATTTACGTATTTTAGACAAATACATGTCTATGCCTCCTAAGCGTAATAAAAATTACTTTTTTCATGCAAATTACTACATATTTGCACTTCACGCAAACTAAACAAACGCAACTATAAGATAAGACCAAAATTTCAACAATCGAATTTAAATTACGGGCACAGTAAACAATCAAAGCTGAAAATCTGCACAGAAACTGCACGTGTTCTAGAAACAGTAATTTTTGGATATTTTGCCTAAAACATGTTCCGACCATCAAAACACTAGTTTGGGCTAAACTTTTAAATAAAAACGTAAAAACGCGAAATTCGCACGTTTAAGGGGAGAAAAATGAATTTAAAGTTTTGGGGAGTTGACGCGTGAAAAATTGGGTTATTTTTGGCTTTCAACCACTAAACCCGCCCTTAAACTTTTGCGAAATGCCACAAATTTATACTTTTTGGAAAATTCAGACGCTGATCTATTCATTAACGCCAAAATATAGCACATCGGTTGAAAAATGAAGCCACAGCAATGCCGTAAAGGGAAAAAGTTTCCATAACCTGCCCCCAAAAATATAAGGAACCTTATAAAAATTAGTATTCTTATGAAAAGTACTACAAATTTATATTTGACGTAAACAACAGACTGACAGCTACAAAAAGAGACCAAAATTTTGATAATCGAATAGAATTTGTGGCTACAGTGAACGATTAAAGCCAGAGGTCTGACAAGAAAATTTACGTATTTTAGACAAATACATGTCTATGCCTCCTAAGCGTAATAAAAATTACGTTTTTCACGCAAATTACTACATATTTGCACTTCACGCAAACTAAACAAACGCAACTATAAGATAAGACCAAAATTTCAACAATCGAATTTAAATTACGGGCACAGTAAACAATCAAAGCTGAAAATCTGCATAAAAACTGCACGTGTTCTAGAAACAGTAATTTTTGGATATTTTGCCTAAAACATGTTCCGACCATCAAAACACTAGTTTGGACTAAACTTTTAAATAAAAACGTAAAAACGCGAAATTCGCACGTTTAAGGGGAGAAAAATGAATTTAAAGTTTTGGGGAGTTGACGCGTGAAAAATTGGGTTATTTTTGGCTTTCAACCACTAAACCCTTCCCTAAAATTTTGCGAAATGCCACAAATTTATACTTTTTGGAATATTCAGACGCTGATCTATTCATTAACGCTAAAATATAGCACATCGGTTGAAAAATGAAGCCACAGCAATGCCGTAAAGGGAAAAAGTGTCCATAACCTGCCCCCAAAAATATGAGGAACCTTATAAAAATTAGTATTCTTATGAAAAGTACTACAAATTTATATTTGACGTAAACAACAGACTGACAGCTACAAAATGAGACCAAAATTTTGATAATCGAATAGAATTTGTGGCTACAGTGAACGATTAAAGCCAGAGGTCTGACAAGAAAATTTACGTATTTTAGACAAATACATGTCTATGCCTCCTAAGCGTAATAAAAATTACTTTTTTCATGCAAATTACTACATATTTGCACTTCACGCAAACTAAACAAACGCAAGTATAAGATAAGACCAAAATTTCAACAATCGAATTTAAATTACGGGCACAGCAAACAATCAAAGCTGAAAATCTGCACAAAAACTGCACGTGTTCTAGAAACAGTAATTTTTGGATATTTTGCCTAAAACATGTTCCGACCATCAAAACACTAGTTTGGGCTAAACTTTTAAATAAAAACGTAAAAACGCGAAATTCGCACGTTTAAGGGGAGAAAAATGAATTTAAAGTTTTGGGGAGTTGACGCGTGAAAAATTGGGTTATTTTTGGCTTTCAACCACTAAACCCGCCCTTAAACTTTTGCGAAATGCCACAAATTTATACTTTTTGGAAAACTCAGACGCTGATCTATTCATTAACGCTAAAATATAGCACATCGGTTGAAAAATGAAGCCACAGCAATGCCGCGAAGGGAAAAAGTGTCCATAACCTGCCCCCAAAAATATAAGGAACCTTATAAAAATTAGTATTCTTATGAAAAGTACTACAAATTTATATTTGACGTAAACAACAGACTGACAGCTACAAAATGAGACCAAAATTTTAATAATCGAATAGAATTTGTGGCTACAGTGAACGATTAAAGCCAGAGGTCTGACAAGGAAATTTACGTATTTTAGACAAATACATGTCTATGCCTCCTAAGTGTAATAAAAATTACTTTTTTCATGCAAATTACTACATATTTGCACTTCACGCAAACTAAACAAACGCAAGTATAAGATAAGACCAAAATTTCAAGAATCGAATTTAAATTACGGGCACAGTAAACAATCAAAGCTGAAAATCTGCACAAAAACTGCACGTGTTCTAGAAACAGTAATTTTTGGATATTTTGCCTAAAACATGTTCCGACCATCAAAACACTAGTTTGGGCTAAACTTTTAAATAAAAACGTAAAAGCGCGAAATTCGCACGTTTAAGGGGAGAAAAATGAATTTAAAGTTTTGGGGAGTTGACGCGTGAAAAATTGGGTTATTTTTGGCTTTCAACCACTAAACCCGCCCTTAAACTTTTGCGAAATGCCACAAATTTATACTTTTTGGAAAATTCAGACGCTGATCTATTCATTAATGCTAAAATATAGCACATCGGTTGAAAAATGAAGCCACAGCAATGCCGTAAAGGGAAAAAGTGTCCATAACCTGCCCCCAAAAATATAAGGAACCTTATAAAAATTAGTATTCTTATGAAAAGTACTACAAATTTATATTTGACGTAAACAACAGACAGACAGCTACAAAATGAGACCAAAATTTTGATAATCGAATAGAATTTGTGGCTACAGTGAACGATTAAAGCCAGAGGTCTGACAAGAAAATTTACGTATTTTAGACAAATACATGTCTATGCCTCCTAAGCGTAATAAAAATTACTTTTTTCATGCAAATTACTACATATTTGCACTTCACGCAAACTAAACAAACGCAAGTATAAGGTAAGACCAAAATTTCAACAATCGAATTTAAATTACGGGCACAGTAAACAATCAAAGCTGAAAATCTACATAAAAACTGCACGTGTTCTAGAAACAGTAATTTTTGGATATTTTGCCTAAAACATGTTCCGACCATCAAAACACTAGTTTGGACTAAACTTTTAAATAAAAACGTAAAAACGCGAAATTCGCACGTTTAAGGGGAGAAAAATGAATTTAAAGTTTTGGGGAGTTGACGCGTGAAAAATTGGGTTATTTTTGGCTTTCAACCACTAAACCCGCCCTTAAACTTTTGCGAAATGCCACAAATTTATACTTTTTGCAAAATTCAGACGCTGATCTATTCATTAACGCTAAAATATAGCACATCGGTTGAAAAATGAAGCCACAGCAATGCCGTAAAGGGAAAAAGTGTCCATAACCTGCCCCCAAAAATATAAGGAACCTTATAAAAATTAGTATTCTTATGAAAAGTACTACAAATTTATATTTGACGTAAACAACAGACTGACAGCTACAAAATGAGACCAAAATTTTGATAATCGAATAGAATTTGTGGCTACAGTGAACGATTAAAGCCAGAGGTCTGACAAGAAAATTTACGTATTTTAGACAAATACATGTCTATGCCTCCTAAGTGTAATGAAAATTACTTTTTTCATGCAAATTACTACATATTTGCACTTCACGCAAACTAAACAAACGCAAGTATAAGATAAGACCAAAATTTCAACAATCGAATTTAAATTACGGGCAAAGTAAACAATCAAAGCTGAAAATCTGCACAAAAACTGCACGTGTTCTAGAAACAGTAATTTTTGGATATTTTGCCTAAAACATGTTCCGACCATCAAAACACTAGTTTGGCCTAAACTTTTAAATAAAAACGTAAAAACGCGAAATTCGCACGTTTAAGGGGAGAAAAATGAATTTAAAGTTTTGGGGAGTTGACGCGTGAAAAATTGGGTTATTTTTGGCTTTCAACCACTAAACCCGCCCTTAAACTTTTGCGAAATGCCACAAATTTATACTTTTTGGAAAATTCAGACGCTGATCTATTCATTAACGCTAAAATATAGCACATCGGTTGAAAAATGAAGCCACAGCAATGCCGTAAAAGGAAAAAGTGTCCATAACCTGCCCCCAAAAATATAAGGAACCTTATAAAAATTAGTATTCTTATGAAAAGTAGGTACTACAAATTTATATTTGACGTAAACAACAGACTGACAGCTACAAAATGAGACCAAAATTTTGATAATCGAATAGAATTTGTGGCTACAGTGAACGATTAAAGCCAGAGGTCTGACAAGAAAATTTACGTATTTTAGACAAATACATGTCTATGCCTCCTAAGCGTAATAAAAATTACTTTTTTCATGCAAATTACTACATATTTGCACTTCACGCAAACTAAACAAACGCAAGTATAAGATAAGACCAAAATTTCAACAATCGAATTTAAATTACGGGCACAGTAAACAATCAAAGCTGAAAATCTGCACAAAAACTGCACGTGTTCTAGAAACAGTAATTTTTGGATATTTTGCCTAAAACATGTTCCGACCATCAAAACACTAGTTTGGGCTAAACTTTTAAATAAAAACGTAAAAACGCGAAATTCGCACGTTTAAGGGGAGAAAAATGAATTTAAAATTTTGGGGAGTTGACGCGTGAAAAATTGGGTTATTTTTGGCTTTCAACCACTAAACCCACCCTTAAACTTTTGCGAAATGCCACAAATTTATACTTTCTGGAAAATTCAGACGCTGATCTATTCATTAACGCTAAAATATAGCACATCGGTTGAAAAATGAAGCCACAGCAATGCCGTAAATGGAAAAAGGTTCCATAACCTGCCCCCAAAAATATAAGGAACCTTATAAAAATTAGTATTCTTATGAAAAGTACTACAAATTTATATTTGACGTAAACAACAGACTGACAGCTACAAAATGAGACCAAAATTTTGATAATCGAATAGAATTTGTGGCTACAGTGAACGATTAAAGCCAGAGGTCTGACAAGAAAATTTACGTATTTTAGACAAATACATGTCTATGCCTCCTAAGCGTAATAAAAATTACTTTTTTCATGCAAATTACTACATATTTGCACTTCTCGCAAACTAAACAAACGCAACTATAAGATAAGACCAAAATTTCAACAATCGAATTTAAATTACGGGCACAGTAAACAATCAAAGCTGAAAATCTGCACAAAAACTGCACGTGTTCTAGAAACAGTAATTTTTGGATATTTTGCCTAAAACATGTTCCGACCATCAAAACACTAGTTTGGGCTAAACTTTTAAATAAAAACGTAAAAACGCGAAATTCGCACGTTTAAGGGGAGAAAAATGAATTTAAAGTTTTGGGGAGTTGACGCGTGAAAAACTGGGTTATTTTCGGCTTTCAACCACTAAACCCGCCCTTAAACTTTTGCGAAATGCCACAAATTTATACTTTTTGGAAAATTCAGACGCTGATCTATTCACTAACGCTAAAATTTAGCACATCGGTTGAAAAATGAAGCCACAGCAATGCCGTGAAGGGAAAAAGTGTCCATAACCTGCCCCCAAAAATATAAGGAACCTTATAAAAATTAGTATTCTTATGAAAAGTACTACAAATTTATATTTGACCTAAACAACAGACTGACAGCTACAAAATGAGATCAAAATTTTGATAATCGAATAGAATTTGTGGCTACAGTGAACGATTAAAGCCAGAGGTCTGACAAGAAAATTTACGTATTTTAGACAAATACATGTCTATGCCTCCTAAGCGTAGTAAAAATTACTTTTTTCATGCAAATTACTACATATTTGCACTTCACGCAAACTAAACAAACGCAACTATAAGATAAGACCAAAATTTCAACAATCGAATTTAAATTACGGGCACAGTAAACAATCAAAGCTGAAAATCTGCACAAAAACTGCACGTGTTCTAGAAACAGTAATTTTTGGATATTTTGCCTAAAACATGTTCCGACCATCAAAACACTAGTTTGGGCTAAACTTTTAAATAAAAACGTAAAAACGCGAAATTCGCACGTTTAAGGGGAGAAAAATGAATTTAAAGTTTTGGGGAGTTGACGCGTGAAAAATTGGGTTATTTTTGGCTTTCAACCACTAAACCCGCCCTTAAACTTTTGCGAAATGCCACAAATTTATACTTTTTGGAAAATTCAGACGCTGATCTATTCATTAACGCTAAAATATAGCACATCGGTTGAAAAATGAAGCCACAGCAATGCCGTAAAGGGAAAAAGTGTCCATAACCTGCCCCCAAAAATATAAGGAACCTTATAAAAATTGGTATTCTTATGAAAAGTACTACAAATTTATATTTGACGTAAACAACAGACTGACAGCTACAAAATGAGACCAAAATTTTGATAATCGAATAGAATTTGTGGCTACAGTGAACGATTAAAGCCAGAGGTCTGACAAGAAAATTTACGTATTTTAGACAAATACATGTCTATGCCTCCTAAGCGTAGTAAAAATTACTTTTTTCATGCAAATTACTACATATTTGCACTTCACGCAAACTAAACAAACGCAGGTATAAGATAAGACCAAAATTTCAACAATCGAATTTAAATTACGGGCACAGTAAACAATCAAAGCTGAAAATCTGCACAAAAACTGCACGTGTTCTAGAAACAGTAATTTTTGGATATTTTGCCTAAAACATGTTCCGACCATCAAAACACTAGTTTGGGCTAAACTTTTAAATAAAAACGTAAAAACGCGAAATTCGCACGTTTAAGGGGAGAAAAATGAATTTAAAGTTTTGGGGAGTTGACGCGTGAAAAATTGGGTTATTTTTGGCTTTCAACCACTAATTCCGCCCTTAAACTTTTGCGAAATGCCACAAATTTATACTTTTTGGAAAATTCAGACGCTGATCTATTCATTAACGCTAAAATATAGCACATCGGTTGAAAAATGAAGCCACAGCAATGCCGTAAAGGGAAAAAGTGTCCATAACCTGCCCCCAAAAATATAAGGAACCTTATAAAAATTAGTATTCTTATGAAAAGTACTACAAATTTATATTTGACGTAAACAACAGACTGACAGCTACAAAATGAGACCAAAATTTTGATAATCGAATAGAATTTGTGGCTACAGTGAACGATTAAAGCCAGAGGTCTGACAAGAAAATTTACGTATTTTAGACAAATACATGTCTATGCCTCCTAAGCGTAATAAAAATTACTTTTTTCATGCAAATTACTACATATTTGCACTTCACGCAAACTAAACAAACGCAGGTATAAGATAAGACCAAAATTTCAACAATCGAATTTAAATTACGGGCACAGTAAACAATCAAAGCTGAAAATCTGCACAAAAACTGCACGTGTTCTAGAAACAGTAATTTTTGGATATTTTGCCTAAAACATGTTCCGACCATCAAAACACTAGTTTGGGCTAAACTTTTAAATAAAAACGTAAAAACGCGAAATTCGCACGTTTAAGGGGAGAAAAATGAATTTAAAGTTTTGGGGAGTTGACGCGTGAAAAATTGGGTTATTTTTGGCTTTCAACCACTAAACCCGCCCTTAAACTTTTGCGAAATGCCACAAATTTATACTTTCTGGAAAATTCAGACGCTGATCTATTCATTAACGCTAAAATATAGCACATCGGTTGAAAAATGAAGCCACAGCAATGCCGTAAAGGGAAAAAGTGTCCATAACCTGCCCCCAAAAATATAAGGAACCTTATAAAAATTAGTATTCTTATGAAAAGTACTACAAATTTATATTTGACGTAAACAACAGACTGACAGCTACAAAATGAGACCAAAATTTTGATAATCGAATAGAATTTGTGGCTACAGTGAACGATTAAAGCCAGAGGTCTGACAAGAAAATTTACGTATTTTAGACAAATACATGTCTATGCCTCCTAAGCGTAATAAAAATTACTTTTTTCATGCAAATTACTACATATTTGCACTTCACGCAAATTAAACAAACGCAAGTATAAGATAAGACCAAAATTTCAACAATCGAATTTAAATTACGGGCACAGTAAACAATCAAAGCTGAAAATCTGCACAAAAACTGCACGTGTTCTAGAAACAGTAATTTTTGGATATTTTGCCTAAAACATGTTCCGACCATCAAAACACTAGTTTGGGCTAAACTTTTAAATAAAAACGTAAAAACGCGAAATTCGCACGTTTAAGGGGAGAAAAATGAATTTAAAGTTTTGGGGAGTTGACGCGTGAAAAATTGGGTTATTTTTGGCTTTCAACCACTAAACCCGCCCTTAAACTTTTGCGAAATGCCACAAATTTATACTTTTTGGAAAATTCAGACGCTGATCTATTCATTAACGCTAAAATATAGCACATCGGTTGAAAAATGAAGCCACAGCAATGCCGTAAAGGGAAAAAGTGTCCATAACCTGCCCCCAAAAATATAAGGAACCTTATAAAAATTAGTATCCTTATGAAAAGTACTACAAATTTATATTTGACGTAAACAACAGACTGACAGCTACAAAATGAGACCAACATTTTGATAATCGAATAGAATTTGTGGCTACAGTGAACGATTAAAGCCAGAGGTCTGACAAGAAAATTTACGTATTTTAGACAAATACATGTCTATGCCTCCTAAGCGTAATAAAAATTACTTTTTTCATGCAAATTACTACATATTTGCACTTCACGCAAACTAAACAAACGCAACTATAAGATAAGACCAAAATTTCAACAATCGAATTTAAATTACGGGCACAGTAAACAATCAAAGCTGAAAATCTGCACAAAAACTGCACGTGTTCTAGAAACAGTAATTTTTGGATATTTTGCCTAAAACATGTTCCGACCATCAAAACACTAGTTTGGGCTAAACTTTTAAATAAAAACGTAAAAACGCGAAATTCGCACGTTTAAGGGGAGAAAAATGAATTTAAAGTTTTGGGGAGTTGACGCGTGAAAAATTGGGTTATTTTTGGCTTTCAACCACTAAACCCGCCCTTAAACTTTTGCGAAATGCCACAAATTTATACTTTTTGGAAAATTCAGACGCTGATCTATTCATTAACGTTAAAATATAGCACATCGGTTGAAAAATGAAGCCACAGCAATGCCGTAAAGGGAAAAAGTGTCCATAACCTGCCCCCAAAAATATAAGGAACCTTATAAAAATTAGTATTCTTATGAAAAGTACTACAAATTTATATTTGACGTAAACAACAGACTGACAGCTACAAAATGAGACCAAAATTTTGATAATCGAATAGAATTTGTGGCTACAGTGAACGATTAAAGCCAGAGGTCTGACAAGAAAATTTACGTATTTTAGACAAATACATGTCTATGCCTCCTAAGCGTAATAAAAATTACTTTTTTCATGCAAATTACTACATATTTGCACTTCACGCAAACTAAACAAACGCAAGTATAAGATAAGACCAAAATTTCAACAATCGAATTTAAATTACGGGCACAGTAAACAATCAAAGCTGAAAATCTGCACAAAAACTGCACGTGTTCTAGAAACAGTAATTTTTGGATATTTTGCCTAAAACATGTTCCGACCATCAAAACACTAGTTTGGGCTAAACTTTTAAATAAAAACGTAAAAACGCGAAATTCGCACGTTTAAGGGGAGAAAAATGAATTTAAAGTTTTGGGGAGTTGACGCGTGAAAAATTGGGTTATTTTGGCTTTCAACCACTAAACCCGCCCTTAAACTTTTGCGAAATACCACAAATTTATACTTTTTGGAAAATTCAGACGCTGATCTATTCATTAACGCTAAAATATAGCACATCGGTTGAAAAATGAAGCCACAGCAATGCCGTAAAGGGAAAAAGTGTCCATAACCTGCCCCCAAAAATATAAGGAACCTTATAAAAATTAGTATTCTTATGAAAAGTACTACAAATTTATATTTGACGTAAACAACAGACTGACAGCTACAAAATGAGACCAAAATTTTGATAATCGAATAGAATTTGTGGCTACAGTGAACGATTAAAGCCAGAGGTCTGACAAGAAAATTTACGTATTTTAGACAAATACATGTCTATGCCTCCTAAGCGTAATAAAAATTACTTTTTTCATGCAAATTACTACATATTTGCACTTCACGCAAACTAAACAAACGCAACTATAAGATAAGACCAAAATTTCAACAATCGAATTTAAATTACGGGCACAGTAAACAATCAAAGCTGAAAATCTGCACAAAAACTGCACATGTTCTAGAAACAGTAATTTTTGGATATTTTGCCTAAAACATGTTCCGACCATCAAAACACTAGTTTGGGCTAAACTTTTAAATAAAAACGTAAAAACGCGAAATTCGCACGTTTAAGGGGAGAAAAATGAATTTAAAGTTTTGGGGAGTTGACGCGTGAAAAATTGGGTTATTTTTGGCTTTCAACCACTAAACCCGCCCTTAAACTTTTGCGAAATGCCACAAATTTATACTTTTTGGTAAATTCAGACGCTGATCTATTCATTAACGCTAAAATATAGCACATCGGTTGAAAAATGAAGCCACAGCAATGCCGTAAAGGGAAAAAGTGTCCATAACCTGCCCCCAAAAATATAAGGAACCTTATAAAAATTAGTATTCTTATGAAAAGTACTACAAATTTATATTTGACGTAAACAACAGACTGACAGCTACAAAACGAGACCAAAATTTTGATAATCGAATAGAATTTGTGGCTACAGTGAACGATTAAAGCCAGAGGTCTGACAAGAAAATTTACGTATTTTAGACAAATACATGTCTATGCCTCCTAAGCGTAATAAAAATTACTTTTTTCATGCAAATTACTACATATTTGCACTTTACGCAAACCAAACAAACGCAAGTATAAGATAAGACCAAAATTTCAACAATCGAATTTAAATTACGGGCACAGTAAACAATCAAAGCTGAAAATCTGCACAAAAACTGCACGTGTTCTAGAAACAGTAAATTTTGGATATTTTGCCTAAAACATGTTCCGACCATCAAAACACTAGTTTGGGCTAAACTTTTAAATAAAAACGTAAAAACGCGAAATTCGCACGTTTAAGGGGAGAAAAATGAATTTAAAGTTTTGGGGAGTTGACGCGTGAAAAATTGGGTTATTTTTGGCTTTCAACCACTAAACCCGCCCTCAAACTTTTACGAAATGCCACAAATTTATATTTTTTGGAAAATTCAGACGCTGATCTATTCATTAACGCTAAAATATAGCACATCGGTTGAAAAATGAAGCCACAGCAATGCCGTAAAGGGAAAAAGTGTGCATAACCTACCCCCAAAAATATAAGGAACCTTATAAAAATTAGTATTCTTATGAAAAGTACTGCAAATTTATATTTGACGTAAACAACAGACTGACAGCTACAAAATGAGACCAAAATTTTGATAATCGAATAGAATTTGTGGCTACAGTGAACGATTAAAGCCAGAGGTCTGACAAGAAAATTTACGTATTTTAGACAAATACATGTCTATGCCTCCTAAGCGTAATAAAAATTACTTTTTTCATGCAAATTACTACATATTTGCACTTCACGCAAACTAAACAAACGCAACTATAAGATAAGACCAAAATTTCAACAATCGAATTTAAATTACGGGCACAGTAAACAATCAAAGCTGAAAATCTGCACAAAAACTGCACGTGTTCTAGAAACAGTAATTTTTGGATATTTTGCCTAAAACATGTTCCGACCATCAAAACACTAGTTTGGGCTAAACTTTTAAATAAAAACGTAAAAACGCGAAATTCGCACGTTTAAGGGGAGAAAAATGAATTTAAAGTTTTGGGGAGTTGACGCGTGAAAAATTGGGTTATTTTTGGCTTTCAACCACTAAACCCGCCCTTAAACTTTTGCGAAATGCCACAAATTTATACTTTTTGGAAAATTCAGACGCTGATCTATTCATTAACGCTAAAATATAGCACATCGGTTGAAAAATGAAGCCACAGCAATGCCGTAAAGGGAAAAAGTGTCCATAACCTGCCCCCAAAAATATAAGGAACCTTATAAAAATCAGTATTCTTATGAAAAGTACTACAAATTTATATTTGACGTAAACAACAGACTGACAGCTACAAAATGAGACCAAAATTTTGATAATCGAATAGAATTTGTGGCTACAGTGAACGATTAAAGCCAGAGGTCTGACAAGAAAATTTACGTATTTTAGACAAATACATGTCTATGCCTCCTAAGCGTAATAAAAATTACTTTTTTCATGCAAATTACTACATATTTGCACTTCACGCAAACTAAACAAACGCAAGTATAAGATAAGACCAAAATTTCAACAATCGAATTTAAATTACGGGCACAGTAAACAATCAAAGCTGAAAATCTGCACAAAAACTGCACGTGTTCTAGAAACAGTAATTTTTGGATATTTTGCCTAAAACATGTTCCGACCATCAAAACACTAGTTTGGGCTAAACTTTTAAATAAAAACGTAAAAACGCGAAATTCGCACGTTTAAGGGGAGAAAAATGAATTTAAAGTTTTGGGGAGTTGACGCGTGAAAAATTGGGTTATTTTTGGCTTTCAACCACTAAACCCGCCCTTAAACTTTTGCGAAATGCCACAAATTTATACTTTTTGGAAAATTCAGACGCTGATCTATTCATTAACGCTAAAATATAGCACATCGGTTGAAAAATGAAGCCACAGCAATGCCGTAAAGGGAAAAAGTGTCCATAACCTGCCCCCAAAAATATCAGGAACCTTATAAAAATTAGTATTCTTATGAAAAGTACTACAAATTTATATTTGACGTAAACAACAGACTGACAGCTACAAAATGAGACCAAAATTTTGATAATCGAATAGAATTTGTGGCTACAGTGAACGATTAAAGCCAGAGGTCTGACAAGAAAATTTACGTATTTTAGACAAATACATGTCTATGCCTCCTAAGTGTAATGAAAATTACTTTTTTCATGCAAATTACTACATATTTGCACTTCACGCAAACTAAACAAACGCAACTATAAGATAAGACCAAAATTTCAACAATCGAATTTAAATTACGGGCACAGTAAACAATCAAAGCTGAAAATCTGCACAAAAACTGCACGTGTTCTAGGAACAGTAATTTTTGGATATTTTGCCTAAAACGTGTTCCGACCATCAAAACACTAGTTTGGGCTAAACTTTTAAATAAAAACGTAAAAACGCGAAATTCGCACGTTTAAGGGGAGAAAAATGAATTTAAAGTTTTGGGGAGTTGACGCGTGAAAAATTGGGTTATTTTTGGCTTTCAATCACTAAACCCGCCCTTAAACTTTTGCAAAATGCCACAAATTTATACTTTTTGGAAAATTCAGACGCTGATCTATTCATTAACGTTAAAATATAGCACATCGGTTGAAAAATGAAGCCACAGCAATGCCGTAAAGGGAAAAAGTTTCCATAACCTGCCCCCAAAAATACAAGGAACCTTATAAAAATTAGTATTCTTATGAAAAGTACTACAAATTTATATTTGACGTAAACAACAGACTGACAGCTACAAAATGAGACCAAAATTTTGATAATCGAATAGAATTTGTGGCTACAGTGAACGATTAAAGCCAGAGGTCTGACAAGGAAACTTACGTATTTTAGACAAATACATGTCTATGCCTCCTAAGCGTAATAAAATTTACTTTTTTCATGCAAATTACTACATATTTGCACTTCACGCAAACTAAACAAACGCAACTATAAGATAAGACCAAAATTTCAACAATTGAATTTAAATTACGGGCACAGTAAACAATCAAAGCTGAAAATCTGCACAAAAACTGCACGTGTTCTAGAAACAGTAATTTTTGGATATTTTGCCTAAAACATGTTCCGACCATCAAAACACTAGTTTGGGCTAAACTTTTAAATAAAAACGTAAAAACGCGAAATTCGCACGTTTAAGGGGAGAAAAATGAATTTAAAGTTTTGGGGAGTTGACGCGTGAAAAATTGGGTTATTTTTGGCTTTCAACCACTAAACCCGCCCTTAAACTTTTGCGAAATGCCACAAATTTATACTTTTTGGAAAATTCAGACGCTGATCTATTGATTAACGCTAAAATATAGCCCATCGGTTGAAAAATGAAGCCACAGCAATGCCGTAAAGGGAAAAAGTGTCCATAACCTGCCCCCAAAAATATAAGGAACCTTATAAAAATTAGTATTCTTATGAAAAGTACTACAAATTTATATTTGACGTAAACAACAGACTGACAGCTACAAAATGAGACCAAAATTTTGATAATCGAATAGAATTTGTGGCTACAGTGAACGATTAAAGCCAGAGGTCTGACAAGAAAATTTACGTATTTTAGACAAATGCATGTCTATGCCTCCTAAGCGTAGTAAAAATTACTTTTTTCATGCAAATTACTACATATTTGCACTTCACGCAAACTAAACAAACGCAAGTATAAGATAAGACCAAAATTTCAACAATCGAATTTAAATTACGGGCACAGTAAACAATCAAAGCTGAAAATCTGCACAAAAACTGCACGTGTTCTAGAAACAGTAATTTTTGGATATTTTGCCTAAAACATGTTCCGACCATCAAAACACTAGTTTGGGCTAAACTTTTAAATAAAAACGTAAAAACGCGAAATTCGCACGTTTAAGGGGAGAAAAATGAATTTAAAGTTTTGGGGAGTTGACGCGTGAAAAATTGGGTTATTTTTGGCTTTCAACCACTAAACCCGCCCTTAAACTTTTGCGAAATGCCACGAATTTATACTTTTTGGAAAATTCAGACGCTGATCTATTCATTAACGCTAAAATATAGCACATCGGTTGAAAAATGAAGCCACAGCAATGCCGTAAAGGGAAAAAGTGTCCATAACCTGCCCCCAAAAATATAAGGAACCGTATAAAAATTAGTATTCTTATGAAAAGTACTACAAATTTATATTTGACGTAAACAACAGACTGACAGCTACAAAATGAGACCAAAATTTTGATAATCGAATAGAATTTGTGGCTACAGTGAACGATTAAAGCCAGAGGTCTGACAAGAAAATTTACGTATTTTAGACAAATACATGTCTATGCCTCCTAAACGTAATAAAAATTACTTTTTTCATGCAAATTACTACATATTTGCACTTCACGCAAACTAAACAAACGCAAGTATAAGATAAGACCAAAATTTCAACAATCGAATTTAAATTACGGGCACAGTAAACAATCAAAGCTGAAAATCTGCACAAAAACTGCACGTGTTCTAGAAACAGTAATTTTTGGATATTTTGCCTAAAACATGTTCCGACCATCAAAACACTAGTTTGGGCTAAACTTTTAAATACAAACGTAAAAACGCGAAATTCGCACGTTTAAGGGGAGAAAAATGAATTTAAAGTTTTGGGGAGTTGACGCGTGAAAAATTGGGTTATTTTGGCTTTCAACCACTAAACCCGCCCTCAAACTTTTGCGAAATGCCACAAATTTATACTTTTTGGAAAATTCAGACGCTGATCTATTCATTAACGCTAAAATATAGCACATCGGTTGAAAAATGAAGCCACAGCAATGCCGTAAAGGGAAAAAGTGTCCATAACGTGCCCTCAAAAATATAAGGAACCTTATAAAAATTAGTATTGTTATGAAAAGTACTACAAATTTATATTTGACGTAAACAACAGACTGACAGCTACAAAATGAGACCAAAATTTTGATAATCGAATAGAATTTGTGGCTACAGTGAACGATTAAAGCCAGAGGTCTGACAAGAAAATTTACGTATTTTAGACAAATACATGTCTATGCCTCCTAAGCGTAATAAAAATTAATTTTTTCATGCAAATTACTACATATTTGCACTTCACGCAAACTAAACAAACGCAAGTATAAGATAAGACCAAAATTTCAACAATCGAATTTAAATTACGGGCACAGTAAACAATCAAAGCTGAAAATCTGCACAAAAACTGCACGTGTTCTAGAAACAGTAATTTTTGGATATTTTGCCTAAAACATGTTCCGACCATCAAAACACTAGTTTGGGCTAAACTTTTAAATAAAAACGTAAAAACGCGAAATTCGCACGTTTAAGGGGAGAAAAATGAATTTAAAGTTTTGGGGAGTTGACGCGTGAAAAATTGGGTTATTTTTGGCTTTCAATCACTAAACCCGCCCTTAAACTTTTGCAAAATGCCACAAATTTATACTTTTTGGAAAATTCAGACGCTGATCTATTCATTAACGCTAAAATATAGCACATCGGTTGAAAAATGAAGCCACAGCAATGCCGTAAAGGGAAAAAGTTTCCATAACCTGCCCCCAAAAATATAAGGAACCTTATAAAAATTAGTATTCTTATGAAAAGTACTACAAATTTATATTTGACGTAAACAACAGACTGACAGCTACAAAATGAGACCAAAATTTTGATAATCGAATAGAATTTGTGGCTACAGTGAACGATTAAAGCCAGAGGTCTGACAAGAAAATTTACGTATTTTAGACAAATACATGTCTATGCCTCCTAAGCGTAGTAAAAATTACTTTTTTCATGCAAATTACTACATATTTGCACTTCACGCAAACTAAACAAACGCAAGTATAAGATAAGACCAAAATTTCAACAATCAAATTTAAATTACGGGCACAGTAAACAATCAAAGCTGAAAATCTGCACAAAAACTGCACGTGTTCTAGAAACAGTAATTTTTGGATATTTTGCCTAAAACATGTTCCGACCATCAAAACACTAGTTTGGGCTAAACTTTTAAATAAAAACGTAAAAACGCGAAATTCGCACGTTTAAGGGGAGAAAAATGAATTTAAAGTTTTGGGGAGTTGACGCGTGAAAAATTGGGTTATTTTGGCTTTCAACCACTAAACCCGCCCTTAAACTTTTGCGAAATGCCACAAATTTATACTTTTTGGAAAATTCAGACGCTGATCTATTCATTAACGCTAAAATATAGCACATCGGTTGAAAAATGAAGCCACAGCAATGCCGTAAAGGGAAAAAGTGTCCATAACCTGCCCCCAAAAATATAAGGAACCTTATAAAAATTAGTATTCTTATGAAAAGTACTACAAATTTATATTTGACGTAAACAACAGACTGACAGCTACAAAATGAGACCAAAATTTTGATAATCGAATAGAATTTGTGGCTACAGTGAACGATTAAAGCCAGAGGTCTGACAAGAAAATTTACGTATTTTAGACAAATACATGTCTATGCCTCCTAAGCGTAATAAAAATTACTTTTTTCATGCAAATTACTACATATTTGCACTTCACGCAAACTAAACAAACGCAAGTATAAGATAAGACCAAAATTTCAACAATCGAATTTAAATTACGGGCACAGTAAACAATCAAAGCTGAAAATCTGCACAAAAACTGCACGTGTTCTAGAAACAGTAATTTTTGGATATTTTGCCTAAAACATGTTCCGACCATCAAAACACTAGTTTGGGGTAAACTTTTAAATAAAAACGTAAAAACGCGAAATTCGCACGTTTAAGGGGAGAAAAATGAATTTAAAGTTTTGGGGAGTTGACGCGTGAAAAATTGGGTTATTTTTGGCTTTCAACCACTAAACCCGCCCTTAAACTTTTGCGAAATGCCACAAATTTATACTTTTTGGAAAATTCAGACGCTGATCTATTCATTAACGCTAAAATATAGCACATCGGTTGAAAAATGAAGCCACAGCAATGCCGTAAAGGGAAAAAGTGTCCATAACCTGCCCCCAAAAATATAAGGAACCTTATAAAAATTAGTATTCTTATGAAAAGTACTACAAATTTATATTTGACCTAAACAACAGACTGACAGCTACAAAATGAGACCAAAATTTTGATAATCGAATAGAATTTGTGGCTACAGTGAACGATTAAAGCCAGAGGTCTGACAAGAAAATTTACGTATTTTAGACAAATACATATCTATGCCTCCTAAGCGTAATAAAAATTACTTTTTTCATGCAAATTACTACATATTTGCACTTCACGCAAACAAAACAAACGCAAGTATAAGATAAGACCAAAATTTCAACAATCGAATTTAAATTACGGGCACAGTAAACAATCAAAGCTGAAAATCTGCACAAAAACTGCACGTGTTCTAGAAACAGTAATTTTTGGATATTTTGCCTAAAACATGTTCCGACCATCAAAACACTAGTTTGGGCTAAACTTTTAAATAAAAACGTAAAAACGCGAAATTCGCACGTTTAAGGGGAGAAAAATGAATTTAAAGTTTTGGGGAGTTGACGCGTGAAAAATTGGGTTATTTTTGGCTTTCAACCACTAAGCCCGCCCTTAAACTTTTGCGAAATGCCACAAATTTATACTTTTTGGAAAATTCAGACGCTGATCTATTCATTAACGCTAAAATATAGCACATCGGTTGAAAAATGAAGCCACAGCAATGCCGTAAAGGGAAAAAGTGTCCATAACCTGCCCCCAAAAATATAAGGAACCTTATAAAAATTAGTATTCTTATGAAAAGTACTACAAATTTATATTTGACGTAAACAACAGACTGACAGCTACAAAATGAGACCAAAATTTTGATAATCGAATAGAATTTGTGGCTACAGTGAACGATTAAAGCCAGAGGTCTGACAAGAAAATTTACGTATTTTAGACAAATACATGTCTATGCCTCCTAAGCGTAATAAAAATTACTTTTTTCATGCAAATTACTACATATTTGCACTTCACGCAAACAAAACAAACGCAAGTATAAGATAAGACCAAAATTTCAACAATCGAATTTAAATTACGGGCACAGTAAACAATCAAAGCTGAAAATCTGCACAAAAACTGCACGTGTTCTAGAAACAGTAATTTTTGGATATTTTGCCTAAAACATGTTCCGACCATCAAAACACTAGTTTGGGCTAAACTTTTAAATAAAAACGTAAAAACGCGAAATTCGCACGTTTAAGGGGAGAAAAATGAATTTAAAGTTTTGGGGAGTTGACGCGTGAAAAATTGGGTTATTTTGGCTTTCAACCACTAAACCCGCCCTTAAACTTTTGCGAAATGCCACAAATTTATACTTTTTGGAAAATTCAGACGCTGATCTATTCTTTAACGCTAAAATATAGCACATCGGTTGAAAAATGAAGCCACAGCAATGCCGTAAAGGGAAAAAGTGTCCATAACCTGCCCCCAAAAATATAAGGAACCTTATAAAAATTAGTATTCTTATGAAAAGTACTACAAATTTATATTTGACGTAAACAACAGACTGACAGCTACAAAATGAGACCAAAATTTTGATAATCGAATAGAATTTGTGGCTACAGTGAACGATTAAAGCCAGAGGTCTGACAAGAAAATTGACGTATTTTAGACAAATACATGTCTATGCCTCCTAAGCGTAATAAAAATTACTTTTTTCATGCAAATTACTACATATTTGCACTTCACGCAAACTAAACAAACGCAAGTATAAGATAAGACCAAAATTTCAACAATCGAATTTAAATTACGGGCACAGTAAACAATCAAAGCTGAAAATCTGCACAAAAACTGCACGTGTTCTAGAAACAGTAATTTTTGGATATTTTGCCTAAAACATGTTCCGACCATCAAAACACTAGTTTGGGCTAAACTTTTAAATAAAAACGTAAAAACGCGAAATTCGCACGTTTAAGGGGAGAAAAATGAATTTAAAGTTTTGGGGAGTTGACGCGTGAAAAATTGGGTTATTTTGGCTTTCAACCACTAAACCCGCCCTTAAACTTTTGCGAAATGCCACAAATTTATACTTTTTGGAAAATTCAGACGCTGATCTATTCATTAACGCTAAAATATAGCACATCGGTTGAAAAATGAAGCCACAGCAATGCCGTAAAGGGAAAAAGTGTCCATAACCTGCCCCCAAAAATATAAGGAACCTTATAAAAATTAGTATTCTTATGAAAAGTACTACAAATTTATATTTGACGTAAACAACAGACTGACAGCTACAAAATGAGACCAAAATTTTGATAATCGAATAGAATTTGTGGCTACAGTGAACGATTAAAGCCAGAGGTCTGACAAGAAAATTTACGTATTTTAGACAAATACATGTCTATGCCTCCTAAGCGTAATAAAAATTACTTTTTTCATGCAAATTACTACATATTTGCACTTCACGCAAACTAAACAAACGCAAGTATAAGATAAGACCAAAATTTCAACAATCGAATTTAAATTACGGGCACAGTAAACAATCAAAGCTGAAAATCTGCACAAAAACTGCACGTGTTCTAGAAACAGTAATTTTTGGATATTTTGCCTAAAACATGTTCCGACCATCAAAACACTAGTTTGGGCTAAACTTTTAAATAAAAACGTAAAAACGCGAAATTCGCACGTTTAAGGGGAGAAAAATGAATTTAAAGTTTTGGGGAGTTGACGCGTGAAAAATTGGGTTATTTTGGCTTTCAACCACTAAACCCGCCCTTAAACTTTTGCGAAATGCCACAAATTTATACTTTTTGGAAAATTCAGACGCTGATCTATTCATTAACGCTAAAATATAGCACATCGGTTGAAAAATGAAGCCACAGCAATGCCGTAAAGGGAAAAAGTGTCCATAACCTGCCCCCAAAAATATAAGGAACCTTATAAAAATTAGTATCCTTATGAAAAGTACTACAAATTTATATTTGACGTAAACAACAGACTGACAGCTACAAAATGAGACCAACATTTTGATAATCGAATAGAATTTGTGGCTACAGTGAACGATTAAAGCCAGAGGTCTGACAAGAAAATTTACGTATTTTAGACAAATACATGTCTATGCCTCCTAAGCGTAATAAAAATTACTTTTTTCATGCAAATTACTACATATTTGCACTTCACGCAAACTAAACAAACGCAAGTATAAGATAAGACCAAAATTTCAACAATCGAATTTAAATTACGGGCACAGTAAACAATCAAAGCTGAAAATCTGCACAAAAACTGCACGTGTTCTAGAAACAGTAATTTTTGGATATTTTGCCTAAAACATGTTCCGACCATCAAAACACTAGTTTGGGCTAAACTTTTAAATAAAAACGTAAAAACGCGAAATTCGCACGTTTAAGGGGAGAAAAATGAATTTAAAGTTTTGGGGAGTTGACGCGTGAAAAATTGGGTTATTTTGGCTTTCAACCACTAAACCCGCCCTTAAACTTTTGCGAAATGCCACAAATT
Organism: Odontomyia ornata; assembly: GCA_963969285.1. Taxonomy (NCBI): domain Eukaryota; kingdom Metazoa; phylum Arthropoda; class Insecta; order Diptera; family Stratiomyidae; genus Odontomyia; species Odontomyia ornata. The sequence continues at coordinate 99,601,751 of OZ017740.1, read as the reverse complement.
TATACTTTTTGGAAAATTCAGACGCTGATCTATTCATTAACGCTAAAATATAGCACATCGGTTGAAAAATGAAGCCACAGCAATGCCGTAAAGGGAAAAAGTGTCCATAACCTGCCCCCAAAAATATAAGGAACCTTATAAAAATTAGTATCCTTATGAAAAGTACTACAAATTTATATTTGACGTAAACAACAGACTGACAGCTACAAAATGAGACCAAAATTTTGATAATCGAATAGAATTTGTGGCTACAGTGAACGATTAAAGCCAGAGGTCTGACAAGAAAATTTACGTATTTTAGACAAATACATGTCTATGCCTCCTAAGCGTAATAAAAATTACTTTTTTCATGCAAATTACTACATATTTGCACTTCACGCAAACTAAACAAACGCAAGTATAAGATAAGACCAAAATTTCAACAATCGAATTTAAATTACGGGCACAGTAAACAATCAAAGCTGAAAATCTGCACAAAAACTGCACGTGTTCTAGAAACAGTAATTTTTGGATATTTTGCCTAAAACATGTTCCGACCATCAAAACACTAGTTTGGGCTAAACTTTTAAATAAAAACGTAAAAACGCGAAATTCGCACGTTTAAGGGGAGAAAAATGAATTTAAAGTTTTGGGGAGTTGACGCGTGAAAAATTGGGTTATTTTTGGCTTTCAACCACTAAACCCGCCCTTAAACTTTTGCGAAATGCCACAAATTTATACTTTTTGGAAAATTCAGACGCTGATCTATTCATTAACGCTAAAATATAGCACATCGGTTGAAAAATGAAGCCACAGCAATGCCGTAAAGGGAAAAAGTGTCCATAACCTGCCCCCAAAAATATAAGGAACCTTATAAAAATTAGTATTCTTATGAAAAGTACTACAAATTTATATTTGACGTAAACAACAGACTGACAGCTACAAAATGAGACCAAAATTTTGATAATCGAATAGAATTTGTGGCTACAGTGAACGATTAAAGCCAGAGGTCTGACAAGAAAATTTACGTATTTTAGACAAATACATGTCTATGCCTCCTAAGCGTAATAAAAATTACTTTTTTCATGCAAATTACTACATATTTGCACTTCACGCAAACTAAACAAACGCAACTATAAGATAAGACCAAAATTTCAACAATCGAATTTAAATTACGGGCACAGTAAACAATCAAAGCTGAAAATCTGCACAAAAACTGCACGTGTTCTAGAAACAGTAATTTTTGGATATTTTGCCTAAAACATGTTCCGACCATCAAAACACTAGTTTGGGCTAAACTTTTAAATAAAAACGTAAAAACGCGAAATTCGCACGTTTAAGGGGAGAAAAATGAATTTAAAGTTTTGGGGAGTTGACGCGTGAAAAATTGGGTTATTTTTGGCTTTCAACCACTAAACCCGCCCTTAAACTTTTGCGAAATGCCTCAAATTTATACTTTTTGGAAAATTCAGACGCTGATCTATTCATTAACGCTAAAATATAGCACATCGGTTGAAAAATGAAGCCACAGCAATGCCGTAAAGGGAAAAAGTTTCCATAACCTGCCCCCAAAAATATAAGGAACCTTATAAAAATTAGTATTCTTATGAAAAGTACTACAAATTTATATTTGACGTAAACAACAGACTGACAGCTACAAAATGAGACCAAAATTTTGATAATCGAATAGAATTTGTGGCTACAGTGAACGATTAAAGCCAGAGGTCTGACAAGAAAATTTACGTATTTTAGACAAATACATGTCTATGCCTCCTAAGCGTAATAAAAATTTCTTTTTTCATGCAAATTACTACATATTTGCACTTCACGCAAACTAAACAAACGCAAGTATAAGATAAGACCAAAATTTCAACAATCGAATTTAAATTACGGGCACAGTAAACAATCAAAGCTGAAAATCTGCACAAAAACTGCACGTGTTCTAGAAACAGTAATTTTTGGATATTTTGCCTAAAACATGTTCCGACCATCAAAACACTAGTTTGGGCTAAACTTTTAAATAAAAACGTAAAAACGCGAAATTCGCACGTTTAAGGGGAGAAAAATGAATTTAAAGTTTTGGGGAGTTGACGCGTGAAAAATTGGGTTATTTTTGGCTTTCAACCACTAAACCCGCACTTAAACTTTTGCGAAATGCCACAAATTTATACTTTTTGGAAAATTCAGACGCTGATCTGTTCATTAACGCTAAAATATAGCACATCGGTTGAGAAATGAAGCCACAGCAATGCCGTAAAGGGAAAAAGTGTCCATAACCTGCCCCCAAAAATATAAGGAACCTTATAAAAATTAATATTCTTATGAAAAGTACTACAAATTTATATTTGACGTAAACAACAGACTGACAGCTACAAAATGAGACCAAAATTTTGATAATCGAATAGAATTTGTGGCTACAGTGAACGATTAAAGCCATAGGTCTGACAAGAAAATTTACGTATTTTAGACAAATACATGTCTATGCCTCCTAAGCGTAATAAAAATTACTTTTTTCATGAAAATTACTACATATTTGCACTTCACGCAAACTAAACAAACGCAAGTATAAGATAAGACCAAAATTTCAACAATCGAATTTAAATTACGGGCACAGTAAACAATCAAAGCTGAAAATCTGCACAAAAACTGCACGTGTTCTAGAAACAGTAATTTTTGGATATTTTGCCTAAAACATGTTCCGACCATCAAAACACTAGTTTGGGCTAAACTTTTAAATAAAAACGTAAAAACGCGAAATTCGCACGTTTAAGGGGAGAAAAATGAATTTAAAGTTTTGGGGAGTTGACGCGTGAAAAATTGGGTTATTTTCGGCTTTCAACCACTAAACCCGCCCTTAAACTTTTGCGAAATGCCACAAATTTATACTTTTTGGAAAATTCAGACGCTGATCTATTCATTAACGCTAAAATATAGCACATCGGTTGAAAAATGAAGCCACAGCAATGCCGTAAAGGGAAAAAGTGTCCATAACCTGCCCCCAAAAATATAAGGAACCTTATAAAAATTAGTATTCTTATGAAAAGTACTACAAATTTATATTTGACGTAAACAACAGACTGACAGCTACAAAATGAGACCAAAATTTTGATAATCGAATAGAATTTGTGGCTACAGTGAACGATTAAAGCCAGAGGTCTGACAAGAAAATTTACGTATTTTAGACAAATACATGTCTATGCCTCCTAAGCGTAATAAAAATTACTTTTTTCATGCAAATTACTACATATTTGCACTTCACGCAAACTAAACAAACGCATCTATAAGATAAGACCAAAATTTTAACAATCGAATTTAAATTACGGGCACAGTAAACAATCAAAGCTGAAAATCTGCACAAAAACTGCACGTGTTCTAGAAACAGTAATTTTTGGATATTTTGCCTAAAACATGTTCCGACCATCAAAACACTAGTTTGGGCTAAACTTTTAAATAGAAACGTAAAAACGCGAAATTCGCACGTTTAAGGGGAGAAAAATGAATTTAAAGTTTTGGGGAGTTGACGCGTGAAAAATTGGGTTATTTTCGGCTTTCAACCACTAAACCCGCCCTTAAACTTTTGCGAAATGCCACAAATTTATACTTTTTGGAAAATTCAGACGCTGATCTATTCATTAACGCTAAAATATAGCACATCGGTTGAAAAATGAAGCTCAGCAATGCCGTAAAAGGAAAAAGTTTCCATAACCTGCCCCCAAAAATATAAGGAACCTTATAAAAATTAGTATTCTTATGAAAAGTACTACAAATTTATATTTGACGTAAACAACAGACTGACAGCTACAAAATGAGACCAAAATTTTGATAATCGAATAGAATTTGTGGCTACAGTGAACGATTAAAGCCAGAGGTCTGACAAGAAAATTTACGTATTTTAGACAAATACATGTCTATGCCTCCTAAGCGTAATAAAAATTACTTTTTTCATGCAAATTACTACATATTTGCACTTCACGCAAACTAAACAAACGCAAGTATAAGATAAGACCAAAATTTCAACAATCGAATTTAAATTACGGGCACAGTAAACAATCAAAGCTGAAAATCTCCACAAAAACTGCACGTGTTCTAGAAACAGTAATTTTTGGATATTTTGCCCAAAACATGTTCCGACCATCAAAACACTAGTATTACGTATTTTAGACAAATACATGTCTATGCCTCCTAAGCGTAATAAAAATTACTTTTTTCATGCAAATTACTACATATTTGCACTTCACGCAAACTAAACAAACGCAACTATAAGATAAGACCAAAATTTCAACAATCGAATTTAAATTACGGGCACAGTAAACAATCAAAGCTGAAAATCTGCACAAAAACTGCACGTGTTCTAGAAACAGTAATTTTTGGATATTTTGCCTAAAACATGTTCCGACCATCAAAACACTAGTTTGGGCTAAACTTTTAAATAAAAACGTAAAAACGCGAAATTCGCACGTTTAAGGGGAGAAAAATGAATTTAAAGTTTTGGGGAGTTGACGCGTGAAAAATTGGGTTATTTTTGGCTTTCAACCACTAAACCCGCCCTTAAACTTTTGCGAAATGCCACAAATTTATACTTTTTGCAAAATTCAGACGCTGATCTATTCATTAACGCTAAAATATAGCACATCGGTTGAAAAATGAAGCCACAGCAATGCCGTAAAGGGAAAAAGTGTCCATAACCTGCCCCCAAAAATATAAGGAACCTTATAAAAATTAGTATTCTTATGAAAAGTACTACAAATTTATATTTGACGTAAACAACAGACTGACAGCTACAAAATGAGACCAAAATTTTGATAATCGAATAGAATTTGTGGCTACAGTGAACGATTAAAGCCAGAGGTCTGACAAGAAAATTTACGTATTTTAGACAAATACATGTCTATGCCTCCTAAGCGTAATAAAAATTACTTTTTTCATGCAAATTACTACATATTTGCACGTCACGCAAACTAAACAAACGCAACTATAAGATAAGACCAAAATTTCAACAATCGAATTTAAATTACGGGCACAGTAAACAATCAAAGCTGAAAATCTGCACAAAAACTGCACGTGTTCTAGAAACAGTAATTTTTGGATATTTTGCCTAAAACATGTTCCGACCATCAAAACACTAGTTTGGGCTAAACTTTTAAATAAAAACGTAAAAACGCGAAATTCGCACGTTTAAGGGGAGAAAAATGAATTTAAAGTTTTGGGGAGTTGACGCGTGAAAAATTGGGTTATTTTTGGCTTTCAACCACTAAACCCGCCCTTAAACTTTTGCGAAATGCCACAAATTTATACTTTTTGGAAAATTCAGACGCTGATGTATTCATTAACGCTAAAATATAGCACATCGGTTGAAAAATGAAGCTCAGCAATGCCATAAAAGGAAAAAGTTTCCATAACCTGCCCCCAAAAATATAAGAAACCTTATAAAAATTAGTATTCTTATGAAAAGTACTACAAATTTATATTTGACGTAAACAACAGACTGACAGCTACAAAATGAGACCAAAATTTTGATAATCGAATAGAATTTGTGGCTACAGTGAACGATTAAAGCCAGAGGTCTGACAAGAAAATTTACGTATTTTAGACAAATACATGTCTATGCCTCCTAAGCGTAATAAAAATTACTTTTTTCATGCAAATTACTACATATTTGCCCTTCACGCAAACTAAACAAACGCAACTATAAGATAAGACCAAAATTTCAACAATCGAATTTAAATTACGGGCACAGTAAACAATCAAAGCTGAAAATCTGCACAAAAACTGCACGTGTTCTAGAAACAGTAATTTTTGGATATTTTGCCTAAAACATGTTCCGACCATCAAAACACTAGTTTGGGCTAAACTTTTAAATAAAAACGTAAAAACGCGAAATTCGCACGTTTAAGGGGAGAAAAATGAATTTAAAGTTTTGGGGAGTTGACGCGTGAAAAATTGGGTTATTTTTGGCTTTCAACCACTAAACCCGCCCTTAAACTTTTGCGAAATGCCACAAATTTATACTTTTTGGAAAATTCAGACGCTGATCTATTCATTAACGCTAAAATATAGCACATCGGTTGAAAAATGAAGCCACAGCAATGCCGTAAAGGGAAAAAGTGTCCATAACCTGCCCCCAAAAATATAAGGAACCTTATAAAAATTAGTATTCTTATGAAAAGTACTACAAATTTATATTTGACGTAAACAACAGACTGACAGCTACAAAATGAGACCAAAATTTTGATAATCGAATAGAATTTGTGGCTACAGTGAACGATTAAAGCCAGAGGTCTGACAAGAAAATTTACGTATTTTAGACAAATACATGTCTATGCCTCCTAAGCGTAATAAAAATTACTTTTTTCATGCAAATTACTACATATTTGCACTTCACGCAAACTAAACAAACGCAACTATAAGATAAGACCAAAATTTCAACAATCGAATTTAAATTACGGGCACAGTAAACAATCAAAGCTGAAAATCTGCACAAAAACTGCACGTGTTCTAGAAACAGTAATTTTTGGATATTTTGCCTAAAACATGTTCCGACCATCAAAACACTAGTTTGGGCTAAACTTTTAAATAAAAACGTAAAAACGCGAAATTCGCACGTTTAAGGGGAGAAAAATGAATTTAAAGTTTTGGGGAGTTGACGCGTGAAAAATTGGGTTATTTTTGGCTTTCAACCACTAAACCCGCCCTTAAACTTTTGCGAAATGCCACAAATTTATACTTTTTGGAAAATTCAGACGCTGATCTATTCATTAACGCTAAAATATAGCACATCGGTTGAAAAATGAAGCCACAGCAATGCCGTAAAGGGAAAAAGTTTCCATAACCTGCCCCCAAAAATATAAGGAACCTTATAAAAATTAGTATTCTTATGAAAAGTACTACAAATTTATATTTGACGTAAACAACAGACTGACAGCTACAAAATGAGACCAAAATTTTGATAATCGAATAGAATTTGTGGCTACAGTGAACGATTAAAGCCAGAGGTCTGACAAGAAAATTTACGTATTTTAGACAAATACATGTCTATGCCTCCTAAGCGTAATAAAAATTACTTTTTTCATGCAAATTACTACATATTTGCACGTCACGCAAACTAAACAAACGCAACTATAAGATAAGACCAAAATTTCAACAATCGAATTTAAATTACGGGCACAGTAAACAATCAAAGCTGAAAATCTGCACAAAAACTGCACGTGTTCTAGAAACAGTAATTTTTGGATATTTTGCCTAAAACATGTTCCGACCATCAAAACACTAGTTTGGGCTAAACTTTTAAATAAAAACGTAAAAACGCGAAATTCGCACGTTTAAGGGGAGAAAAATGAATTTAAAGTTTTGGGGAGTTGACGCGTGAAAAATTGGGTTATTTTTGGCTTTCAACCACTAAACCCGCCCTTAAACTTTTGCGAAATGCCACAAATTTATACTTTTTGGAAAATTCAGACGCTGATCTATTCATTAACGCTAAAATATAGCACATCGGTTGAAAAATGAAGCTCAGCAATGCCATAAAAGGAAAAAGTTTCCATAACCTGCCCCCAAAAATATAAGAAACCTTATAAAAATTAGTATTCTTATGAAAAGTACTACAAATTTATATTTGACGTAAACAACAGACTGACAGCTACAAAATGAGACCAAAATTTTGATAATCGAATAGAATTTGTGGCTACAGTGAACGATTAAAGCCAGAGGTCTGACAAGAAAATTTACGTATTTTAGACAAATACATGTCTATGCCTCCTAAGCGTAATAAAAATTACTTTTTTCATGCAAATTACTACATATTTGCCCTTCACGCAAACTAAACAAACGCAACTATAAGATAAGACCAAAATTTCAACAATCGAATTTAAATTACGGGCACAGTAAACAATCAAAGCTGAAAATCTGCACAAAAACTGCACGTGTTCTAGAAACAGTAATTTTTGGATATTTTGCCTAAAACATGTTCCGACCATCAAAACACTAGTTTGGGCTAAACTTTTAAATAAAAACGTAAAAACGCGAAATTCGCACGTTTAAGGGGAGAAAAATGAATTTAAAGTTTTGGGGAGTTGACGCGTGAAAAATTGGGTTATTTTTGGCTTTCAACCACTAAACCCGCCCTTAAACTTTTGCGAAATGCCACAAATTTATACTTTTTGGAAAATTCAGACGCTGATCTATTCATTAACGCTAAAATATAGCACATCGGTTGAAAAATGAAGCCACAGCAATGCCGTAAAGGGAAAAAGTGTCCATAACCTGCCCCCAAAAATATAAGGAACCTTATAAAAATTAGTATTCTTATGAAAAGCACTACAAATTTATATTTGACGTAAACAACAGACTGACAGCTACAAAATGAGACCAAAATTTTGATAATCGAATAGAATTTGTGGCTACAGTGAACGATTAAAGCCAGAGGTCTGACAAGAAAATTTACGTATTTTAGACAAATACATGTCTATGCCTCCTAAGCGTAATAAAAATTACTTTTTTCATGCAAATTACTACATATTTGCACTTCACGCAAACTAAACAAACGCAAGTATAAGATAAGACCAAAATTTCAACAATCGAATTTAAATTACGGGCACAGTAAACAATCAAAGCTGAAAATCTGCACAAAAACTGCACGTGTTCTAGAAACAGTAATTTTTGGATATTTTGCCTAAAACATGTTCCGACCATCAAAACACTAGTTTGGGCTAAACTTTTAAATAAAAACGTAAAAACGCGAAATTCGCACGTTTAAGGGGAGAAAAATGAATTTAAAGTTTTGGGGAGTTGACGCGTGAAAAATTGGGTTATTTTCGGCTTTCAACCACTAAACCCGCCCTTAAACTTTTGCGAAATGCCACAAATTTATACTTTTTGGAAAATTCAGACGCTGATCTATTCATTAACGCTAAAATATAGCACATCGGTTGAAAAATGAAGCTCAGCAATGCCGTAAAAGGAAAAAGTTTCCATAACCTGCCCCCAAAAATATAAGGAACCTTATAAAAATTAGTATTCTTATGAAAAGTACTACAAATTTATATTTGACGTAAACAACAGACTGACAGCTACAAAATGAGACCAAAATTTTGATAATCGAATAGAATTTGTGGCTACAGTGAACGATTAAAGCCAGAGGTCTGACAAGAAAATTTACGTATTTTAGACAAATACATGTCTATGCCTCCTAAGCGTAATAAAAATTACTTTTTTCATGCAAATTACTACATATTTGCACTTCACGCAAACTAAACAAACGCAAGTATAAGATAAGACCAAAATTTCAACAATCGAATTTAAATTACGGGCACAGTAAACAATCAAAGCTGAAAATCTGCACAAAAACTGCACGTGTTCTAGAAACAGTAATTTTTGGATATTTTGCCTAAAACATGTTCCGACCATCAAAACACTAGTTTGGGCTAAACTTTTAAATAAAAACGTAAAAACGCGAAATTCGCACGTTTAAGGGGAGAAAAATGAATTTAAAGTTTTGGGGAGTTGACGCGTGAAAAATTGGGTTATTTTTGGCTTTCAACCACTAAACCCGCCCTTAAACTTTTGCGAAATGCCACAAATTTATACTTTTTGGAAAATTCAGACGCTGATCTATTCATTAACGCTAAAATATAGCACATCGGTTGACAAATGAAGCCACAGCAATGCCGTAAAGGGAAAAAGTGTCCATAACCTGCCCCCAAAAATATAAGGAACCTTATAAAAATTAGTATTCTTATGAAAAGTACTACAAATTTATATTTGACGTAAACAACAGACTGACAGCTACAAAATGAGACCAAAATTTTGATAATCGAATAGAATTTGTGGCTACAGTGAACGATTAAAGCCAGAGGTCTGACAAGAAAATTTACGTATTTTAGACAAATACATGTCTATGCCTCCTAAGCGTAATAAAAATTACTTTTTTCATGCAAATTACTACATATTTGCACTTCACGCAAACTAAACAAACGCAACTATAAGATAAGACCAAAATTTCAACAATCGAATTTAAATTACGGGCACAGTAAACAATCAAAGCTGAAAATCTGCACAAAAACTGCACGTGTTCTAGAAACAGTAATTTTTGGATATTTTGCCTAAAACATGTTCCGACCATCAAAACACTAGTTTGGGCTAAACTTTTAAATAAAAACGTAAAAACGCGAAATTCGCACGTTTAAGGGGAGAAAAATGAATTTAAAGTTTTGGGGAGTTGACGCGTGAAAAATTGGGTTATTTTCGGCTTTCAACCACTAAACCCGCCCTTAAACTTTTGCGAAATGCCACAAATTTATACTTTTTGGAAAATTCAGACGCTGATCTATTCATTAACGCTAAAATATAGCACATCGGTTGAAAAATGAAGCTCAGCAATGCCGTAGAGGGAAAAAGTTTCCATAACCTGCCCCCAAAAATATAAGGAACCTTATAAAAATTAGTATTCTTATGAAAAGTACTACAAATTTATATTTGACGTAAACAACAGACTGACAGCTACAAAATGAGACCAAAATTTTGATAATCGAATAGAATTTGTGGCTACAGTGAACGATTAAAGCCAGAGGTCTGACAAGAAAATTTACGTATTTTAGACAAATACATGTCTATGCCTCCTAAGCGTAATAAAAATTACTTTTTTCATGCAAATTACTACATATTTGCACTTCACGCAAACTAAACAAACGCAAGTATAAGATAAGACCAAAATTTCAACAATCGAATTTAAATTACGGGCACAGTAAACAATCAAAGCTGAAAATCTGCACAAAAACTGCACGTGTTCTAGAAACAGTAATTTTTGGATATTTTGCCTAAAACATGTTCCGACCATCAAAACACTAGTTTGGGCTAAACTTTTAAATAAAAACGTAAAAACGCGAAATTCGCACGTTTAAGGGGAGAAAAATGAATTTAAAGTTTTGGGGAGTTGACGCGTGAAAAATTGGGTTATTTTTGGCTTTCAACCACTAAACCCGCCCTTAAACTTTTGCGAAATGCCACAAATTTATACTTTTTGGAAAATTCAGACGCTGATCTATTCATTAACGCTAAAATATAGCACATCGGTTGACAAATGAAGCCACAGCAATGCCGTAAAGGGAAAAAGTGTCCATAACCTGCCCCCAAAAATATAAGGAACCTTATAAAAATTAGTATTCTTATGAAAAGTACTACAAATTTATATTTGACGTAAACAACAGACTGACAGCTACAAAATGAGACCAAAATTTTGATAATCGAATAGAATTTGTGGCTACAGTGAACGATTAAAAGTCTGCCAAGAAAATTTACGTATTTTAGACAAATACATGTCTATGCCTCCTAAGCGTAATAAAAATTACTTTTTTTATGCAAATTACTACATATTTGCACGTCACGCAAACTAAACAAACGCAACTATAAGATAAGACCAAAATTTCAACAATCGAATTTAAATTACGGGCACAGTAAACAATCAAAGCTGAAAATCTGCACAAAAACTGCACGTGTTCTAGAAACAGTAACTTTTGGATATTTTGCCTAAAACATGTTCCGACCATCAAAACACTAGTTTGGGCTAAACTTTTAAATAAAAACGTAAAAACGCGAAATTCGCACGTTTAAGGGGAGAAAAATGAATTTAAAGTTTTGGGGAGTTGACGCGTGAAAAATTGGGTTATTTTTGGCTTTCAACCACTAAACCCGCCCTTAAACTTTTGCGAAATGCCACAAATTTATACTTTTTGGAAAATTCAGACGCTGATCTATTCATTAACGCTAAAATATAGCACATCGGTTGAAAAATGAAGCCACAGCAATGCCGTAAAGGGAAAAAGTGTCCATAACCTGCCCCCAAAAATATAAGGAACCTTATAAAAATTAGTATTCTTATGAAAAGTACTACAAATTTATATTTGACGTAAACAACAGACTGACAGCTACAAAATGAGACCAAAATTTTGATAATCGAATAGAATTTGTGGCTACAGTGAACGATTAAAGCCAGAGGTCTGACAAGAAAATTTACGTATTTTAGACAAATACATGTCTATGCCTCCTAAGCGTAATAAAAATTACTTTTTTCATGCAAATTACTACATATTTGCACTTCACGCAAACTAAACAAACGCAACTATAAGATAAGACCAAAATTTCAACAATCGAATTTAAATTACGGGCACAGTAAACAATCAAAGCTGAAAATCTGCACAAAAACTGCACGTGTTCTAGAAACAGTAATTTTTGGATATTTTGCCTAAAACATGTTCCGACCATCAAAACACTAGTTTGGGCTAAACTTTTAAATAAAAACGTAAAAACGCGAAATTCGCACGTTTAAGGGGAGAAAAATGAATTTAAAGTTTTGGGGAGTTGACGCGTGAAAAATTGGGTTATTTTCGGCTTTCAACCACTAAACCCGCCCTTAAACTTTTGCGAAATGCCACAAATTTATACTTTTTGGAAAATTCAGACGCTGATCTATTCATTAACGCTAAAATATAGCACATCGGTTGAAAAATGAAGCTCAGCAATGCCGTAAAAGGAAAAAGTTTCCATAACCTGCCCCCAAAAATATAAGGAACCTTATAAAAATTAGTATTCTTATGAAAAGTACTACAAATTTATATTTGACGTAAACAACAGACTGACAGCTACAAAATGAGACCAAAATTTTGATAATCGAATAGAATTTGTGGCTACAGTGAACGATTAAAGCCAGAGGTCTGACAAGAAAATTTACGTATTTTAGACAAATACATGTCTATGCCTCCTAAGCGTAATAAAAATTACTTTTTTCATGCAAATTACTACATATTTGCACTTCACGCAAACTAAACAAACGCAAGTATAAGATAAGACCAAAATTTCAACAATCGAATTTAAATTACGGGCACAGTAAACAATCAAAGCTGAAAATCTGCACAAAAACTGCACGTGTTCTAGAAACAGTAATTTTTGGATATTTTGCCTAAAACATGTTCCGACCATCAAAACACTAGTTTGGGCTAAACTTTTAAATAAAAACGTAAAAACGCGAAATTCGCACGTTTAAGGGGAGAAAAATGAATTTAAAGTTTTGGGGAGTTGACGCGTGAAAAATTGGGTTATTTTTGGCTTTCAACCACTAAACCCGCCCTTAAACTTTTGCGAAATGCCACAAATTTATACTTTTTGGAAAATTCAGACGCTGATCTATTCATTAACGCTAAAATATAGCACATCGGTTGAAAAATGAAGCCACACCAATGCCGTAAAGGGAAAAAGTTTCCATAACCTGCCCCCAAAAATATAAGGAACCTTATAAAAATTAGTATTCTTATGAAAAGTACTACAAATTTATATTTGACGTAAACAACAGACTGACAGCTACAAAATGAGACCAAAATTTTGATAATCGAATAGAATTTGTGGCTACAGTGAACGATTAAAGCCAGAGGTCTGACAAGAAAATTTACGTATTTAGACAAATACATGTCTATGCCTCCTAAGCGTAATAAAAATTACTTTGTTCATGCAAATTACTACATATTTGCACTTCACGCAAACTAAACAAACGCAAGTATAAGATAAGACCAAAATTTTAACAATCGAATTTAAATTACGGGCACAGTAAACAATCAAAGCTGAAAATCTGCACAAAAACTGCACGTGTTCTAGAAACAGTAATTTTTGGATATTTTGCCTAAAACATGTTCCGACCATCAAAACACTAGTTTGGGCTAAACTTTTAAATAAAAACGTAAAAACGCGAAATTCGCACGTTTAAGGGGAGAAAAATGAATTTAAAGTTTTGGGGAGTTGACGCGTGAAAAATTGGGTTATTTTTGGCTTTCAACCACTAAACCCGCCCTTAAACTTTTGCGAAATGCCACAAGTTTATACTTTTTGGAAAATTCAGACGCTGATCTGTTCATTAACGCTAAAATATAGCACATCGGTTGAAAAATGAAGCCACAGCAATGCCGTAAAGGGAAAAAGTGTCCATAACCTGCCCCCAAAAATATAAGGAACCTTATAAAAATTAGTATTCTTATGAAAAGTACTACAAATTTATATTTGACGTAAACAACAGACTGACAGCTACAAAATGAGACCAAAATTTTGATAATCGAATAGAATTTGTGGCTACAGTGAACGATTAAAGCCAGAGGTCTGACAAGAAAATTTACGTATTTTAGACAAATACATGTCTATGCCTCCTAAGCGTAATAGAAATTACTTTTTTCATGCAAATTACTACATATTTGCACTTCACGCAAACTAACCAAACGCAACTATAAGATAAGACCAAAATTTCAACAATCGAATTTAAATTACGGGCACAGTAAAGAATCAAAGCTGAAAATCTGCACAAAAACTGCACGTGTACTAGAAACAGTAATTTTTGGATATTTTGCCTAAAACATGTTCCGACCATCAAAACACTAGTTTGGGCTAAACTTTTAAATAAAAACGTAAAAACGCGAAATTCGCACGTTTAAGGGGAGAAAGATGAATTTAAAGTTTTGGGGAGTTGACGCGTGAAAAATTGGGTTATTTTTGGCTTTCAACCACTAAACCCGCCCTTAAACTTTTGCGAAATGCCACAAATTTATACTTTTTGGAAAATTCAGACGCTGATCTATTCATTAACGCTAAAATATAGCACATCGGTTGAAAAATGAAGCCACAGCAATGCCGTAAAGGGAAAAAGTGTCCATAACCTGCCCCCAAAAATATAAGGAACCTTATAAAAATTAGTATTCTTATGAAAAGTACTACAAATTTATATTTGACGTAAACAACAGACTGACAGCTACAAAATGAGACCAAAATTTTGATAATCGAATAGAATTTTTGGCTACAGTGAACGATTAAAGCCAGAGGTCTGACAAGAAAATTTACGTATTTTAGACAAATACATGTCTACGCTCCTAAGTGTAATGAAAATTACTTTTTTTATGCAAATTACTACATATTTGCACTTCACGCAAACTAAACAAACGCAAGTATAAGATAAGACCAAAATTTCAACAATCGAATTTAAATTACGGGCACAGTAAACAATCAAAGCTGAAAATCTGCACAAAAACTGCACGTGTTCTAGAAACAGTAATTTTTGGATATTTTGCCTAAAACATGTTCCGACCATCAAAACACTAGTTTGGGCTAAACTTTTAAATAAAAACGTAAAAACGCGAAATTCGCACGTTTAAGGGGAGAAAAATGAATTTAAAGTTTTGGGGAGTTGACGCGTGAAAAATTGGGTTATTTTTGGCTTTCAACCACTAAACCCGCCCTTAAACTTTTGCGAAATGCCACAAATTTATACTTTTTGGAAAATTCAGACGCTGATCTATTCATTAACGCTAAAATATAGCACATCGGTTGAAAAATGAAGCCACAGCAATGCCGTAAAAGGAAAAAGTTTCCATAACCTGCCCCCAAAAATATAAGGAACCTTATAAAAATTAGTATTCTTATGAAAAGTACTACAAATTTATATTTGACGTAAACAACAGACTGACAGCTACAAAATGAGACCAAAATTTTGATAATCGAATAGAATTTGTGGCTACAGTGAACGATTAAAGCCAGAGGTCTGACAAGAAAATTTACGTATTTTAGACAAATACACGTCTATGCCTCCTAAGCGTGATAAAAATTACTTTTTTCATGCAAATTACTACATATTTGCACTTCAGGCAAACTAAACAAACGCAACTATAAGATAAGACCAAAATTTCAACAATCGAATTTAAATTACGGGCACAGTAAACAATCAAAGCTGAAAATCTCCACAAAAACTGCACGTGTTCTAGAAACAGTAATTTTTGGAAATTTTGCCTAAAACATGTTCCGACCATCAAAACACTAGTTTGGGCTAAACTTTTAAATAAAAACGTAAAAACGCGAAATTCGCACGTTTAAGGGGGGGAAAATGAATTTAAAGTTTTGGGGAGTTGACGCGTGAAAAATTGGGTTATTTTTGGCTTTCAACCACTAAACCCGCCCTTAAACTTTTGCGAAATGCCACAAATTTATACTTTTTGGAAAATTCAGACGCTGATCTATTCATTAACGCTAAAATATAGCACATCGGTTGAAAAATGAAGCCACAGCAATGCCGTAAAGGGAAAAAGTGTCCATAACCTGCCCCCAAAAATATAAGGAACCTTATAAAAATTAGTATTCTTATGAAAAGTACTACAAATTTATATTTGACGTAAACAACAGACTGACAGCTACAAAATGAGACCAAAATTTTGATAATCGAATAGAATTTGTGGCTACAGTGAACGATTAAAGCCAGAGGTCTGACAAGGAAATTTACGTATTTTAGACAAATACATGTCTATGCCTCCTAAGCGTAATAAAAATTACTTTTTTCATACAAATTACTACATATTTGCACTTCACGCAAACTAAACAAACGCAAGTAAAAGATAAGACCAAAATTTCAACAATCGAATTTAAATTACGGGCACAGTAAACAATCAAAGCTGAAAATCTGCACAAAAACTGCACGTGTTCTAGAAACAGTAATTTTTGGATATTTTGCCTAAAACATGTTCCGACCATCAAAACACTAGTTTGGGCTAAACTTTTAAATAAAAACGTAAAAACGCGAAATTCGCACGTTTAAGGGGAGAAAAATGAATTTAAAGTTTTGGGGAGTTGACGCGTGAAAAATTGGGTTATTTTTGGCTTTCAACCACTAAACCCGCCCTTAAACTTTTGCGAAATGCCACAAATTTATACTTTTGGGAAAATTCAGACGCTGATCTATTCATTAACGCTAAAATATAGCACATCGGTTGAAAAATGAAGCCACAGCAATGCCGTAAAGGGAAAAAGTGTCCATAACCTGCCCCCAAAAATATAAGGAACCTTATAAAAATTAGTATTCTTATGAAAAGTACTACAAATTTATATTTGACGTAAACAACAGACTGACAGCTACAAAATGAGACCAAAATTTTGATAATCGAATAGAATTTGTGGCTACAGTGAACGATTAAAGCCAGAGGTCTGACAAGAAAATTTACGTATTTTAGACAAATACATGTCTATGCCTCCTAAGCGTAATAAAAATTACTTTTTTCATGCAAATTACTACATATTTGCACTTCACGCAAACTAAACAAACGCAAGTATAAGATAAGACCAAAATTTCAACAATCGAATTTAAATTACGGGCACAGTAAACAATCAAAGCTGAAAATCTGCACAAAAACTGCACGTGTTCTAGAAACAGTAATTTTTGGATATTTTGCCTAAAACATGTTCCGACCATCAAAACACTAGTTTGGGGTAAACTTTTAAATAAAAACGTAAAAACGCGAAATTCGCACGTTTAAGGGGAGAAAAATGAATTTAAAGTTTTCGGGAGTTGACGCGTGAAAAATTGGGTTATTTTTGGCTTTCAACCACTAAACCCGCCCTTAAACTTTTGCGAAATGCCACAAATTTATACTTTTTGGAAAATTCAGACGCTGATCTATTCATTAACGCTAAAATATAGCACATCGGTTGAAAAATGAAGCCACAGCAATGCCGTAAAGGGAAAAAGTGTCCATAACCTGCCCCCAAAAATATAAGGAACCTTATAAAAATTAGTATTCTTATGAAAAGTACTACAAATTTATATTTGACGTAAACAACTGACTGACAGCTACAAAATGAGACCAAAATTTTGATAATCGAATAGAATTTGTGGCTACAGTGAACGATTAAAGCCAGAGGTCTGACAAGAAAATTTACGTATTTTAGACAAATACATGTCTATGCCTCCTAAGCGTAATAAAAATTACTTTTTTCATGCAAATTACTACATATTTGCACTTCACGCAAACTAAACAAACGCAAGTATAAGATAAGACCAAAATTTCAACAATCGAATTTAAATTACGGGCACAGTAAACAATCAAAGCTGAAAATCTGCACAAAAACTGCACGTGTTCTAGAAACATTAATTTTTGGATATTTTGCCTAAAACTTGTTCCGACCATCAAAACACTAGTTTGGGCTAAACTTTTAAATAAAAACGTAAAAACGCGAAATTCGCACGTTTAAGGGGAGAAAAATGAATTTAAAGTTTTGGGGAGTTGACGCGTGAAAAATTGGGTTATTTTTGGCTTTCAACCACTAAACCCGCCCTTAAACGTTTGCGAAATGCCACAAATTTATACTTTTTGGAAAATTCAGACGCTGATCTATTCATTAACGCTAAAATATAGCACATCGGTTGAAAAATGAAGCCACAGCAATGCCGTAAAGGGAAAAAGTGTCCATAACCTGCCCCCAAAAATGTAAGGAACCTTATAAAAATTAGTATTCTTATGAAAAGTACTACAAATTTATATTTGACGTAAACAACAGACTGACAGCTACAAAATGAGACCAAAATTTTTATAATCGAATAGAATTTTTGGCTACAGTGAACGATTAAAGCCAGAGGTCTGACAAGAAAATTTACGTATTTTAGACAAATACATGCCTATGCCTCCTAAGTGTAATGAAAATTACTTTTTTCATGCAAATTACTACATATTTGCACTTCACGCAAACTAAACAAACGCAACTATAAGATAAGACCAAAATTTCACCATCGAATTTAAATTACGGGCACAGCAAACAATCAAAGCTGAAAATCTGCACAAAAACTGCACGTGTTCTAGAAACAGTAATTTTTGGATATTTTGCCTAAAACATGTTCCGACCATCAAAACACTAGTTTGGGCTAAACTTTTAAATAAAAACGTAAAAACGCGAAATTCACACGTTTAAGGGGAGAAAAATGAATTTAAAGTTTTGGGGAGTTGACGCGTGAAAAATTGGGTTATTTTTGGCTTTCAACCACTAAACCCGCCCTTAAACTTTTGCGAAATGCCACAAATTTATACTTTTTGGAAAATTCAGACGCTGATCTATTCATTAACGCTAAAATATAGCACATCGGTTGAAAAATGAAGCCACAGCAATGCCGTAAAGGGAAAAAGTGTCCATAACCTGCCCCCAAAAATATAAGGAACCTTATAAAAATTAGTACTCTTATGAAAAGTACTACAAATTTATATTTGACGTAAACAACAGACTGACAGCTACAAAATGAGACCAAAATTTTGATAATCGAATAGAATTTGTGGCTACAGTGAACGATTAAAGCCAGAGGTCTGACAAGGAAATTTACGTATTTTAGACAAATACATGTCTATGCCTCCTAATTGTAATGAAAATTACTTTTTTTCATGCAAATTACTACATATTTGCACTTCACGCAAACTAAACAAACGCAACTATAAGATAAGACCAAAATTTCAACAATCGAATTTAAATTACGGGCACAGCAAACAATCAAAGCTGAAAATCTGCACAAAAACTGCACGTGTTCTAGAAACAGTAATTTTTGGATATTTTGCCTAAAATATGTTCCGACCATCAAAACACTAGTTTGGGCTAAACTTTTAAATAGAAACGTAAAAACGCGAAATTCGCACGTTTAAGGGGAGAAAAATGAATTTAAAGTTTTGGGGAGTTGACGCGTGAAAAACCCGACCTTAAACTTTTGCGAAATGCCACAAATTTATACTTTTTGGAAAATTCAGACGCTGATCTATTCATTAACGCTAAAATATAGCACATCGGTTGAAAAATGAAGCCACAGCAATGCCGTAAAGGGAAAAAGTGTCCATAACCTGCCCCCAAAAATATAAGGAACCTTATAAAAATTAGTATTCTTATGAAAAGTACTACAAATTTATATTTGACGTAAACAACAGACTGACAGCTACAAAATGAGACCAAAATTTTGATAATCGAATAGAATTTGTGGCTACAGTGAACGATTAATGCCAGAGGTCTGACAAGAAAATTTACGTATTTTAGACAAATACATGTCTATGCCTCCTAAGCGTAATAAAAATTACTTTTTTCATGCAAATTACTACATATTTGCACTTCACGCAAACTAAACAAACGCAAGTATAAGATAAGACCAAAATTTCAACAATCGAATTTAAATTACGGGCACAGTAAACAATCAAAGCTGAAAATCTGCACAAAAACTGCACGTGTTCTAGAAACAGTAATTTTTGGATATTTTGCCTAAAACATGTTCCGACCATCAAAACACTAGTTTGGGCTAAACTTTTAAATAAAAACGTAAAAACGCGAAATTCGCACGTTTAAGGGGAGAAAAATGAATTTAAAGTTTTGGGGAGTTGACGCGTGAAAAATTGGGTTATTTTTGGCTTTCAACCACTAAACCCGCCCTTAAACTTTTGCGAAATGCCACAAATTTATACTTTTTGGAAAATTCAGACGCTGATCTATTCATTAACGCTAAAATATAGCACATCGGTTGAAAAATGAAGCCACAGCAATGCCGTAAAGGGAAAAAGTGTCCATAACCTGCCCCCAAAAATATAAGGAACCTTATAAAAATTAGTATTCTTATGAAAAGCACTACAAATTTATATTTGACGTTAACAACAGACTGACAGCTACAAAATGAGACCAAAATTTTGATAATCGAATAGAATTTGTGGCTACAGTGAACGATTAAAGCCAGAGGTCTGACAAGAAAATTTACGTATTTTAGACAAATGCATGTCTATGCCTCCTAAGCGTAGTAAAAATTACTTTTTTCATGCAAATTACTACATATTTGCACTTCACGCAAACTAAACAAACGCAAGTATAAGATAAGACCAAAATTTCAACAATCGAATTTAAATTACGGGCACAGTAAACAATCAAAGCTGAAAATCTGCACAAAAACTGCACGTGTTCTAGAAACAGTAATTTTTGGATATTTTGCCTAAAACATGTTCCGACCATCAAAACACTAGTTTGGGCTAAACTTTTAAATAAAAACGTAAAAACGCGAAATTCGCACGTTTAAGGGGAGAAAAATGAATTTAAAGTTTTGGGGAGTTGACGCGTGAAAAATTGGGTTATTTTCGGCTTTCAACCACTAAACCCGCCCTTAAACTTTTGCGAAATGCCACAAATTTATACTTTTTGGAAAATTCAGACGCTGATCTATTCATTAACGCTAAAATATAGCACATCGGTTGAAAAATGAAGCCACAGCAATGCCGTAAAGGGAAAAAGTGTCCATAACCTGCCCCCAAAAATATAAGGAACCTTATAAAAATTAGTATTCTTATGAAAAGCACTACAAATTTATATTTGACGTAAACAACAGACTGACAGCTACAAAATGAGACCAAAATTTTGATAATCGAATAGAATTTGTGGCTACAGTGAACGATTAAAGCCAGAGGTCTGACAAGAAAATTTACGTATTTTAGACAAATACATGTCTATGCCTCCTAAGTGTAATGAAAATTGCTTTTTTCATGCAAATTACTACATATTTGCACTTCACGCAAACTAAACAAACGCAACTATAAGATAAGACCAAAATTTCAACAATCGAATTTAAATTACGGGCACAGTAAACAATCAAAGCTGAAAATCTGCACAAAAACTGCACGTGTTCTAGAAACAGTAATTTTTGGATATTTTGCCTAAAACATGTTCCGACCATCAAAACACTAGTTTGGGCTAAACTTTTAAATAAAAACGTAAAAACGCGAAATTCGCACGTTTAAGGGGAGAAAAATGAATTTAAAGTTTTGGGGAGTTGACGCGTGAAAAATTGGGTTATTTTTGGCTTTCAACCACTAAACCCGCCCTTAAACTTTTGCGAAATGCCACAAATTTATACTTTTTGGAAAATTCAGACGCTGATCTATTCATTCACGCTAAAATATAGCACATCGGTTGAAAAATGAAGCCACAGCAATGCCGTAAAGGGAAAAAGTGTCCATAACCTGCCCCCAAAAATATAAGGAACCTTATAAAAATTAGTATTCTTATGAAAAGTACTACAAATTTATATTTGACGTAAACAACAGACTGACAGCTACAAAATGAGACCAAAATTTTGATAATCGAATAGAATTTGTGGCTACAGTGAACGATTAAAGCCAGAGGTCTGACAAGAAAATTTACGTATTTTAGACAAATACATGTCTATGCCTCCTAAGCGTAATAAAAATTACTTTTTTCATGCAAATTACTACATATTTGCACTTCACGCAAACTAAACAAACGCAAGTATAAGATAAGACCAAAATTTCAACAATCGAATTTAAATTACGGGCACAGTAAACAATCAAAGCTGAAAATCTGCACAAAAACTGCACGTGTTCTAGAAACAGTAAATTTTTGTATATTTTGCCTAAAACATGTTCCGACCATCAAAACACTAGTTTGGGCTAAACTTTTAAATAAAAACGTAAAAACGCGAAATTCGCACGTTTAAGGGGAGAAAAATGAATTTAAAGTTTTGGGGAGTTGACGCGTGAAAAATTGGGTTATTTTTGGCTTTCAACCACTAAACCCGCCCTTAAACTTTTGCGAAATGCCACAAATTTATACTTTTTGCAAAATTCAGACGCTGATCTATTCATTAACGCTAAAATATAGCACATCGGTTGAAAAATGAAGCCACAGCAATGCCGTAAAGGGAAAAAGTGTCCATAACCTGCCCCCAAAAATATAAGGAACCTTATAAAAACTAGTATTCTTATGAAAAGTACTACAAATTTATATTTGACGTAAACAACAGACTGACAGCTACAAAATGAGACCAAAATTTTGATAATCGAATAGAATTTGTGGCTACAGTGAACGATTAAAGCCAGAGGTCTGACAAGAAAATTTACGTATTTTAGACAAATACATGTCTATGCCTCCTAAGTGTAATGAAAATTGCTTTTTTCATGCAAATTACTACATATTTGCACTTCACGCAAACTAAACAAACGCAACTATAAGATAAGACCAAAATTTCAACAATCGAATTTAAATTACGGGCACAGTAAACAATCAAAGCTGAAAATCTGCACAAAAACTGCACGTGTTCTAGAAACAGTAATTTTTGGATATTTTGCCTAAAACATGTTCCGACCATCAAAACACTAGTTTGGGCTAAACTTTTAAATAAAAACGTAAAAACGCGAAATTCGCACGTTTAAGGGGAGAAAAATGAATTTAAAGTTTTGGGGAGTTGACGCGTGAAAAATTGGGTTATTTTTGGCTTTCAACCACTAAACCCGCCCTTAAACTTTTGCGAAATGCCACAAATTTATACTTTTTGGAAAATTCAGACGCTGATCTATTCATTCACGCTAAAATATAGCACATCGGTTGAAAAATGAAGCCACAGCAATGCCGTAAAGGGAAAAAGTGTCCATAACCTGCCCCCAAAAATATAAGGAACCTTATAAAAATTAGTATTCTTATGAAAAGTACTACAAATTTATATTTGACGTAAACAACAGACTGACAGCTACAAAATGAGACCAAAATTTTGATAATCGAATAGAATTTGTGGCTACAGTGAACGATTAAAGCCAGAGGTCTGACAAGAAAATTTACGTATTTTAGACAAATACATGTCTATGCCTCCTAAGCGTAATAAAAATTACTTTTTTCATGCAAATTACTACATATTTGCACTTCACGCAAACTAAACAAACGCAAGTATAAGATAAGACCAAAATTTCAACAATCGAATTTAAATTACGGGCACAGTAAACAATCAAAGCTGAAAATCTGCACAAAAACTGCACGTGTTCTAGAAACAGTAAATTTTTGTATATTTTGCCTAAAACATGTTCCGACCATCAAAACACTAGTTTGGGCTAAACTTTTAAATAAAAACGTAAAAACGCGAAATTCGCACGTTTAAGGGGAGAAAAATGAATTTAAAGTTTTGGGGAGTTGACGCGTGAAAAATTGGGTTATTTTTGGCTTTCAACCACTAAACCCGCCCTTAAACTTTTGCGAAATGCCACAAATTTATACTTTTTGCAAAATTCAGACGCTGATCTATTCATTAACGCTAAAATATAGCACATCGGTTGAAAAATGAAGCCACAGCAATGCCGTAAAGGGAAAAAGTGTCCATAACCTGCCCCCAAAAATATAAGGAACCTTATAAAAACTAGTATTCTTATGAAAAGTACTACAAATTTATATTTGACGTAAACAACAGACTGACAGCTACAAAATGAGACCAAAATTTTGATAATCGAATAGAATTTGTGGCTACAGTGAACGATTAAAGCCAGAGGTCTGACAAGAAAATTTACGTATTTTAGACAAATACATGTCTATGCCTCCTAAGTGTAATGAAAATTACTTTTTTCATGCAAATTACTACATATTTGCACTTCACGCAAACTAAACAAACGCAAGTATAAGATAAGACCAAAATTTCAACAATCGAATTTAAATTACGGGCACAGTAAACAATCAAAGCTGAAAATCTGCACAAAAACTGCACGTGTTCTAGAAACAGTAATTTTTGGATATTTTGCCTAAAACATTTTCCGACCATCAAAACACTAGTTTGGGCTAAACTTTTAAATAAAAACGTAAAAACGCGAAATTCGCACGTTTAAGGGGAGAAAAATGAATTTAAAGTTTTGGGGAGTTGACGCGTGAAAAATTGGGTTATTTTTGGCTTTCAACCACTAAACCCGCCCTTAAACTTTTGCGAAATGCCACAAATTTATACTTTTTGGAAAATTCAGACGCTGATCTATTCATTAACGCTAAAATATAGCACATCGGTTGAAAAATGAAGCCACAGCAATGCCGTAAAGGGAAAAAGTGTCCATAACCTGCCCCCAAAAATATAAGGAACCTTATAAAAATTAGTATTCTTATGAAACGTACTACAAATTTATATTTGACGTAAACAACAGACTGACAGCTACAAAATGAGACCAAAATTTTGATAATCGAATAGAATTTGTGGCTACAGTGAACGATTAAAGCCAGAGGTCTGACAAGAAAATTTACGTATTTTAGACAAATACATGTCTATGCCTCCTAAGCGTAATAAAAATTACTTTTTTCATGCAAATTACTACATATTTGCACTTCACGCAAACTAAACAAACGCAAGTATAAGATAAGACCAAAATTTCAA
Source organism: Odontomyia ornata (assembly GCA_963969285.1). Lineage (NCBI taxonomy): Eukaryota > Metazoa > Arthropoda > Insecta > Diptera > Stratiomyidae > Odontomyia > Odontomyia ornata. The sequence continues at coordinate 99,576,796 of OZ017740.1, read as the reverse complement.
CAATCGAATTTAAATTACGGGCACAGTAAACAATCAAAGCTGAAAATCTGCACAAAAACTGCACGTGTTCTAGAAACAGTAATTTTTGGATATTTTGCCTAAAACATGTTCCGACCATCAAAACACTAGTTTGGGCTAAACTTTTAAATAAAAACGTAAAAACGCGAAATTCGCACGTTTAAGGGGAGAAAAATGAATTTAAAGTTTTGGGGAGTTGACGCGTGAAAAATTGGGTTATTTTTGGCTTTCAACCACTAAACCCGCCCTTAAACTTTTGCGAAATGCCACAAATTTATACTTTTTGGAAAATTCAGACGCTGATCTATTCATTAACGCTAAAATATAGCACATCGGTTGAAAAATGAAGCCACAGCAATGCCGTAAAGGGAAAAAGTGTCCATAACCTGCCCCCAAAAATATAAGGAACCTTATAAAAATTAGTATTCTTATGAAAAGTACTACAAATTTATATTTGACGTAAACAACAGACTGACAGCTACAAAATGAGAGCAAAATTTTGATAATCGAATAGAATTTGTGGCTACAGTGAACGATTAAAGCCAGAGGTCTGACAAGAAAATTTACGTATTTTAGACAAATACATGTCTATGCCTCCTAAGCGTAATAAAAATTACTTTTTTCATGCAAATTACTACATATTTGCACTTCACGCAAACTAAACAAACGCAAGTATAAGATAAGACCAAAATTTCAACAATCGAATTTAAATTACGGGCACAGTAAACAATCAAAGCTGAAAATCTGCACAAAAACTGCACGTGTTCTAGAAACAGTAATTTTTGGATATTTTGCCTAAAACATGTTCCGACCATCAAAACACTAGTTTGGGCTAAACTTTTAAATAAAAACGTAAAAACGCGAAATTCGCACGTTTAAGGGGAGAAAAATGAATTTAAAGTTTTGGGGAGTTGACGCGTGAAAAATTGGGTTATTTTTGGCTTTCAACCACTAAACCCGCCCTTAAACTTTTGCGAAATGCCACAAATTTATACTTTTTGGAAAATTCAGACGCTGATCTATTCATTAACGCTAAAATATAGCACATCGGTTGAAAAATGAAGCCACAGCAATGCCGTAAAGGGAAAAAGTGTCCATAACCTGCCCCCAAAAATATAAGGAACCTTATAAAAATTAGTATTCTTATGAAAAGTACTACAAATTTATATTTGACGTAAACAACAGACTGACAGCTACAAAATGAGACCAAAATTTTGATAATCGAATAGAATTTGTGGCTACAGTGAACGATTAAAGCCAGAGGTCTGACAAGAAAATTTACGTATTTTAGACAAATACATGTCTATGCCTCCTAAGCGTAATAAAAATTACTTTTTTCATGCAAATTACTACATATTTGCACTTCACGCAAACTAAACAATCGCAAGTATAAGCTAAGACCAAAATTTCAACAATCGAATTTAAATTACGGGCACAGTAAACAATCAAAGCTGAAAATCTGCACAAAAACTGCACGTGTTCTAGAAACAGTAATTTTTGGATATTTTGCCTAAAACATGTTCCGACCATCAAAACACTAGTTTGGGCTAAACTTTTAAATAAAAACGTAAAAACGCGAAATTCGCACGTTTAAGGGGAGAAAAATGAATTTAAAGTTTTGGGGAGTTGACGCGTGAAAAATTGGGTTATTTTTGGCTTTCAACCACTAAACCCGCCCTTAAACTTTTGCGAAATGCCACAAATTTATACTTTTTGGAAAATTAAGACGCTGATCTATTCATTAACGCTAAAATATAGCACATCGGTTGAAAAATGAAGCCACAGCAATGCCGTAAAGGGAAAAAGTGTCCATAACCTGCCCCCAAAAATATAAGGAACCTTATAAAAATTAGTATTCTTATGAAAAGTACTACAAATTTATATTTGACTTAAACAACAGACTAACAGCTACAAAATGAGACCAAAATTTTGATAATCGAATAGAATTTGTGGCTACAGTGAACGATTAAAGCCAGAGGTCTGACAAGAAAATTTACGTATTTTAGACAAATACATGTCTATGCCTCCTAAGCGTAATAAAAATTACTTTTTTCATGCAAATTACTACATATTTGCACTTCACGCAAACTAAACAAACGCAAGTATAAGATAAGACCAAAATTTCAACAATCGAATTAAAATTACGGGCACAGTAAACAATCAAAGCTGAAAATCTGTACAAAAACTGCACGTGTTCTAGAAACAGTAATTTTTGGATATTTTGCCTAAAACATGTTCCGACCATCAAAACACTAGTTTGGGCTAAACTTTTAAATAAAAACGTAAAAACGCGAAATTCGCACGTTTAAGGGGAGAAAAATGAATTTAAAGTTTTGGGGAGTTGACGCGTGAAAAATTGGGTTATTTTTGGCTTTCAACCACTAAACCCGCCCTTAAACTTTTGCGAAATGCCACAAATTTATACTTTTTGCAAAATTCAGACGCTGATCTATTCATTAACGCTAAAATATAGCACATCGGTTGAAAAATGAAGCCACAGTAATGCCGTAAAGGGAAAAAGTGTCCATAACCTGCCCCCAAAAATATAAGGAACCTTATAAAAATTAGTATTCTTATGAAAAGTACTACAAATTTATATTTGACGTAAACAACAGACTGACAGCTACAAAATGAGACCAAAATTTTGATAATCGAATAGAATTTGCGGCTACAGTGAACGATTAAAGCCAGAGGTCTGACAAGAATTTTTACGTATTTTAGACAAATACATGTCTATGCCTCCTAAGCGTAATAAAAATTACTTTTTTCATGCAAATTACTACATATTTGCACTTCACGCAAACTAAACAAACGCAAGTATAAGATAAGACCAAAAATTCAACAATCGAATTTAAATTACGGGCACAGTAAAAAATCAAAGCTGAAAATCTGCACAAAAACTGCACGTGTTCTAGAAACAGTAATTTTTGGATATTTTGCCTAAAACATGTTCCGACCATCAAAACACTAGTTTGGGCTAAACTTTTAAATAAAAACGTAAAAACGCGAAATTCGCACGTTTAAGGGGAGAAAAATGAATTTAAAGTTTTGGGGAGTTGACGCGTGAAAAATTGGGTTATTTTTGGCTTTCAACCACTAAACCCGCCCTTAAACTTTTGCGAAATGCCACAAATTTATACTTTTTGCAAAATTCAGACGCTGATCTATTCATTAACGCTAAAATATAGCACATCGGTTGAAAAATGAAGCCACAGCAATGCCGGAAAAGGGTAAAAGTGTCCATAACCTGCCCCCAAAAATATAAGGAACCTTATAAAAATTAGTATTCTTATGAAAAGTACTACAAATTTATATTTGACGTAAACAACAGACCGACAGCTACAAAATGAGACCAAAATTTTGATAATCGAATAGAATTTGTGGCTACAGTGAACGATTAAAGCCAGAGGTCTGACAAGAAAATTTACGTATTTTAGACAAATACATGTCTATGCCTCCTAAGCGTAATAAAAATTACTTTTTTCATGCAAATTACTACATATTTGCACTTCACGCAAACTAAACAAACGCAAGTATAAGATAAGACCAAAATTTCAACAATCGAATTTAAATTACGGGCACAGTAAACAATCAAAGCTGAAAATCTGCACAAAAACTGACGTGTTCTAGAAACAGTAATTTTTGGATATTTTGCCTAAAACATGTTCCGACCATCAAAACACTAGTTTGGGCTAAACTTTTAAATAAAAACGTAAAAACGCGAAATTCGCACGTTTAAGGGGAGAAAAATGAATTTAAAGTTTTGGGGAGTTGACGCGTGAAAAATTGGGTTATTTTTGGCTTTCAACCACTAAACCCGCCCTTAAACTTTTGCGAAATGCCACAAATTTATACTTTTTGGAAAATTCAGACGCTGATCTATTCTTTAACGCTAAAATATAGCACATCGGTTGAAAAATGAAGCCACAGCAATGCCGTAAAGGGAAAAAGTGTCCATAACCTGCCCCCAAAAATATAAGGAACCTTATAAAAATTAGTATTCTTATGAAAAGTACTACAAATTTATATTTGACCTAAACAACAGACTGACAGCTACAAAATGAGACCAAAATTTTGATAATCGAATAGAATTTGTGGCTACAGTGAACGATTAAAGCCAGAGGTCTGACAAGAAAATTTACGTATTTTAGACAAATACATGTCTATGCCTCCTAAGCGTAATAAAAATTACTTTTTTCATGCGAATTACTACATATTTGCACTTCACGCAAACTAAACAAACGCAACTATAAGAAAAGACCAAAATTTCAACAATCGAATTTAAATTACGGGCACAGTAAACAATCAAAGCTGAAAATCTGCACAAAAACTGCACGTGTTCTAGAAACAGTAATTTTTGGATATTTTGCCTAAAACATGTTCCGACCATCAAAACACTAGTTTGGGCTAAACTTTTAAATAAAAACGTAAAAACGCGAAATTCGCACGTTTAAGGGGAGAAAAATGAATTTAAAGTTTTGGGGAGTTGACGCGTGAAAAATTGGGTTATTTTTGGCTTTCAACCACTAAACCCGCCCTTAAACTTTTGCGAAATGCCACAAATTTATACTTTTTGGAAAATTCAGACGCTGATCTATTCATTAACGCTAAAATATAGCACATCGGTTGAAAATGAAGCCACAGCAATGCCGTAAAGGGAAAAAGTGTCCATAACCTGCCCCCAAAAATATAAGGAACCTTATAAAAATTAGTATTCTTATGAAAAGTACTACAAATTTATATTTGACCTAAACAACAGACTGACAGCTACAAAATGAGACCAAAATTTTGATAATCGAATAGAATTTGTGGCTACAGTGAACGATTAAAGCCAGAGGTCTGACAAGAAAATTTACGTATTTTAGACAAATACATGTCTATGCCTCCTAAGCGTAATAAAAATTACTTTTTTCATGCAAATTACTACATATTTGCACTTCACGCAAACTAAACAAACGCAACTATAAGATAAGACCAAAATTTCAACAATCGAATTTAAATTACGGGCACAGTAAACAATCAAAGCTGAAAATCTGCACAAAAACTGACGTGTTCTAGAAACAGTAATTTTTGGATATTTTGCCTAAAACATGTTCCGACCATCAAAACACTAGTTTGGGCTAAACTTTTAAATAAAAACGTAAAAACGCGAAATTCGCACGTTTAAGGGGAGAAAAATGAATTTAAAGTTTTGGGGAGTTGACGCGTGAAAAATTGGGTTATTTTTGGCTTTCAACCACTAAACCCGCCCTTAAACTTTTGCGAAATGCCACAAATTTATACTTTTTGGAAAATTCAGACGCTGATCTATTCTTTAACGCTAAAATATAGCACATCGGTTGAAAAATGAAGCCACAGCAATGCCGTAAAGGGAAAAAGTGTCCATAACCTGCCCCCAAAAATATAAGGAACCTTATAAAAATTAGTATTCTTATGAAAAGTACTACAAATTTATATTTGACCTAAACAACAGACTGACAGCTACAAAATGAGACCAAAATTTTGATAATCGAATAGAATTTGTGGCTACAGTGAACGATTAAAGCCAGAGGTCTGACAAGAAAATTTACGTATTTTAGACAAATACATGTCTATGCCTCCTAAGTGTAATGAAAATTACTTTTTTCATGCAAATTACTACATGTTTGCACTTCACGCAAACTAAACAAACGCAACTATAAGAAAAGACCAAAATTTCAACAATCGAATTTAAATTACGGGCACAGTAAACAATCAAAGCTGAAAATCTGCACAAAAACTGCACGTGTTCTAGAAACAGTAATTTTTGGATATTTTGCCTAAAACATGTTCCGACCATCAAAACACTAGTTTGGGCTAAACTTTTAAATAAAAACGTAAAAACGCGAAATTCGCACGTTTAAGGGGAGAAAAATGAATTTAAAGTTTTGGGGAGTTGACGCGTGAAAAATTGGGTTATTTTTGGCTTTCAACCACTAAATCCGCCCTTAAACTTTTGCGAAATGCCACAAATTTATACTTTTTGGAAAATTCAGACGCTGATCTATTCATTAACGCTAAAATATAGCACATCGGTTGAAAATGAAGCCACAGCAATGCCGTAAAGGGAAAAAGTGTCCATAACCTGCCCCCAAAAATATAAGGAACCTTATAAAAATTAGTATTCTTATGAAAAGTACTACAAATTTATATTTGACCTAAACAACAGACTGACAGCTACAAAATGAGACCAAAATTTTGATAATCGAATAGAATTTGTGGCTACAGTGAACGATTAAAGCCAGAGGTCTGACAAGAAAATTTACGTATTTTAGACAAATACATGTCTATGCCTCCTAAGCGTAATAAAAATTACTTTTTTCATGCAAATTACTACATATTTGCACTTCACGCAAACTAAACAAACGCAACTATAAGATAAGACCAAAATTTCAACAATCGAATTTAAATTACGGGCACAGTAAACAATCAAAGCTGAAAATCTGCACAAAAACTGCACGTGTTCTAGAAACAGTAATTTTTGGATATTTTGCCTAAAACATGTTCCGACCATCAAAACACTAGTTTGGGCTAAACTTTTAAATAAAAACGTAAAAACGCGAAATTCGCACGTTTAAGGGGAGAAAAATGAATTTAAAGTTTTGGGGAGTTGACGCGTGAAAAATTGGGTTATTTTTGGCTTTCAACCACTAAACCCGCCCTTAAACTTTTGCGAAATGCCACAAATTTATACTTTTTGGAAAATTCAGACGCTGATCTATTCATTAACGCTAAAATATAGCACATCGGTTGAAAAATGAAGCCACAGCAATGCCGTAAAGGGAAAAAGTGTCCATAACCTGCCCCCAAAAATATAAGGAACCTTATAAACATTAGTATTCTTATGAAAAGTACTACAAATTTATATTTGACGTTAACAACAGACTGACAGCTACAAAATGAGACCAAAATTTTGATAATCGAATAGAATTTGTGGCTACAGTGAACGATTAAAGCCAGAGGTCTGACAAGAAAATTTACGTATTTTAGACAAATACATGTCTATGCCTCCTAAGCGTAATGAAAATTACTTTTTTCATGCAAATTACTACATATTTGCACTTCACGCAAACTAAACAAACGCAAGTATAAGATAAGACCAAAATTTCAACAATCGAATTTAAATTACGGGCACAGTAAACAATCAAAGCTGAAAATCTGCACAAAAACTGCACGTGTTCTAGAAACAGTAATTTTTGGATATTTTGCCTAAAACATGTTCCGACCATCAAAACACTAGTTTGGGCTAAACTTTTAAATAAAAACGTAAAAATGCGAAATTCGCACGTTTAAGGGGAGAAAAATGAATTTAAAGTTTTGGGGAGTTGACGCGTGAAAAATTGGGTTATTTTTGGCTTTCAACCACTAAACCCGCCCTTAAACTTTTGCGAAATGCCACAAATTTATACTTTTTGGAAAATTCAGACGCTGATCTATTCATTAACGCTAAAATATAGCACATCGGTTGAAAAATGAAGCCACAGCAATGCCGTAAAGGGAAAAAGTGTCCATAACCTGCCCCCAAAAATATAAGGAACCTTATAAAAATTAGTATTCTTATGAAAAGTACTACAAATTTATATTTGACGTAAACAACAGACTGACAGCTACAAAATGAGACCAAAATTTTGATAATCGAATAGAATTTGTGGCTACAGTGAACGATTAAAGCCAGAGGTCTGACAAGAAAATTTACGTATTTTAGACAAATACATGTCTATGCCTCCTAAGTGTAAAGAAAATTACTTTTTTCATGCAAATTACTACATATTTGCACTTCACGCAAACTAAACAAACGCAACTATAAGATAAGGCCAAAATTTCAACAATCGAATTTAAATTACGGGCACAGTAAACAATCAAAGCTGAAAATCTGCACAAAAACTGCACGTGTTCTAGAAACAGTAATTTTTGGATATTTTGCCTAAAACATGTTCCGACCATCAAAACACTAGTTTGGGCTAAACTTTTAAATAAAAACGTAAAAACGCGAAATTCGCACGTTTAAGGGGAGAAAAATGAATTTAAAGTTTTGGGGAGTTGACGCGTGAAAAATTGGGTTATTTTTGGCTTTCAACCACTAAACCCGCCCTTAAACTTTTGCGAAATGCCACAAATTTATACTTTTTGGAAAATTCAGACGCTGATCTATTCATTAACGCTAAAATATAGCACATCGGTTGAAAAATGAAGCCACAGCAATGCCGTAAAGGGAAAAAGTGTCCATAACCTGCCCCCAAAAATATAAGGAACCTTATAAAAATTAGTATCCTTATGAAAAGTACTACAAATTTATATTTGACGTAAACAACAGACTGACAGCTACAAAATGAGACCAAAATTTTGATAATCGAATAGAATTTGTGGCTACAGTGAACGATTAAAGCCAGAGGTCTGACAAGAAAATTTACGTATTTTAGACAAATACATGTCTATGCCTCCTAAGCGTAATAAAAATTACTTTTTTCATGCAAATTACTACATATTTGCACTTCACGCAAACTAAACAAACGCAACTATAAGATAAGACCAAAATTTCAACAATCGAATTTAAATTACGGGCACAGTAAACAATCAAAGCTGAAAATCTGCACAAAAACTGCACGTGTTCTAGAAACAGTAATTTTTGGATATTTTGCCTAAAACATGTTCTGACCATCAAAACACTAGTTTGGGCTAAACTTTTAATTACAAACGTAAAAACGCGAAATTCGCACGTTTAAGGGGAGAAAAATGAATTTAAAGTTTTGGGGAGTTGACGCGTGAAAAATTGGGTTATTTTTGGCTTTCAACCACAAAACCCGCCATTAAACTTTTGCGAAATGCCACAAATTTATACTTTTTGGAAAATTCAGACGCTGATCTATTCATTAACGCTAAAATATAGCACATCGGTTGAAAAATGAAGCCACAGCAATGCCGTAAAGGGAAAAAGTGTCCATAACCTGCCCCCAAAAATATAAGGAACCTTATAAAAATTAGTATTCTTATGAAAAGTACTACAAATTTATATTTGACGTTAACAACAGACTGACAGCTACAAAATGAGACCAAAATTTTGATAATCGAATAGAATTTGTGGCTACAGTGAACGATTAAAGCCAGAGGTCTGACAAGAAAATTTACGTATTTTAGACAAATACATGTCTATGCCTCCTAAGCGTAATGAAAATTACTTTTTTCATGCAAATTACTACATATTTGCACTTCACGCAAACTAAACAAACGCAAGTATAAGATAAGACCAAAATTTCAACAATCGAATTTAAATTACGGGCACAGTAAACAATCAAAGCTGAAAATCTGCACAAAAACTGCACGTGTTCTAGAAACAGTAATTTTTGGATATTTTGCCTAAAACATGTTCCGACCATCAAAACACTAGTTTGGGCTAAACTTTTAAATAAAAACGTAAAAACGCGAAATTCGCACGTTTAAGGGGAGAAAAATAAATTTAAAGTTTTGGGGAGTTGACGCGTGAAAAATTGGGTTATTTTTGGCTTTCAACCACTAAACCCGCCCTTAAACTTTTGCGAAATGCCACAAATTTATACTTTTTGGAAAATTCAGACGCTGATCTATTCATTAACGCTAAAATATAGCACATCGGTTGAAAATGAAGCCACAGCAATGCCGTAAAGGGAAAAAGTGTCCATAACCTGCCCCCAAAAATATAAGGAACCTTATAAAAATTAGTATTCTTATGAAAAGTACTACAAATTTATATTTGACCTAAACAACAGACTGACAGCTACAAAATGAGACCAAAATTTTGATAATCGAATAGAATTTGTGGCTACAGTGAACGATTAAAGCCAGAGGTCTGACAAGAAAATTTACGTATTTTAGACAAATACATGTCTATGCCTCCTAAGCGTAATAAAAATTACTTTTTTCATGCAAATTACTACATATTTGCACTTCACGCAAACTAAACAAACGCAAGTATAAGATAAGACCAAAATTTCAACAATCGAATTTAAATTACGGGCACAGTAAACAATCAAAGCTGAAAATCTGCACAAAAACTGCACGTGTTCTAGAAACAGTAATTTTTGGATATTTTGCCTAAAACATGTTCCGACCATCAAAACACTAGTTTGGGCTAAACTTTTAAATAAAAACGTAAAAACGCGAAATTCGCACGTTTAAGGGGAGAAAAATGAATTTAAAGTTTTGGGGAGTTGACGCGTGAAAAATTGGGTTATTTTTGGCTTTCAACCACTAAACCCGCCCTTAAACTTTTGCGAAATGCCACAAATTTATACTTTTTGGAAAATTCAGACGCTGATCTATTCATTAACGCTAAAATATAGCACATCGGTTGAAAAATGAAGCCACAGCAATGCTGTAAAGGGAAAAAGTGTCCATAACCTGCCCCCAAAAATATAAGGAACCTTATAAAAATTAGTATTCTTATGAAAAGTACTACAAATTTATATTTGACGTAAACAACAGACTGACAGCTACAAAATGAGACCAAAATTTTGATAATCGAATAGAATTTGTGGCTACAGTGAACGATTAAAGCCAGAGGTCTGACAAGAAAATTTACGTATTTTAGACAAATACATGTCTATGCCTCCTAAGTGTAATGAAAATTACTTTTTTCATGCAAATTACTACATATTTGCACTTCACGCAAACTAAACAAACGCAACTATAAGATAAGGCCAAAATTTCAACAATCGAATTTAAATTACGGGCACAGTAAACAATCAAAGCTGAAAATCTGCACAAAAACTGCACGTGTTCTAGAAACATTAATTTTTGGATATTTTGCCTAAAACATGTTCCGACCATCAAAACACTAGTTTGGGCTAAACTTTTAAATAAAAACGTAAAAACGCGAAATTCGCACGTTTAAGGGGAGAAAAATGAATTTAAAGTTTTGGGGAGTTGACGCTACAATATAGCACATCGGTTGAAAAATGAAGCCACAGCAATGCCGTAAAGGGAAAAAGTGTCCATAACCTGCCCCCAAAAATATAAGGAACCTTATAAAAATTAGTATTCTTATGAAAAGTACTACAAATTTATATTTGACGTAAACAACAGACTGACAGCTACAAAATGAGACCAAAATTTTGATAATCGAATAGAATTTGTGGCTACAGTGAACGATTAAAGCCAGAGGTCTGACAAGAAAATTTACGTATTTTAGACAAATACATGTCTATGCCTCCTAAGCGTAATAAAAATTACTTTTTTCATGCAAATTACTACATATTTGCACTTCGCGCAAACTAAACAAACGCAACTATAAGATAAGACCAAAATTTCAACAATCGAATTTAAATTACGGGCACAGTAAACAATCAAAGCTGAAAATCTGCACAAAAACTGCACGTGTTCTAGAAACAGTAATTTTTGGATATTTTGCCTAAAACATGTTCCGACCATCAAAACACTAGTTTGGGCTAAACTTTTAAATAAAAACGTAAAAACGCGAAATTCGCACGTTTAAGGGGAGAAAAATGAATTTAAAGTTTTGGGGAGTTGACGCGTGAAAAATTGGGTTATTTTTGGCTTTCAACCACTAAACCCGCCCTTAAACTTTTGCGAAATGCCACAAATTTATACTTTTTGGAAAATTCAGACGCTGATCTATTCATTAACGCTAAAATATAGCACATCGGTTGAAAAATGAAGCCACAGCAATGCCGTAAAGGGAAAAAGTGTGCATAACCTGCCCCCAAAAATATAAGGAACCTTATAAAAATTAGTATTCTTATGAAAAGTACTACAAATTTATATTTGACATAAACAAAAGACTGACAGCTACAAAATGAGACCAAAATTTTGATAATCGAATAGAATTTGTGGCTACAGTGAACGATTAAAGCCAGAGGTCTGACAAGAAAATTTACGTATTTTAGACAAATACATGTCTATGCCTCCTAAGCGTAATAAAAATTACTTTTTTCATGCAAATTACTACATATTTGCACTTCACGCAAACTAAACAAACGCAAGTATAAGATAAGACCGAAATTTCAACAATCGAATTTAAATTACGGGCACAGTAAACAATCAAAGCTGAAAATCTGCACAAAAACTGCACGTGTTCTAGAAACAGTAATTTTTGGATATTTTGCCTAAAACATGTTCCGACCATCAAAACACTAGTTTGGGCTAAACTTTTAAATAAAAACGTAAAAACGCGAAATTCGCACGTTTAAGGGGAGAAAAATGAATTTAAAGTTTTGGGGAGTTGACGCGTGAAAAATTGGGTTATTTTTGGCTTTCAACCACTAAACCCGCCCTCAAACTTTTGTGAAATGCCACAATTTTATACTTTTTGGAAAATTCAGACGCTGATCTATTCATTAACGCTAAAATATAGCACATCGGGTGAAAAATGAAGCCACAGCAATGCCGTAAAGGGAAAAAGTTTCCGTAACCTGCCCCCAAAAATATAAGGAACCTTATAAAAATTAGTATTCTTATGAAAAGTACTACAAATTTATATTTGACGTAAACAACAGACTGACAGCTACAAAATGAGACCAAAATTTTGATAATCGAATAGAATTTGTGGCTACAGTGAACGATTAAAGCCAGAGGTCTGACAAGAAAATTTACGTATTTTAGACAAATACATGTCTATGCCTCCTAAGCGTAATAAAAATTACTTTTTTCATGCAAATTACTACATATTTGCACTTCACGCAAACTAAACAAACGCAAGTATAAGATAAGACCGAAATTTCAACAATCGAATTTAAATTACGGGCACAGTAAACAATCAAAGCTGAAAATCTGCACAAAAACTGCACGTGTTCTAGAAACAGTAATTTTTGGATATTTTGCCTCAAACATGTTCCGACCATCAAAACACTAGTTTGGGCTAAACTTTTAAATAAAAACGTAAAAACGCGAAATTCGCACGTTTAAGGGGAGAAAAATGAATTTAAACTTTTGGGGAGTTGACGCGTGAAAAATTGGGTTATTTTTGGCTTTCAACCACTAAACCCGCCCTTAAACTTTTGCGAAATGCCACAAATTTATACTTTTTGGAAAATTCAGACGCTGATCTATTCATTAACGCTAAAATATAGCACATCGGTTGAAAATGAAGCCACAGCAATGCCGTAAAGGGAAAAAGTGTCCATAACCTGCCCCCAAAAATATAAGGAACCTTATAAAAATTAGTATTCTTATGAAAAGTACTACAAATTTATATTTGACCTAAACAACAGACTGACAGCTACAAAATGAGACCAAAATTTTGATAATCGAATAGAATTTGTGGCTACAGTGAACGATTAAAGCCAGAGGTCTGACAAGAAAATTTACGTATTTTAGACAAATACATGTCTATGCCTCCTAAGCGTAATAAAAATTACTTTTTTCATGCAAATTACTACATATTTGCACTTCACGCAAACTAAACAAACGCAAGTATAAGATAAGACCAAAATTTCAACAATCGAATTTAAATTACGGGCACAGTAAACAATCAAAGCTGAAAATCTGCACAAAAACTGCACGTGTTCTAGAAACAGTAAATTTTGGATATTTTGCCTAAAACATGTTCCGACCATCAAAACACTAGTTTGGGCTAAACTTTTAAATAAAAACGTAAAAACGCGAAATTCGCACGTTTAAGGGGAGAAAAATGAATTTAAAGTTTTGGGGAGTTGACGCGTGAAAAATTGGGTTATTTTTGGCTTTCAACCACTAAACCCGCCCTTAAACTTTTGCGAAATGCCACAAATTTATACTTTTTGGAAAATTCAGACGCTGATCTATTCATTAACGCTAAAATATAGCACATCGGTTGAAAAATGAAGCCACAGCAATGCTGTAAAGGGAAAAAGTGTCCATAACCTGCCCCCAAAAATATAAGGAACCTTATAAAAATTAGTATTCTTATGAAAAGTACTACAAATTTATATTTGACGTAAACAACAGACTGACAGCTACAAAATGAGACCAAAATTTTGATAATCGAATAGAATTTGTGGCTACAGTGAACGATTAAAGCCAGAGGTCTGACAAGAAAATTTACGTATTTTAGACAAATACATGTCTATGCCTCCTAAGTGTAATGAAAATTACTTTTTTCATGCAAATTACTACATATTTGCACTTCACGCAAACTAAACAAACGCAACTATAAGATAAGGCCAAAATTTCAACAATCGAATTTAAATTACGGGCACAGTAAACAATCAAAGCTGAAAATCTGCACAAAAACTGCACGTGTTCTAGAAACATTAATTTTTGGATATTTTGCCTAAAACATGTTCCGACCATCAAAACACTAGTTTGGGCTAAACTTTTAAATAAAAACGTAAAAACGCGAAATTCGCACGTTTAAGGGGAGAAAAATGAATTTAAAGTTTTGGGGAGTTGACGCTACAATATAGCACATCGGTTGAAAAATGAAGCCACAGCAATGCCGTAAAGGGAAAAAGTGTCCATAACCTGCCCCCAAAAATATAAGGAACCTTATAAAAATTAGTATTCTTATGAAAAGTACTACAAATTTATATTTGACGTAAACAACAGACTGACAGCTACAAAATGAGACCAAAATTTTGATAATCGAATAGAATTTGTGGCTACAGTGAACGATTAAAGCCAGAGGTCTGACAAGAAAATTTACGTATTTTAGACAAATACATGTCTATGCCTCCTAAGCGTAATAAAAATTACTTTTTTCATGCAAATTACTACATATTTGCACTTCGCGCAAACTAAACAAACGCAACTATAAGATAAGACCAAAATTTCAACAATCGAATTTAAATTACGGGCACAGTAAACAATCAAAGCTGAAAATCTGCACAAAAACTGCACGTGTTCTAGAAACAGTAATTTTTGGATATTTTGCCTAAAACATGTTCCGACCATCAAAACACTAGTTTGGGCTAAACTTTTAAATAAAAACGTAAAAACGCGAAATTCGCACGTTTAAGGGGAGAAAAATGAATTTAAAGTTTTGGGGAGTTGACGCGTGAAAAATTGGGTTATTTTTGGCTTTCAACCACTAAACCCGCCCTTAAACTTTTGCGAAATGCCACAAATTTATACTTTTTGGAAAATTCAGACGCTGATCTATTCATTAACGCTAAAATATAGCACATCGGTTGAAAAATGAAGCCACAGCAATGCCGTAAAGGGAAAAAGTGTCCATAACCTGCCCCCAAAAATATAAGGAACCTTATAAAAATTAGTATTCTTATGAAAAGTACTACAAATTTATATTTGACATAAACAAAAGACTGACAGCTACAAAATGAGACCAAAATTTTGATAATCGAATAGAATTTGTGGCTACAGTGAACGATTAAAGCCAGAGGTCTGACAAGAAAATTTACGTATTTTAGACAAATACATGTCTATGCCTCCTAAGCGTAATAAAAATTACTTTTTTCATGCAAATTACTACATATTTGCACTTCACGCAAACTAAACAAACGCAAGTATAAGATAAGACCAAAATTTCAACAATCGAATTTAAATTACGGGCACAGTAAACAATCAAAGCTGAAAATCTGCACAAAAACTGCACGTGTTCTAGAAACAGTAATTTTTGGATATTTTGCCTAAAACATGTTCCGACCATCAAAACACTAGTTTGGGCTAAACTTTTAAATAAAAACGTAAAAACGCGAAATTCGCACGTTTAAGGGGAGAAAAATGAATTTAAAGTTTTGGGGAGTTGACGCGTGAAAAATTGGGTTATTTTTGGCTTTCAACCACTAAACCCGCCCTCAAACTTTTGTGAAATGCCACAATTTTATACTTTTTGGAAAATTCAGACGCTGATCTATTCATTAACGCTAAAATATAGCACATCGGGTGAAAAATGAAGCCACAGCAATGCCGTAAAGGGAAAAAGTTTCCGTAACCTGCCCCCAAAAATATAAGGAACCTTATAAAAATTAGTATTCTTATGAAAAGTACTACAAATTTATATTTGACGTAAACAACAGACTGACAGCTACAAAATGAGACCAAAATTTTGATAATCGAATAGAATTTGTGGCTACAGTGAACGATTAAAGCCAGAGGTCTGACAAGAAAATTTACGTATTTTAGACAAATACATGTCTATGCCTCCTAAGCGTAATGAAAATTACTTTTTTCATGCAAATTACTACATATTTGCCCTTCACGCAAACTAAACAAACGCAACTATAAGATAAGACCAAAATTTCAACAACCGAATTTAAATTACGGGCACAGTAAACAATCAAAGCTGAAAATCTGCACAAAAACTGCACGTGTTCTAGAAACAGTAATTTTTGGATATTTTGCCTAAAACATGTTCCGACCATCAAAACACTAGTTTGGGCTAAACTTTTAAATAAAAACGTAAAAAACGCGAAATTCGCACGTTTAAGGGGAGAAAAATGAATTTAAAGTTTTGGGGAGTTGACGCGTGAAAAATTGGGTTATTTTTGGCTTTCAACCACTAAACCCGCCCTTAAACTTTTGCGAAATGCCACAAATTTATACTTTTTGGAAAATTCAGACGCTGATCTATTCATTAACGCTAAAATATAGCACATCGGTTGAAAAATGAAGCCACAGCAATGCCGTAAAGGGAAAAAGTGTCCATAACCTGCCCCCCAAAAATATAAAGAACTTTATAAAAATTAGTATTCTTCTGAAAAGTACTACAAATTTATATTTGACGTAAACAACAGACTGACGCTACAAAATGAGACCAAAATTTTGATAATCGAATAGAATTTGTGGCTACAGTGAACGATTAAAGCCAGAGGTCTGACAAGAAAATTTACGTATTTTAGACAAATACATGTCTATGCCTCCTAAGCGTAATAAAAATTACTTTTTTCATGCAAATTACTACTATTTGCACTTCACGCAAACTAAACAAACGCAAGTATAAGATAAGACCGAAATTTCAACAATCGAATTTAAATTACGGGAACAGTAAACAATCAAAGCTGAAATCTGCACAAAAACTGCACGTGTTCTAGAAACAGTAATTTTTGGATATTTTGCCTAAAACATGTCCGACCATCAAAAACTAGTTTGGGCTAAACTTTTAAATAAAAACGTAAAAACGCGAAATTCGCACGTTTAAGGGAGAAAAATGAATTTAAAGTTTTGGGAGTTGACGCGTGAAAAAATTGGGTTATTTTTGGCTTTCAACCACTAACCCGCCCTTAAACTTTTGCGAAATGCCACAAATTATATACTTTTTGGAAAATTCAGACGCTGATTATTCATTAACGCTAAAATAAAGCACATCGGTTGAAAAATGAAGCCACAGCAATGCCGTAAAGGGAAAAAGTGTCCATAACCTGCCCCCAAAAATATAAGGAACCTTATAAAAATTAGTATTCTTATGAAAAGTACTACAAATTTATATTTGACGTAAACAACAGACTGACAGCTACAAAATGAGACCAAAATTTTGATAATCGAATAGAATTTGTGCTACAGTGAACGATTAAAGCCAGAGGTCTGACAAGAAAATTTACGTATTTTAGACAAATACATGTCTATGCCTCCTAAGCGTAATAAAAATTACTTTTTTCATGCAAATTACTACATATTTGCACTTCACGCAAACTAAACAAACGCAAGTATAAGATAAGACCAAAATTTCAACAATCGAATTTAAATTACGGGCACAGTAAACAATCAAAGCTGAAATCTGCACAAAAACTGCACGTGTTCTAGAAACAGTAATTTTTGGATATTTTGCCTCAAACATGTTCCGACCATCAAAACACGAGTTTGGGCTAAACTTTTAATAAAAACGTAAAACGCGAAATTCGCACGTTTAAGGGGAGAAAAATGAATTTAAACCTTTTGGGGAGTTGACGCGTGAAAAATTGGGTTATTTTTGGCTTTCAACCACTAAACCCGCCCTTAAACTTTTGCGAAATGCCACAAATTTATACTTTTTGGAAAAATTCAGACGCTGATCTATTCATTAACGCTAAAATATAGCACATCGGTTGAAAATGAAGCCACAGCAATGCCGTAAAGGGAAAAAGTGTCCATAACCTGCCCCCAAAAATATAAGGAACCTTATAAAAATTAGTATTCTTATGAAAGTACTACAAATTTATATTTGACCTAAACAACAGACTGACAGCTACAAAATGAGACCAAAATTTTGAGAATCGAATAGAATTTGTGGCTACAGTGAACGATTAAAGCCAGAGGTCTGACAAGAAAATTTACGTATTTTAGACAAATACATGTCTATGCCTCCTAAGCGTATAAAAATTACTTTTTTCATGCAAATTACTACATATTTGCACTTCACGCAAACTAAACAAACGCAAGTATAAGATAAGACCAAAATTTCAACAATCGAATTTAAATTACGGGCACAGTAAAACAATCAAAGCTGAAAATCTGCACAAAAACTGCACGTGTTCTAGAAACAGTAATTTTTGGATATTTTGCCTAAAACATGTTCCGACCATCAAAACACTAGTTTGGGCTAAACTTTTAAATAAAAACGTAAAAACGCGAAATTCGCACGTTTAAGGGAGAAAAATGAATTTAAAGTTTTGGGGAGTTGACGCGTGAAAAATTGGGTTATTTTTGGCTTTCAACCACTAAACCCGCCCTAAACTTTTGCGAAATGCCACATATTTATACTTTTTGGAAAAATTCAGACGCTGATCTATTCATTAACGCTAAAATATAGCACATCGGTTGAAAAATGAAGCCACAGCAATGCTGTAAAGGGAAAAAGTGTCCATAACCTGCCCCCAAAAATATAAGGAACCTTATAAAAAATTAGTATTCTTATGAAAAGTACTACAAATTTATATTTGACGTAAACAACAGACTGACAGCTACAAAATGAGACCAAAATTTTGATAATCGAATAGAATTTGTGGCTACAGTGAACGATTAAAGCCAGAGTCTGACAAGAAATTTACGTATTTTAGACAAATACATGTCTATGCTCCTAAGTGTAATGAAAATTACTTTTTTCATGCAAATTACTACATATTTGCACTTCACGCAAACTAAACAAACGCAACTATAAGGATAAGGCCAAAATTTCAACAATCGAATTTAAATTACGGGCACAGTAAACAATCAAAGCTGAAAATCTGCACAAAAACTGCACGTGTTCTAGAAACATTAATTTTTGGATATTTTGCCTAAAACATGTTCCGACCATCAAAACACTAGTTTGGGCTAAACTTTTAAATAAAAACGTAAAAACGCGAAATTCGCACGTTTAAGGGAGAAAAATGAATTTAAAGTTTTGGGGAGTTGACGCTACAATATAGCACATCGGTTGAAAAATGAAGCCACAGCAATGCCGTAAAGGGAAAAAGTGTCATAACCTGCCCCCAAAAAATATAAGGAACCTTATAAAAATTAGTATTCTTATGAAAAGTACTACAAATTTATATTTGACGTAAACAACAGACTGACAGCTACAAAATGAGACCAAAATTTTGATATCGAATAGAATTTGTGGCTACAGTGAACGATTAAAGCCAGAGGTCTGACAAGAAAATTTACGTATTTTAGACAAATACATGTCTATGCCTCCTAAGCGTAATAAAAATTACTTTTTTCATGCAAATTACTACATATTTGCACTTCGCGCAAACTAAACAAACGCAACTATAAGATAAGACCAAAATTTCAACAATCGAATTTAAATTACGGGCACAGTAAACATCAAAGCTGAAATCTGCACAAAAACTGCACGTGTTCTAGAAACAGTAATTTTTGGATATTTTGCCTAAAACATGTTCCGACCATCAAAACACTAGTTTGGGCTAAACTTTTAAATAAAAACGTAAAAACGCGAAATTCGCACGTTTAAGGGGAGAAAAATGAATTTAAAGTTTTGGGGAGTTGACGCTTGAAAAATTGGGTTATTTTTGCTTTCAACCACTAAACCCGCCTTAAACTTTGCGAAATGCCACAAATTTATACTTTTGGAAAATTCAGACGCTGATCTATTCATTAACGCTAAAATATAGCACATCGGTTGAAAAATGAAGCCACAGCAATGCCGTAAAGGGAAAAAGTGTCCATAACCTGCCCCCAAAAATAATAAGGAAACATTATAAAAATTAGTATTCTTATGAAAAGTACTACAAATTTATATTTGACATAAACAAAGACTGACAGCTACAAAATGAGACCAAATTTTGATAATCGAATAGAATTTGTGGCTACAGTGAACGATTAAAGCCAGAGGTCTGACAAGAAAATTTACGTATTTTAGACAAATACATGTCTAATGCCTCCTAAGCGTAATAAAAATTACTTTTTTCATGCAAATTACTACATATTTGCACTTCACGCAAACTAAACAAACGCAAGTATAAGATAAGACCAAAATTTCAACAATCGAATTTAAATTACGGGCACAGTAAACAATCAAAGCTGAAAATCTGCACAAAACTGCAACGTGTTCTAGAAACAGTAATTTTTGGATATTTTGCCTAAAACATGTTCCGACCATCAAAACACTAGTTTGGGCTAAACTTTTAAATAAAAACGTAAAAACGCGAAATCGCACGTTTAAGGGAGAAAAATGAATTTAAAGTTTGGGGAGTTGACGCGTGAAAAATTGGGTTATTTTTGGCTTTCAACCACTAAACCCGCCCCAAACTTTTGTGAAATGCCACAATTTTATACTTTTTGGAAAATTCAGACGCTGATCTATTCATTAACGCTAAAATATAGCACATCGGGTGAAAAATGAAGCACAGCAATGCCGTAAAGGGAAAAAGTTTCAGTAACCTGCCCCCAAAAATATAAGGAACCTTATAAAAATTAGTATTCTTATGAAAAGTACTACAAATTTATATTTGACGTAAACAACAGACTGACAGCTACAAAATGAGACCAAAATTTTGATAATCGAATAGAATTTGTGGCTACAGTGAACGATTAAAGCCAGAGGTCTGACAAGAAAATTTACGTATTTTAGACAAATACATGTCTATGCCTCCTAAGCGTAATGAAAATTACTTTTTTCATGCAAATTACTACATATTTGCCCTTCACGCAAACTAAACAAACGCAACTATAAGATAAGACCAAAATTTCAACAACCGAATTTAAATTACGGGCACAGTAAACAATCAAAGCTGAAAATCTGCACAAAAACTGCCCGTGTTCTAGAAACAGTAATTTTTGGATATTTTGCCTAAAACATGTTCCGACCATCAAAACACTAGTTTGGGCTAAACTTTTAAATAAAAAACGTAAAAACGCGAAATTCGCACGTTTAAGGGGAGAAAAATGAATTTAAAGTTTTGGGGAGTTGACGCGTGAAAAATTGGGTTATTTTTGGCTTTCAACCACTAAACCCGCCCTTAAACTTTTGCGAAATGCCACAAATTTATACTTTTTTGGAAAATTCAGACGCTGATCTATTCATTAACGCTAAAATATAGCACATCGGTTGAAAATGAAGCCACAGCAATGCCGTAAAAGGAAAAAGTGTCCATAACCTGCCCCCAAAAATATAAAGAACTTTATAAAAATTAGTATTCTTCTGAAAAGTACTACAAATTTATATTTGACGTAAACAACAGACTGACAGCTACAAAATGAGACCAAAATTTTGATAATCGAATAGAATTTGTGGCTACAGTGAACGATTAAAGCCAGAGGTCTGACAAGAAAATTTACGTATTTTAGACAAATACATGTCTATGCCTCCTAAGCGTAATAAAAATTACTTTTTTCATGCAAATTACTACATATTTGCACTTTACGCAAACTAAACAAACGCAAGTATAAGCTAAGACCAAAATTTCAACAATCGAATTTAAATTACGGGCACAGTAAACAATCAAAGCTGAAATCTGCACAAAAACTGCACGTGTTCTAGAAACAGTAATTTTTGGATATTTTGCCTAAAACATGTTCCGACCATCAAAACACTAGTTTGGGCTAAACTTTTAAATAAAAACGTAAAAACGCGAAATTCGCACGTTTAAGGGGAGAAAAATGAATTTAAAGTTTTGGGGAGTTGACGCGTGAAAAATTGGGTTATTTTTGGCTTTCAACCACTAAACCCGCCCTTAAACTTTTGCGAAATGCCACAAATTTATACTTTTTGGAAAATTCAGACGCTGATCTATTCATTAACGCTAAAATAAAGCACATCGGTTGAAAAATGAAGCCACAGCAATGCCGTAAAGGGAAAAAGTGTCCATAACCTGCCCCCAAAAATATTAACCTGCCCCCAAAAATATAAGGAACCTTATAAAAATTAGTATTCTTATGAAAAGTACTACAAATTTATATTTGACGTAAACAACAGACTGACAGCTACAAAATGAGACCAAAATTTTGATAATCGAATAGAATTTGTGGCTACAGTGAACGATTAAAGCCAGAGGTCTGACAAGAAAATTTACGTATTTTAGACAAATACATGTCTATGCCTCCTAAGCGTAATAAAAATTACTTTTTTCATGCAAATTACTACATATTTGCACTTCACGCAAACTAAACAAACGCAAGTATAAGATAAGACCAAAATTTCAACAATCGAATTTAAATTACGGGCACAGTAAACAATCAAAGCTGAAAATCTGCACAAAAACTGCACGTGTTCTAGAAACAGTAATTTTTGGATATTTTGCCTCAAACATGTTCCGACCATCAAAACACTAGTTTGGGCTAAACTTTTAAATAAAAACGTAAAAACGCGAAATTCGCACGTTTAAGGGGAGAAAAATGAATTTAAACTTTTGGGGAGTTGACGCGTGAAAAATTGGGTTATTTTTGGCTTTCAACCACTAAACCCGCCCTTAAACTTTTGCGAAATGCCACAAATTTATACTTTTTGGAAAATTCAGACGCTGATCTATTCATTAACGCTAAAATATAGCACATCGGTTGAAAATGAAGCCACAGCAATGCCGTAAAGGGAAAAAGTGTCCATAACCTGCCCCCAAAAATATAAGGAACCTTATAAAAATTAGTATTCTTATGAAAAGTACTACAAATTTATATTTGACCTAAACAACAGACTGACAGCTACAAAATGAGACCAAAATTTTGATAATCGAATAGAATTTGTGGCTACAGTGAACGATTAAAGCCAGAGGTCTGACAAGAAAATTTACGTATTTTAGACAAATACATGTCTATGCCTCCTAAGCGTAATAAAAATTACTTTTTTCATGCAAATTACTACATATTTGCACTTCACGCAAACTAAACAAACGCAAGTATAAGATAAGACCGAAATTTCAACAATCGAATTTAAATTACGGGCACAGTAAACAATCAAAGCTGAAAATCTGCACAAAAACTGCACGTGTTCTAGAAACAGTAATTTTTGGATATTTTGCCTAAAACATGTTCCGACCATCAAAACACTAGTTTGGGCTAAACTTTTAAATAAAAACGTAAAAACGCGAAATTCGCACGTTTAAGGGGAGAAAAATGAATTTAAAGTTTTGGGGAGTTGACGCGTGAAAAATTGGGTTATTTTTGGCTTTCAACCACTAAACCCGCCCTTAAACTTTTGCGAAATGCCACAAATTTATACTTTTTGGAAAATTCAGACGCTGATCTATTCATTAACGCTAAAATATAGCACATCGGTTGAAAAATGAAGCCACAGCAATGCTGTAAAGGGAAAAAGTGTCCATAACCTGCCCCCAAAAATATAAGGAACCTTATAAAAATTAGTATTCTTATGAAAAGTACTACAAATTTATATTTGACGTAAACAACAGACTGACAGCTACAAAATGAGACCAAAATTTTGATAATCGAATAGAATTTGTGGCTACAGTGAACGATTAAAGCCAGAGGTCTGACAAGAAAATTTACGTATTTTAGACAAATACATGTCTATGCCTCCTAAGTGTAATGAAAATTACTTTTTTCATGCAAATTACTACATATTTGCACTTCACGCAAACTAAACAAACGCAACTATAAGATAAGGCCAAAATTTCAACAATCGAATTTAAATTACGGGCACAGTAAACAATCAAAGCTGAAAATCTGCACAAAAACTGCACGTGTTCTAGAAACATTAATTTTTGGATATTTTGCCTAAAACATGTTCCGACCATCAAAACACTAGTTTGGGCTAAACTTTTAAATAAAAACGTAAAAACGCGAAATTCGCACGTTTAAGGGGAGAAAAATGAATTTAAAGTTTTGGGAAGTTGACGCTACAATATAGCACATCGGTTGAAAAATGAAGCCACAGCAATGCCGTAAAGGGAAAAAGTGTACATAACCTGCCCCCAAAAATATAAGGAACCTTATAAAAATTAGTATTCTTATGAAAAGTACTACAAATTTATATTTGACGTAAACAACAGACTGACAGCTACAAAATGAGACCAAAATTTTGATAATCGAATAGAATTTGTGGCTACAGTGAACGATTAAAGCCAGAGGTCTGACAAGAAATTTACGTATTTTAGACAAATACATGTCCATGCCTCCTAAGCGTAATAAAAATTACTTTTTTCATGCAAATTACTACATATTTGCACTTCGCGCAAACTAAACAAACGCAACTATAAGATAAGACCAAAATTTCAACAATCGAATTTAAATTACGGGCACAGTAAACAATCAAAGCTGAAAATCTGCACAAAAACTGCACGTGTTCTAGCAACAGTAATTTTTGGATATTTTGCCTAAAACATGTTCCGACCATCAAAACACTAGTTTGGGCTAAACTTTTAAATAAAAACGTAAAAACGCGAAATTCGCACGTTTAAGGGGAGAAAAATGAATTTAAAGTTTTGGGGAGTTGACGCGTGGAAAATTGGGTTATTTTTGGCTTTCAACCACTAAACCCGCCCTTAAACTTTTGCGAAATGCCACAAATTTATACTTTTTGGAAAATTCAGACGCTGATCTATTCATTAACGCTAAAATATAGCACATCGGTTGAAAAATGAAGCCACAGCAATGCCGTAAAGGGAAAAAGTGTCCATAACCTGCCCCCAAAAATATAAGGAACCTTATAAAAATTAGTATTCTTATGAAAAGTACTACAAATTTATATTTGACATAAACAAAAGACTGACAGCTACAAAATGAGACCAAAATTTTGATAATCGAATAGAATTTGTGGCTACAGTGAACGATTAAAGCCAGAGGTCTGACAAGAAAATTTACGTATTTTAGACAAATACATGTCTATGCCTCCTAAGCGTAATAAAAATTACTTTTTTCATGCAAATTACTACATATTTGCACTTCACGCAAACTAAACAAACGCAAGTATAAGATAAGACCAAAATTTCAACAATCGAATTTAAATTACGGGCACAGTAAACAATCAAAGCTGAAAATCTGCACAAAAACTGCACGTGTTCTAGAAACAGTAATTTTTGGATATTTTGCCTAAAACATGTTCCGACCATCAAAACACTAGTTTGGGCTAAACTTTTAAATAAAAACGTAAAAACGCGAAATTCGCACGTTTAAGGGGAGAAAAATGAATTTAAAGTTTTGGGGAGTTGACGCGTGAAAAATTGGGTTATTTTTGGCTTTCAACCACTAAACCCGCCCTTAAACTTTTGCGAAATGCCACAAATTTATACTTTTTGGAAAATTCAGACGCTGATCTATTCATTAACGCTAAAATATAGCACATCGGTTGAAAAATGAAGCCACAGCAATGCCGTAAAGGGAAAAAGTTTCCATAACCTGCCCCCAAAAATATAAGGAACCTTATAAAAATTAGTATTCTTCTGAAAAGTACTACAAATTTATATTTGACGTAAACAACAGACTGACAGCTACAAAATGAGACCAAAATTTTGATAATCGAATAGAATTTGTGGCTACAGTGAACGATTAAAGCCAGAGGTCTGACAAGGAAATTTACGTATTTTAGACAAATACATGTCTATGCCTCCTAAGCGTAATAAAAATTACTTTTTTCATGCAAATTACTACATATTTGCACTTCACGCAAACTAAACAAACGCAACCATAAGATAAGACCAAAATTTCAACAATCGAATTTAAATTACGGGCACAGTAAACAATCAAAGCTGAAAATCTGCACAAAAACTGCACGTGTTCTAGAAACAGTAATTTTTGGATATTTTGCCTAAAACATGTTCCGACCATCAAAACACTAGTTTGGGCTAAACTTTTAAATAAAAACGTAAAAACGCGAAATTCGCACGTTTAAGGGGAGAAAAATGAATTTAAAGTTTTGGGGAGTTGACGCGTGAAAAATTGGGTTATTTTTGGCTTTCAACCACTAAACCCGCCCTTAAACTTTTGCGAAATGCCACAAATTTATACTTTTTGGAAAATTCAGACGCTGATCTATTCATTAACGCTAAAATATAGCACATCGGTTGAAAAATGAAGCCACAGCATTGCCGTAAAGGGAAAAAGTGTCCATAACCTGCCCCCAAAAATATAAGGAACCTTATAAAAATTAGTATTCTTCTGAAAAGTACTACAAATTTATATTTGACGTAAACAACAGACTGACAGCTACAAAATGAGACCAAAATTTTGATAATCGAATAGAATTTGTGGCTACAGTGAACGATTAAAGCCAGAGGTCTGACAAGAAAATTTACGTATTTTAGACAAATACATGTCTATGCCTCCTAAGCGTAATAAAAATTACTTTTTTCATGCAAATTACTACATATTTGCACTTCACGCAAACTAAACAAACGCAAGTATAAGATAAGACCAAAATTTCAACAATCGAATTTAAATTACGGGCACAGTAAACAATCAAAGCTGAAAATCTGCACAAAAACTGCACGTGTTCTAGAAACAGTAATTTTTGGATATTTTGCCTCAAACATGTTCCGACCATCAAAACACTAGTTTGGGCTAAACTTTTAAATAAAAACGTAAAAACGCGAAATTTGCACGTTTAAGGGGAGAAAAATGAATTTAAAGTTTTGGGGAGTTGACGCGTGAAAAATTGGGTTATTTTTGGCTTTCAACCACTAAACCCGCCCTTAAACTTTTGCGAAATGCCACAAATTTATACTTTTTGGAAAATTCAGACGCTGATCTATTCATTAACGCTAAAATATAGCACATCGGTTGAAAAATGAAGCCACAGCAATGCCGTAAAGGGAAAAAGTGTCCATAACCTGCCCCCAAAAATATAAGGAACCTTATAAAAATTAGTATTCTTATGAAAAGTACTACAAATTTATATTTGACCTAAACAACAGACTGACAGCTACAAAATGAGACCAAAATTTTGATAATCGAATAGAATTTGTGGCTACAGTGAACGATTAAAGCCAGAGGTCTGACAAGAAAATTTACGTATTTTAGACAAATACATGTCTATGCCTCCTAAATGTAATGAAAATTACTTTTTTCATGCAAATTACTACATATTTGCACTTCACGCAAACTAAACAAACGCAACTATAAGATAAGACCAAAATTTCAACAATCGAATTTAAATTACGGGCACAGTCAACAATCAAAGCTGAAAATCTGCACAAAAACTGCACGTGTTCTAGAAACAGTAATTTTTGGATATTTTGCCTAAAACATGTTCCGACCATCAAAACACTAGTTTGGGCTAAACTTTTAAATAAAAACGTAAAAACGCGAAATTCGCACGTTTAAGGGGAGAAAAATGAATTTAAAGTTTTGGGGAGTTGACGCGTGAAAAATTGGGTTATTTTTGGCTTTCAACCACTAAACCCGCCCTTAAACTTTTGCGAAATGCCACAAATTTATACTTTTTGGAAAATTCAGACGCTGATCTATTAATTAACGCTTAAATATAGCACATCGGTTGAAAAATGAAGCCACAGCAATGCCGTAAAGGGAAAAAGTGTCCATAACCTGCCCCCAAAAATATAAGGAACCTTATAAAAATTAGTATTCTTATGAAAAGTACTACAAATTTATATTTGACGTTAACAACAGACTGACAGCTACAAAATGAGACCAAAATTTTGATAATCGAATAGAATTTGTGGCTACAGTGAACGATTAAAGCCAGAGGTCTGACAAGAAAATTTACGTATTTTAGACAAATACATGTCTATGCCTCCTAAGCGTAATAAAAATTACTTTTTTCATGCAAATTACTACATATTTGCACTTCGCGCAAACTAAACAAACGCAAGTATAAGATAAGACCAAAATTTCAACAATCGAATTTAAATTACGGGCACAGTAAACAATCAAAGCTGAAAATCTGCACAAAAACTGCACGTGTTCTAGAAACAGTATTTTTTGGATATTTTGCCTAAAACATGTTCCGACCATCAAAACACTAGTTTGGGCTAAACTTTTAAATAAAAACGTAAAAACGCGAAATTCGCACGTTTAAGGGGAGAAAAATGAATTTAAAGTTTTGGGGAGTTGACGCGTGAAAAATTGGGTTATTTTTGGCTTTCAACCACTAAACCCGCCCTTAAACTTTTGCGAAATGCCACAAATTTGTACTTTTTGGAAAATTCAGACGCTGATCTATTCATTAACGCTAAAATATAGCACATCGGTTGAAAAATGAAGCCACAGCAATGCCGTAAAGGGAAAAAGTGTCCATAACCTGCCCCCAAAAATATAAGGAACCTTATAAAAATTAGTATTCTTATGAAAAGTACTACAAATTTATATTTGACGTAAACAACAGACTGACAGCTACAAAATGAGACCAAAATTTTGATAATCGAATAGAATTTGTGGCTACAGTGAACGATTAAAGCCAGAGGTCTGACAAGAAAATTTACGTATTTTAGACAAATACATGTCTATGCCTCCTAAGCGTAATAAAAATTACTTTTTTCATGCAAATTACTACATATTTGCACTTCACGCAAACTAAACAAACGCAACTATAAGATAAGACCAAAATTTCAACAATCGAATTTAAATTACGGGCACAGTAAACAATCAAATCTGAAAATCTGCACAAAAACTGCACGTGTTCTAGAAACAGTATTTTTTGGATATTTTGCCTAAAACATGTTCCGACCATCAAAACACTAGTAAATAAAAACGTAAAAACGCGAAATTCGCACGTTTAAGGGGAGAAAAATGAATTTAAAGTTTTGGGGAGTTGACGCGTGAAAAATTGGGTTATTTTTGGCTTTCAAACACTAAACCCGCCCTTAAACTTTTGCGAAATGCCACAAATTTATACTTTTTGGAAAATTCAGACGCTGATCTATTCATTAACGCTAAAATATAGCACATCGGTTGAAAAATGAAGCCACAGCAATGCCGTAAAGGGAAAAAGTTTCCATAACCTGCCCCCAAAAATATAAGGAACCTTATAAAAATTAGTATTCTTATGAAAAGTACTACAAATTTATATTTGACGTAAACAACAGACTGACAGCTACAAAATGAGACCAAAATTTTGATAATCGAATAGAATTTGTGGCTACAGTGAACGATTAAAGCCAGAGGTCTGACAAGAAAATTTACGTATTTTAGACAAATACATGTCTATGCCTCCTAAGCGTAATAAAAATTACTTTTTTCATGCAAATTACTACATATTTGCACTTCACGCAAATTAAACAAACGCAAGTATAAGATAAGACCAAAATTTCAACAATCGAATTTAAATTACGGGCACAGTAAACAATCAAAACTGAAAATCTGCACAAAAACTGCACGTGTTCTAGAAACAGTAATTTTTGGATATTTTGCCTCAAACATGTTCCGACCATCAAAACACTAGTTTGGGCTAAACTTTTAAATAAAAACGTAAAAACGCGAAATTCGCACGTTTAAGGGGAGAAAAATGAATTTAAAGTTTTGGGGAGTTGACGCGTGAAAAATTGGGTTATTTTTGGCTTTCAACCACTAAACCCGCCCTTAAACTTTTGCAAAATGCCACAAATTTATACTTTTTGGAAAATTCAGACGCTGATCTATTCATTAACGCTAAAATATAGCACATCGGTTGAAAAATGAAGCCACAGCAATGCCGTAAAGGGAAAAAGTGTCCATAACCTGCCCCCAAAAATATAAGGAACCTTATAAAAATTAGTATTCTTCTGAAAAGTACTACAAATTTATATTTGACGTAAACAACAGACTGACAGCTACAAAATGAGACCAAAATTTTGATAATCGAATAGAATTTGTGGCTACAGTGAACGATTAAAGCCAGAGGTCTGACAAGAAAATTTACGTATTTTAGACAAATACATGTCTATGCCTCCTAAGCGTAATAAAAATTACTTTTTTCATGCAAATTACTACATATTTGCACTTCACGCAAACTAAACAAACGCAACTATAAGATAAGACCAAAATTTCAACAATCGAATTTAAATTACGGGCACAGTAAACAATCAAATCTGAAAATCTGCACAAAAACTGCACGTGTTCTAGAAACAGTATTTTTTGGATATTTTGCCTAAAACATGTTCCGACCATCAAAACACTAGTAAATAAAAACGTAAAAACGCGAAATTCGCACGTTTAAGGGGAGAAAAATGAATTTAAAGTTTTGGGGAGTTGACGCGTGAAAAATTGGGTTATTTTTGGCTTTCAAACACTAAACCCGCCCTTAAACTTTTGCGAAATGCCACAAATTTATACTTTTTGGAAAATTCAGACGCTGATCTATTCATTAACGCTAAAATATAGCACATCGGTTGAAAAATGAAGCCACAGCAATGCCGTAAAGGGAAAAAGTGTCCATAACCTGCCCCCAAAAATATAAGGAACCTTATAAAAATTAGTATTCTTATGAAAAGTACTACAAATTTATATTTGACGTAAACAACAGACTGACAGCTACAAAATGAGACCAAAATTTTGATAATCGAATAGAATTTGTGGCTACAGTGAACGATTAAAGCCAGAGGTCTGACAAGAAAATTTACGTATTTTAGACAAATACATGTCTATGCCTCCTAAGCGTAATAAAAATTACTTTTTTCATGCAAATTACTACATATTTGCACTTCACGCAAACTGAACAAACGCAAGTATAAGATAAGACCAAAATTTCAACAATCGAATTTAAATTACGGGCACAGTAAACAATCAAAGCTGAAAATCTGCACAAAAACTGCACGTGTTCTAGAAACAGTAATTTTTGGATATTTTGCCTAAAACATGTTCCGACCATCAAAACACTAGTTTGGGCTAAACTTTTAAATAAAAACGTAAAAACACGAAATTCGCACGTTTAAGGGGAGAAAAATGAATTTAAAGTTTTGGGGAGTTGACGCGTGAAAAATTGGGTTATTTTTGGCTTTCAACCACTAAACCCGCCCTTAAACTTTTGCGAAATGCCACAAATTTATACTTTTTGGAAAATTCAGACGCTGATCTATTCATTAACGCTAAAATATAGCACATCGGTTGAATAATGAAGCCACAGCAATGCCGTAAAGGGAAAAAGTGTCCATAACCTGCCCCCAAAAATATAAGGAACCTTATTAAAATTAGTATTCTTATGAAAAGTACTACAAATTTATATTTGACGTAAACAACAGACTGACAGCTACAAAATGAGACCAAAATTTTGATAATCGAATAGAATTTGTGGCTACAGTGAACGATTAAAGCCAGAGGTCTGACAAGAAAATTTACGTATTTTAGACAAATACATGTCTATGCCTCCTAAGCGTAATAAAAATTACTTTTTTCATGCAAATTACTACATATTTGCACTTCACGCAAACTAAACAAACGCAAGTATAAGATAAGACCAAAATTTCAACAATCGAATTTAAATTACGGGCACAGTAAACAATCGAAGCTGAAAATCTGCACAAAAACTGCACGTGTTCTAGAAACAGTAATTTTTGGATATTTTGCCTAAAACATGTTCCGACCATCAAAACACTAGTTTGGGCTAAACTTTTAAATAAAAACGTAAAAACGCGAAATTCGCACGTTTAAGGGGAGAAAAATGAATTTAAAGTTTTGGGGAGTTGACGCGTGAAAAATTGGGTTATTTTTGGCTTTCAACCACTAAACCCGCCCTTAAACTTTTGCGAAATGCCACAAATTTATACTTTTTGGAAAAATGAATTTAAAGTTTTGGGGAGTTGACGCGTGAAAAATTGGGTTATTTTTGGCTTTCAACCACTAAACCCGCCCTTAAACTTTTGCGAAATGCCACAAATTACTACTTTTTGGAAAATTCAGACGCTGATCTATTCATTAACGCTAAAATATAGCACATCGGTTGAAAAATGAAGCCACAGCAATGCCGTAAAGGGAAAAAGTGTCCATAACCTGCCCCCAAAAATATAAGGAACCTTATAAAAATTAGTATTCTTATGAAAAGTACTACAAATTTATATTTGACGTAAACAACAGACTGACAGCTACAAAATGAGACCAAAATTTTGATAATCGAATAGAATTTGTGGCTACAGTGAACGATTAAAGCCAGAGGTCTGACAAGAAAATTTACGTATTTTAGACAAATACATGTCTATGCCTCCTAAGCGTAATAAAAATTACTTTTTTCATGCAAATTACTACATATTTGCACTTCACGCAAATTAAACAAACGCAAGTATAAGATAAGACCAAAATTTCAACAATCGAATTTAAATTACGGGCACAGTAAACAATCAAAACTGAAAATCTGCACAAAAACTGCACGTGTTCTAGAAACAGTAATTTTTGGATATTTTGCCTCAAACATGTTCCGACCATCAAAACACTAGTTTGGGCTAAACTTTTAAATAAAAACGTAAAAACGCGAAATTCGCACGTTTAAGGGGAGAAAAATGAATTTAAAGTTTTGGGGAGTTGACGCGTGAAAAATTGGGTTATTTTTGGCTTTCAACCACTAAACCCGCCCTTAAACTTTTGCGAAATGCCACAAATTTATACTTTTTGGAAAATTCAGACGCTGATCTATTCATTAACGCTAAAATATAGCACATCGGTTGAATAATGAAGCCACAGCGATGCCGTAAAGGGAAAAAGTGTCCATAACCTGCCCCCAAAAATATAAGGAACCTTATTAAAAGTAGTATTCTTATGAAAAGTACTACAAATTTATATTTGACGTAAACAACAGACTGACAGCTACAAAATGAGACCAAAATTTTGATAATCGAATAGAATTTGTGGCTACAGTGAACGATTAAAGCCAGAGGTCTGACAAGAAAATTTACGTATTTTAGACAAATACATGTCTATGCCTCCTAAGCGTAATAAAAATTACTTTTTTCATGCAAATTACTACATATTTGCACTTCACGCAAACTAAACAAACGCAAGTATAAGATAAGACCAAAATTTCAACAATCGAATTTAAATTACGGGCACAGTAAACAATCGAAGCTGAAAATCTGCACAAAAACTGCACGTGTTCTAGAAACAGTAATTTTTGGATATTTTGCCTAAAACATGTTCCGACCATCAAAACACTAGTTTGGGCTAAACTTTTAAATAAAAACGTAAAAACGCGAAATTCGCACGTTTAAGGGGAGAAAAATGAATTTAAAGTTTTGGGGAGTTGACGCGTGAAAAATTGGGTTATTTTTGGCTTTCAACCACTAAACCCGCCCTTAAACTTTTGCGAAATGCCACAAATTTATACTTTTTGGAAAATTCAGACGCTGATCTATTCATTAACGCTAAAATATAGCACATCGGTTGAAAAATGAAGCCACAGCAATGCCGTAAAGGGAAAAAGTGTCCATAACCTGCCCCCAAAAATATAAGGAACCTTATAAAAATTAGTATTCTTATGAAAAGTACTACAAATTTATATTTGACGTTAACAACAGACTGACAGCTACAAAATGAGACCAAAATTTTGATAATCGAATAGAATTTGTGGCTACAGTGAACGATTAAAGCCAGAGGTCTGACAAGAAAATTTACGTATTTTAGACAAATACATGTCTATGCCTCCTAAGCGTAATAAAAATTACTTTTTTCATGCAAATTACTACATATTTGCACTTCACGCAAACTGAACAAACGCAAGTATAAGATAAGACCAAAATTTCAACAATCGAATTTAAATTACGGGCACAGTAAACAATCAAAGCTGAAAATCTGCACAAAAACTGCACGTGTTCTAGAAACAGTAATTTTTGGATATTTTGCCTAAAACATGTTCCGACCATCAAAACACTAGTTTGGGCTAAACTTTTAAATAAAAACGTAAAAACGCGAAATTCGCACGTTTAAGGGGAGAAAAATGAATTTAAAGTTTTGGGGAGTTGACGCGTGAAAAATTGGGTTATTTTTGGCTTTCAACCACTAAACCCGCCCTTAAACTTTTGCGAAATGCCACAAATTTATACTTTTTGGAAAATTCAGACGCTGATCTATTCATTAACGCTAAAATATAGCACATCGGTTGAAAAATGAAGCCACAGCGATGCCGTAAAGGGAAAAAGTGTCCATAACCTGCCCCCAAAAATATAAGGAACCTTATTAAAATTAGTATTCTTATGAAAAGTACTACAAATTTATATTTGACGTAAACAACAGACTGACAGCTACAAAATGAGACCAAAATTTTGATAATCGAATAGAATTTGTGGCTACAGTGAACGATTAAAGCCAGAGGTCTGACAAGAAAATTTACGTATTTTAGACAAATACATGTCTATGCCTCCTAAGCGTAATAAAAATTACTTTTTTCATGCAAATTACTACATATTTGCACTTCACGCAAACTAAACAAACGCAAGTATAAGATAAGACCAAAATTTCAACAATCGAATTTAAATTACGGGCACAGTAAACAATCGAAGCTGAAAATCTGCACAAAAACTGCACGTGTTCTAGAAACAGTAATTTTTGGATATTTTGCCTAAAACATGTTCCGACCATCAAAACACTAGTTTGGGCTAAACTTTTAAATAAAAACGTAAAAACGCGAAATTCGCACGTTTAAGGGGAGAAAAATGAATTTAAAGTTTTGGGGAGTTGACGCGTGAAAAATTGGGTTATTTTTGGCTTTCAACCACTAAACCCGCCCTTAAACTTTTGCGAAATGCCACAAATTTATACTTTTTGGAAAATTCAGACGCTGATCTATTCATTAACGCTAAAATATAGCACATCGGTTGAAAAATGAAGCCACAGCAATGCCGTAAAGGGAAAAAGTGTCCATAACCTGCCCCCAAAAATATAAGGAACCTTATAAAAATTAGTATTCTTATGAAAAGTACTACAAATTATATTTGACGTAAACAACAGACTGACAGCTACAAAATGAGACCAAAATTTTGATAATCGAATAGAATTTGTGGCTACAGTGAACGATTAAAGCCAGAGGTCTGACAAGAAAATTTACGTATTTTAGACAAATACATGTCTATGCCTCCTAAGCGTAATAAAAATTACTTTTTTCATGCAAATTACTACATATTTGCACTTCACGCAAACTAAACAAACGCAAGTATAAGATAAGACCAAAATTTCAACAATCGAATTTAAATTACGGGCACAGTAAACAATCAAAGCTGAAAATCTGCACAAAAACTGCACGTGTTCTAGAAACAGTAATTTTTGGATATTTTGCCTAAAACATGTTCCGACCATCAAAACACTAGTTTGGGCTAAACTTTTAAATAAAAACGTAAAAACGCGAAATTCGCACGTTTAAGGGGAGAAAAATGAATTTAAAGTTTTGGGGAGTTGACGCGTGAAAAATTGGGTTATTTTTGGCTTTCAACCACTAAACCCACCCTTAAACTTTTGCGAAATGCCACAAATTTATACTTTTTGGAAAATTCAGACGCTGATCTATTCATTAACGCTAAAATATAGCCAATCGGTTGAAAAATGAAGCCACAGCAATGCCGTAAAGGGAAAAAGTGTCCATAACCTGCCCCCAAAAATATAAGGAACCTTATAAAAATTAGTATTCTTATGAAAAGTACTACAAATTTATATTTGACCTAAACAACAGACTGACAGCTACAAAATGAGACCAAAATTTTGATAATCGAATAGAATTTGTGGCTACAGTGAACGATTAAAGCCAGAGGTCTGACAAAAAAATTTACGTATTTTAGACAAATACATGTCTATGCCTCCTAAGCGTAATAAAAATTACTTTTTTCATGCAAATTACTACATATTTGCACTTCACGCAAACTAAACAAACGCAAGTATAAGATAAGACCAAAATTTCAACAATCGAATTTAAATTACGGGCACAGTAAACAATCAAAGCTGAAAATCTGCACAAAAACTGCACGTGTTCTAGAAACAGTAATTTTTGGATATTTTGCCTAAAACATGTTCCGACCATCAAAACACTAGTTTGGGCTAAACTTTTAAATAAAAACGTAAAAACGCGAAATTCGCACGTTTAAGGGGAGAAAAATGAATTTAAAGTTTTGGGGAGTTGACGCGTGAAAAATTGGGTTATTTTTGGCTTTCAACCACTAAACCCACCCTTAAACTTTTGCGAAATGCCACAAATTTATACTTTTTGGAAAATTCAGACGCTGATCTATTCATTAACGCTAAAATATAGCACATCGGTTGAAAAATGAAGCCACAGCAATGCCGTAAAGGGAAAAAGTGTCCATAACCTGCCCCCAAAAATATAAGGAACCTTATAAAAATTAGTATTCTTATGAAAAGTACTACAAATTTATATTTGACCTAAACAACAGACTGACAGCTACAAAATGAGACCAAAATTTTGATAATCGAATAGAATTTGTGGCTACAGTGAACGATTAAAGCCAGAGGTCTGACAAAAAAATTTACGTATTTTAGACAAATACATGTCTATGCCTCCTAAGCGTAATAAAAATTACTTTTTTCATGCAAATTACTACATATTTGCACTTCACGCAAACTAAACAAACGCAAGTATAAGATAAGACCAAAATTTCAACAATCGAATTTAAATTACGGGCACAGTAAACAATCGAAGCTGAAAATCCGCACAAAAACTGCACGTGTTCTAGAAAGAGTAATTTTTGGATATTTTGCCTAAAACATGTTCCGACCATCAAAACACTAGTTTGGGCTAAACTTTTAAATAAAAACGTAAAAACGCGAAATTCGCACGTTTAAGGGGAGAAAAATGAATTTAAAGTTTTGGGGAGTTGACGCGTGAAAAATTGGGTTATTTTTGGCTTTCAACCACTAAACCCGCCCTTAAACTTTTGCGAAATGCCACAAATTTATACTTTTTGGAAAATTCAGACGCTGATCTATTCATTAACGCTAAAATATAGCACATCGGTTGAATAATGAAGCCACAGCAATGCCGTAAAGGGAAAAAGTGTCCATAACCTGCCCCCAAAAATATAAGGAACCTTATTAAAATTAGTATTCTTATGAAAAGTACTACAAATTTATATTTGACGTAAACAACAGACTGACAGCTACAAAATGAGACCAAAATTTTGATAATCGAATAGAATTTGTGGCTACAGTGAACGATTAAAGCCAGAGGTCTGACAAGAAAATTTACGTATTTTAGACAAATACATGTCTATGCCTCCTAAGCGTAATAAAAATTACTTTTTTCATGCAAATTACTACATATTTGCACTTCACGCAAACTAAACAAACGCAAGTATAAGATAAGACCAAAATTTCAACAATCGAATTTAAATTACGGGCACAGTAAACAATCAAAGCTGAAAATCTGCACAAAAACTGCACGTGTTCTAGAAACAGTAATTTTTGGATATTTTGCCTAAAACATGTTCCGACCATCAAAACACTAGTTTGGGCTAAACTTTTAAATAAAAACGTAAAAACGCGAAATTCGCACGTTTAAGGGGAGAAAAATGAATTTAAAGTTTTGGGGAGTTGACGCGTGAAAAATTGGGTTATTTTTGGCTTTCAACCACTAAACCCGCCCTTAAACTTTTGCGAAATGCCACAAATTTATACTTTTTGGAAAATTCAGACGCGGATCTATTCATTAACGCTAAAATATAGCACATCGGTTGAAAAATGAAGCCACAGCAATGCCGTAAAGGGAAAAAGTGTCCATAACCTGCCCCCAAAAATATAAGGAACCTTATAAAAATTAGTATTCTTATGAAAAGTACTACAAATTTATATTTGACGTAAACAACAGACTGACAGCTACAAAATGAGACCAAAATTTTGATAATCGAATAGAATTAGTGGCTACAGTGAACGATTAAAGCCAGAGGTCTGACAAGAAAATTTACGTATTTTAGACAAATACATGTATATGCCTCCTAAGCGTAATAAAAATTACTTTTTTCATGCAAATTACTACATATTTGCACTTCACGCAAATTAAACAAACCGAACTATACGATAAGACCAAAATTTCAACAATCGAATTTAAATTACGGGCACAGTAAACAATCAAAGCTGAAAATCTGCACAAAAACTGCACGTGTTCTAGAAACAGTAATTTTTGGATATTTTGCCTAAAACATGTTCCGACCATCAAAACACTAGTTTGGGCTAAACTTTTAAATAAAAACGTAAAAACGCGAAATTCGCACGTTTAAGGGGAGAAAAATGAATTTAAAGTTTTGGGGAGTTGACGCGTGAAAAATTGGGTTATTTTTGGCTTTCAACCACTAAACCCGCCCTTAAACTTTTGCGAAATGCCACAAATTTATACTTTTTGGAAAATTCAGACGCTGATCTATTCATTGACGCTAAAATATAGCACATCGGTTGAAAAATGAAGCCACAGCAATGCCGTAAAGGGAAAAAGTGTCCATAACCTGCCCCCAAAAATATAAGGAACCTTATAAAAATTAGTATTCTTATGAAAAGTACTACAAATTTATATTTGACGTAAACAACAGACTGACAGCTACAAAATGAGACCAAAATTTTGATAATCGAATAGAATTTGTGGCTATAGTGAACGATTAAAGCCAGAGGTCTGACAAGAAAATTTACGTATTTTAGACAAATACATGTCTATGCCTCCTAAGCGTAATAAAAATAACTTTTTTCATGCAAATTACTACATATTTGCACTTCACGCAAACTAAACAAACGCAAGTATAAGATAAGACCAAAATTTCAACAATCAAATTTAAATTACGGGCACAGTAAACAATCAAAGCTGAAAATCTGCACAAAAACTGCACGTGTTCTAGAAACAGTAATTTTTGGATATTTTGCCTAAAACATCAAAACACTAGTTTGGGCTAAACTTTTAAATAAAAACGTAAAAACGCGAAATTCGCACGTTTAAGGGGAGAAAAATGAATTTAAAGTTTTGGGGAGTTGACGCGTGAAAAATTGGGTTATTTTTGGCTTTCAACCACTAAACCCGCCCTTAAACTTTTGCGAAATGCCACAAATTTATACTTTTTGGAAAATTCAGACGCTGATCTATTCATTGACGCTAAAATATAGCACATCGGTTGAAAAATGAAGCCACAGCAATGCCGTAAAGGGAAAAAGTGTCCATAACCTGCCCCCAAAAATATAAGGAACCTTATAAAAATTAGTATTCTTATGAAAAGTACTACAAATTTATATTTGACGTAAACAACAGACTGACAGCTACAAAATGAGACCAAAATTTTGATAATCGAATAGAATTTGTGGCTACAGTGAACGATTAAAGCCAGAGGTCTGACAAGAAAATTTATGTATTTTAGACAAATACATGTCTATGCCTCCTAAGCGTAATAAAAATTACTTTTTTCATGCAAATTACTACATATTTGCACTTCACGCAAACTAAACAAACGCAAGTATAAGATAAGACCAAAATTTTAACAATCGAATTTAAATTACGGGCACAGTAAACAATCAAAGCTGAAAATCCGCACAAAAACTGCACGTGTTCTAGAAACAGTAATTTTTGGATATTTTGCCTAAAACATGTTCCGACCATCAAAACACTAGTTTGGGCTAAACTTTTAAATACAAACGTAAAAACGCGAAATTCGCACGTTTAAGGGGAGAAAAATGAATTTAAAGTTTTGGGGAGTTGACGCGTGAAAAATTGGGTTATTTTTGGCTTTCAACCACTAAACCCGCCCTTAAACTTTTGCGAAATGCCACAAATTTATACTTTTTGGAAAATTCAGACGCTGATCTATTCATTAACGCTAAAATAAAGCACATCGGTTGAAAAATGAAGCCACAGCAATGCCGTAAAGGGAAAAAGTGTCCATAACCTGCCCCCAAAAATATAAGGAACCTTATAAAAATTAGTATTCTTATGAAAAGTACTACAAATTTATATTTGACGTAAACAACAGACTGACAGCTACAAAATGAGACCAAAATTTTGATAATCGAATAGAATTTGTGGCTACAGTGAACGATTAAAGCCAGAGGTCTGACAAGAAAATTTACGTATTTTAGACAAATACATGTCCATGCCTCCTAAGTGTAATGAAAATTACTTTTTTCATGCAAATTACTACATATTTGCACTTCACGCAAACTAAACAAACGCAACTATAAGATAAGACCAAAATTTCAACAATCGAATTTAAATTACGGGCACAGTAAACAATCAAAGCTGAAAATCTGCACAAAAACTGCACGTGTTCTAGAAACAGTAATTTTTGGATATTTTGCCTAAAACATGTTCCGACCATCAAAACACTAGTTTGGGCTAAACTTTTAAATAAAAACGTAAAAACGCGAAATTCGCACGTTTAAGGGGAGAAAAATGAATTTAAAGTTTTGGGGAGTTGACGCGTGAAAAATTGGGTTATTTTTGGCTTTCAACCACTAAACCCGCCCTTAAACTTTTGCGAAATGCCACAAATTTATACTTTTTGGAAAATTCAGACGCTGATCTATTCATTGACGCTAAAATATAGCACATCGGTTGAAAAATGAAGCCACAGCAATGCCGTAAAGGGAAAAAGTGTCCATAACCTGCCCCCAAAAATATAAGGAACCTTATAAAAATTAGTATTCTTATGAAAAGTACTACAAATTTATATTTGACGTAAACAACAGACTGACAGCTACAAAATGAGACCAAAATTTTGATAATCGAATAGAATTTGTGGCTACAGTGAACGATTAAAGCCATAGGTCTGACAAGAAAATTTACGTATTTTAGACAAATACATGTCTATGCCTCCTAAGCGTAATAAAAATTACTTTTTTCATGCA
Organism: Odontomyia ornata; assembly: GCA_963969285.1. Taxonomy (NCBI): domain Eukaryota; kingdom Metazoa; phylum Arthropoda; class Insecta; order Diptera; family Stratiomyidae; genus Odontomyia; species Odontomyia ornata. Next base: position 99,535,789 of record OZ017740.1, on the reverse strand, counting down.
AATAACTACATATTTGCACTTCACGCAAACTAAACAAACGCAAGTATAAGATAAGACCAAAATTTCAACAATCGAATTTAAATTACGGGCACAGTAAACAATCAAAGCTGAAAATCTGCACAAAAACTGCACGTGTTCTAGAAACAGTAATTTTTGGATATTTTGCCTAAAACATGTTCCGACCATCAAAACACTAGTTTGGGCTAAACTTTTAAATAAAAACGTAAAAACGCGAAATTCGCACGTTTAAGGGGAGAAAAATGAATTTAAAGTTTTGGGGAGTTGACGCGTGAAAAATTGGGTTATTTTTGGCTTTCAACCACTAAACCCGCCCTTAAACTTTTGCGAAATGCCACAAATTTATACTTTTTGGAAAATTCAGACGCTGATCTATTCATTAACGCTAAAATATAGCACATCGGTTGAAAAATGAAGCCACAGCAATGCCGTAAAGGGAAAAAGTTTCCATAACCTGCCCCCAAAAATATAAGGAACCTTATAAAATTTAGTATTCTTATGAAAAGTACTACAAATTTATATTTGACGTAAACAACAGACTGACAGCTACAAAATGAGACCAAAATTTTGATAATCGAATAGAATTTGTGGCTACAGTGAACGATTAAAGCCAGAGGTCTGACAAGAAAATTTACGTATTTTAGACAAATACATGTCTATGCCTCCTAAGTGTAATGAAAATTACTTTTTTCATGCAAATTACTACATATTTGCACTTCACGCAAACTAACCAAACGCAAGTATAAGATAAGACCAAAATTTCAACAATCGAATTTAAATTACGGGCACAGTAAACAATCAAAGCTGAAAACCTGCACGAAAACTGCACGTGTTCTAGAAACAGTAATTTTTGGATATTTTGCCTAAAACATGTTCCGACCATCAAAACACTAGTTTGGGCTAAACTTTTAAATAAAAACGTAAAAACGCGAAATTCGCACGTTTAAGGGGAGAAAAATGAATTTAAAGTTTTGGGGAGTTGACGCGTGAAAAATTGGGTTATTTTTGGCTTTCAACCACTAAACCCGCCCTTAAACTTTTGCGAAATGCCACAAATTTATACTTTTTGGAAAATTCAGACGCTGATCTATTCATTAACGCTAAAATATAGCACATCGGTTGAAAAATGAAGCCACAGCAATGCCGTAAAAGCAAAAAGTGTCCATAACCTGCCCCCAAAAATATATAGAACCTTATAAAAATTAGTATTCCTATGAAAAGTACTACAAATTTATATTTGACGTAATCAACAGACTGACAGCTACAAAATGAGACCAAAATTTTGATAATCGAATAGAATTTGTGGCTACAGTGAACGATTAAAGCCAGAGGTCTGACAAGAAAATTTACGTATTTTAGACAAATACATGTCTATGCCTCCTAAGCGTAATAAAAATTACTTTTTTCATGCAAATTACTACATATTTGCGCTTCACGCAAACTAAACAAACGCAAGTATAAGATAAGACCAAAATTTCAACAATCGAATTTAAATTACGGGCACAGTAAACAATCAAAGCTGAAAATCTGCACAAAAACTGCACGTGTTCTAGAAACAGTAATTTTTGGATATTTTGCCTAAAACATGTTCCGACCATCAAAACACTAGTTTGGGCTAAACTTTTAAATAAAAACGTAAAAACGCGAAATTCGCACGTTTAAGGGGAGAAAAATGAATTTAAAGTTTTGGGGAGTTGACGCGTGAAAAATTGGGTTATTTTTGGCTTTCAACCACTAAACCCGCCCTTAAACTTTTGCGAAATGCCACAAATTTATACTTTTTGGAAAATTCAGACGCTGATCTATTCATTAACGCTAAAATATAGCACATCGGTTGAAAAATGAAGCCACAGCAATGCCGTAAAGGGAAAAAGTGTCCATAACCTGCCCCCAAAAATATATGGAACCTTATAAAAATTAGTATTCTTATGAAAAGTACTACAAATTTATATTTGACGTTAACAACAGACTGACAGCTACAAAATGAGACCAAAATTTTGATAATCGAATAGAATTTGTGGCTACAGTGAACGATTAAAGCCAGAGGTCTGACAAGAAAATTTACGTATTTTAGACAAATACATGTCTATGCCTCCTAAGCGTAATAAAAATTACTTTTTTCATGCAAATTACTACATATTTGCACTTCACGCAAACTAAACAAACGCAAGTATAAGATAAGACCAAAATTTCAACAATCGAATTTAAATTACGGGCACAGTAAACAATCAAAGCTGAAAATCTGCACAAAAACTGCACGTGTTCTAGAAACAGTAATTTTTGGATATTTTGCCTAAAACATGTTCCGACCATCAAAACACTAGTTTGGGCTAAACTTTTAAATAAAAACGTAAAAACGCGAAATTCGCACGTTTACGGGGAGAAAAATGAATTTAACGTTTTGGGGAGTTGACGCGTGAAAAATTGGGTTATTTTTGGCTTTCAACCACTAAACCCGCCCTTAAACTTTTGCGAAATGCCACAAATTTATACTTTTTGGAAAATTCAGACGCTGATCTATTCATTAACGCTAAAATATAGCACATCGGTTGAAAAATGAAGCCACAGCAATGCCGTAAAGGGAAAAAGTGTCCATAACCTGCCCCCAAAAATATAAGGAACCTTATAAAAATTAGTATTCTTATGAAAAGTACTACAAATTTATATTTGACGTAAACAACAGACTGACAGCTAAAAAATGAGACCAAAATTTTGATAATCGAATAGAATTTGTGGCTACAGTGAACGATTAAAGCCAGAGGTCTGACAAGAAAATTTACGTATTTTAGACAAATACATGTCTATGCCTCCTAAGCGTAATAAAAATTACTTTTCATGCAAATTACTACATATTTGCACTTCACGCAAACTAAACAAACGCAAGTATAAGATAAGACCAAAATTTCAACAATCGAATTTAAATTACGGGCACAGTAAACAATCAAAGCTAAAAATCTGCACAAAAACTGCACGTGTTCTAGAAACAGTAATTTTTGGATATTTTGCCTAAAACATGTTCCGACCATCAAAACACTAGTTTGGGCTAAACTTTTAAATAAAAACGTAAAAACGCGAAATTCGCACGTTTACGGGGAGAAAAATGAATTTAAAGTTTTGGGGAGTTGACGCGTGAAAAATTGGGTTATTTTTGGCTTTCAACCACTAAACCCGCCCTTAAACTTTTGCGAAATGCCACAAATTTATACTTTTTGGAAAATTCAGACGCTGATCTATTCATTAACGCTAAAATATAGCACATCGGTTGAAAAATGAAGCCACAGCAATGCCGTAAAGGGAAAAAGTGTCCATAACCTGCCCCCAAAAATATAAGGAACCTTATAAAAATTAGTATTCTTATGAAAAGTACTACAAATTTATATTTGACGTAAACAACAGACTGACAGCTACAAAATGAGACCAAAATTTTGATAATCGAATAGAATTTGTGGCTACAGTGAACGATTAAAGCCAGAGGTCTGACAAGAAAATTTACGTATTTTAGACAAATACATGTCTATGCCTCCTAAGCGTAATAAAAATTTCTTTTTTCATGCAAATTACTACATATTTGCACTTCACGCAAACTAAACAAACGCAACTATAAGATAAGACCAAAATTTCAACAATCGAATTTAAATTACGGGCACAGTAAACAATCAAAGCTGAAAATCTGCACAAAAACTGCACGTGTTCTAGAAACAGTAATTTTTGGATATTTTGCCTAAAACATGTTCCGACCATCAAAACACTAGTTTGGGCTAAACTTTTAAATAAAAACGTAAAAACGCGAAATTCGCACGTTTAAGGGGAGAAAAATGAATTTAAAGTTTTGGGGAGTTGACGCGTGAAAAATTGGGTTATTTTTGGCTTTCAACCACTAAACCCGCCCTTAAGCTTTTGCGAAATGCCACAAATTTATACTTTTTGGAAAATTCAGACGCTGATCTATTCATTAACGCTCAAATATAGCACATCGGTTGAAAAATGAAGCCACAGCAATGCCGTAAAGGGAAAAAGTGTCCATAACCTGCCCCCGAAAATATAAGGAACCTTATAAAAATTAGTATTCTTATGAAAAGTACTACAAATTTATATTTGACGTAAACAACAGACTGACAGCTACAAAATGAGACCAAAATTTTGATAATCGAATAGAATTTGTGGCTACAGTGAACGATTAAAGCCAGAGGTCTGACAAGAAAATTTACGTATTTTAGACAAATACATGTCTATGCCTCCTAAGCGTAATAAACATTACTTTTTTCATGCAAATTACTACATATTTGCACTTCACGCAAACTAAACAAACGCAAGTATAAGATAAGACCAAAATTTCAACAATCGAATTTAAATTACGGGCACAGTAAACAATCAAAGCTGAAAATCTGCACAAAAACTGCACGTGTTCTAGAAACAGTAATTTTTGGATATTTTGCCTAAAACATGTTCCGACCATCAAAACACTAGTTTGGGCTAAACTTTTAAATAAAAACGTAAAAACGCGAAATTCGCACGTTTAAGGGGAGAAAAATGAATTTAAAGTTTTGGGGAGTTGACGCGTGAAAAATTGGGTTATTTTTGGCTTTCAACCACTAAACCCGCCCTTAAACTTTTGCGAAATGCCACAAATTTATACTTTTTGGAAAATTCAGACGCTGATCTATTCATTAACGCTAAAATATAGCACATCGGTTGAAAAATGAAGCCACAGCAATGCCGTAAAGGGAAAAAGTGTCCATAACCTGCCCCCAAAAATATAAGGAACCTTATAAAAATTAGTATTCTTATGAAAAGTACTACAAATTTATATTTGACGTAAACAACAGACTGACAGCTACAAAATGAGACCAAAATTTTGATAATCGAATAGAATTTGTGGCTACAGTGAACGATTAAAGCCAGAGGTCTGACAAGAAAATTTACGTATTTTAGACAAATACATGTCTATGCCTCCTAAGCGTAATAAAAATTACTTTTTTCATGCAAATTACTACATATTTGCACTTCACGCAAACTAAACAAACGCAAGTATAAGATAAGACCAAAATTTCAACAATCGAATTTAAATTACGGGCACAGTAAACAATCAAAGCTGAAAATCTGCACAAAAACTGCACGTGTTCTAGAAACAGTAATTTTTGGATATTTTGCCTAAAACATGTTCCGACCATCAAAACACTAGTTTGGGCTAAACTTTTAAATAAAAACGTAAAAACGCGAAATTCGCACGTTTAAGGGGAGAAAAATGAATTTAAAGTTTTGGGGAGTTGACGCGTGAAAAATTGGGTTATTTTTGGCTTTCAACCACTAAACCCGCCCTTAAACTTTTGCGAAATGCCACAAATTTATACTTTTTGCAAAATTCAGACGCTGATCTATTCATTAACGCTAAAATATAGCACATCGGTTGAAAAATGAAGCCACAGCAATGCCGGAAAGGGAAAAAGTGTCCATAACCTGCCCCCAAAAATATAAGGAACCTTATAAAAATTAGTATTCTTATGAAAAGTACTACAAATTTATATTTGACGTAAACAACAGACTGACAGCTACAAAATGAGACCAAAATTTTGATAATCGAATAGAATTTGTGGCTACAGTGAACGATTAAAGCCAGAGGTCTGACAAGAAAATTTACGTATTTTAGACAAATACATGTCCATGCCTCCTAAGTGTAATGAAAATTACTTTTTTCATGCAAATTACTACATATTTGCACTTCACGCAAACAAAACAAACGCAAGTATAAGATAAGACCAAAATTTCAACAATCGAATTTAAATTACGGGCACAGTAAACAATCAAAGCTGAAAATCTGCACAAAAACTGCACGTGTTCTAGAAACAGTAATTTTTGGATATTTTGCCTAAAACATGTTCCGACCATCAAAACACTAGTTTGGGCTAAACTTTTAAATAAAAACGTAAAAACGCGAAATTCGCACGTTTAAGGGGAGAAAAATGAATTTAAAGTTTTGGGGAGTTGACGCGTGAAAAATTGGGTTATTTTTGGCTTTCAACCACTAAACCCGCCCTTAAACTTTTGCGAAATGCCACAAATTTATACTTTTTGGAAAATTCAGACGCTGATCTATTCATTAACGCTAAAATATAGCACATCGGTTGAAAAATGAAGCCACAGCAATGCCGTAAAGGGAAAAAGTGTCCATAACCTGCCCCCAAAAATATAAGGAACCTTATAAAAATTAGTATTCTTATGAAAAGTACTACAAATTTATATTTGACGTAAACAACAGACTGACAGCTACAAAATGAGACCAAAATTTTGATAATCGAATAGAATTTGTGGCTACAGTGAACGATTAAAGCCAGAGGTCTGACAAGAAAATTTACGTATTTTAGACAAATACATGTCTATGCCTCCTAAGCGTAATAAAAATTACTTTTTTCATGCAAATTACTACATATTTGCACTTCACGCAAACTAAACAAACGCAAGTATAAGATAAGACCAAAATTTCAACAATCGAATTTAAATTACGGGCACAGTAAACAATCAAAGCTGAAAATCTGCACAAAAACTGCACGTGTTCTAGAAACAGTAATTTTTGGATATTTTGCCTAAAACATGTTCCGACCATCAAAACACTAGTTTGGGCTAAACTTTTAAATAAAAACGTAAAAACGCGAAATTCGCACGTTTAAGGGGAGAAAAATGAATTTAAAGTTTTGGGGAGTTGACGCGTGAAAAATTGGGTTATTTTTGGCTTTCAACCACTAAACCCGCCCTTAAACTTTTGCGAAATGCCACAAATTTATACTTTTTGGAAAATTCAGACGCTGATCTATTCATTAACGCTAAAATATAGCACATCGGTTGAAAAATGAAGCCACAGCAATGCCGTAAAGGGAAAAAGTGTCCATAACCTGCCCCCAAAAATATAAGGAACCTTATAAAAATTAGTATTCTTATGAAAAGTACTACAAATTTATATATGACGTAAACAACAGACTGACAGCTACAAAATGAGACCAAAATTTTGATAATCGAATAGAATTTGTGGCTACAGTGAACGATTAAAGCCAGAGGTCTGACAAGAAAATTTACGTATTTTAGACAAATACATGTCTATGCCTCCTAAGCGTAATAAAAATTACTTTTTTCATGCAAATTACTACATATTTGCACTTCACGCAAACTAAACAAACGCAAGTATAAGATAAGACCAAAATTTCAACAATCGAATTTAAATTACGGGCACAGTAAACAATCAAAGCTGAAAATCTGCACAAAAACTGCACGTGTTCTAGAAACAGTAATTTTTGGATATTTTGCCTAAAACATGTTCCGACCATCAAAACACTAGTTTGGGCTAAACTTTTAAATAAAAACGTAAAAACGCGAGATTCGCACGTTTAAGGGGAGAAAAATGAATTTAAAGTTTTGGGGAGTTGACGCGTGAAAAATTGGGTTATTTTTGGCTTTCAACCACTAAACCCGCCCTTAAACTTTTGCGAAATGCCACAAATTTATACTTTTTGGAAAATTCAGACGCTGATCTATTCATTAACGCTAAAATATAGCACATCGGTTGAAAAATGAAGCCACAGCAATGCCGTAAAGGGAAAAAGTTTCCATAACCTGCCCCCAAAAATATAAGGAACCTTATAAAAATTAGTATTCTTATGAAAAGTACTACAAATTTATATATTGACCAAAACAACAGACTGACAGCTACAAAATGAGACCAAAATTTTGATAATCGAATAGAATTTGTGGCTACAGTGAACGATTAAAGCCAGAGGTCTGACAAGAAAATTTACGTATTTTAGACAAATACATGTCTATGCCTCCTAAGCGTAATAAAAATTACTTTTTTCATGCAAATTACTACATATTTGCACTTCACGCAAACTAAACAAACGCAAGTATAAGATAAGACCAAAATTTCAACAATCGAATTTAAATTACGGGCACAGTAAACAATCAAAGCTGAAAATCTGCACAAAAACTGCACGTGTTCTAGAAACAGTAATTTTTGGATATTTTGCCTAAAACATGTTCCGACCATCAAAACACTAGTTTGGGCTAAACTTTTAAATAAAAACGTAAAAACGCGAAATTCGCACGTTTAAGGGGAGAAAAATGAATTTAAAGTTTTGGGGAGTTGACGCGTGAAAAATTGGGTTATTTTTGGCTTTCAACCACTAAACCCGCCCTTAAACTTTTGCGAAATGCCACAAATTTATACTTTTTGGAAAATTCAGACGCTGATCTATTCATTAACGCTAAAATATAGCACATCGGTTGAAAAATGAAGCCACAGCAATGCCGTAAAGGGAAAAAGTGTCCATAACCTGCCCCCAAAAATATAAGGAACCTTATAAAAATTAGTATTCTTATGAAAAGTACTACAAATTTATATTTGACGTAAACAACAGACTGACAGCTACAAAATGAGACCAAAATTTTGATAATCGAATAGAATTTGTGGCTACAGTGAACGATTAAAGCCAGAGGTCTGACAAGAAAATTTACGTATTTTAGACAAATACATGTCTATGCCTCCTAAGCGTAATAAAAATTACTTTTTTCATGCAAATTACTACATATTTGCACTTCACGCAAACTAAACAAACGCAAGTATAAGATAAGACCAAAATTTCAACAATCGAATTTAAATTACGGGCACAGTAAACAATCAAAGCTGAAAATCTGCACAAAAACTGCACGTGTTCTAGAAACAGTAATTTTTGGATATTTTGCCTAAAACATGTTCCGACCATCAAAACACTAGTTTGGGCTAAACTTTTAAATAAAAACGTAAAAACGCGAAATTCGCACGTTTAAGGGGAGAAAAATGAATTTAAAGTTTTGGGGAGTTGACGCGTGAAAAATTGGGTTATTTTTGGCTTTCAACCACTAAACCCGCCCTTAAACTTTTGCGAAATGCCACAAATTTATACTTTTTGGAAAATTCAGACGCTGATCTATTCATTAACGCTAAAATATAGCACATCGGTTGAAAAATGAAGCCACAGCAATGCCGTAAAGGGAAAAAGTGTCCATAACCTGCCCCCAAAAATATAAGGAACCTTATAAAAATTAGTATTCTTATGAAAAGTACTACAAATTTATATTTGACGTAAACAACAGACTGACAGCTACAAAATGAGACCAAAATTTTGATAATCGAATAGAATTTGTGGCTACAGTGAACGATTAAAGTCAGAGGTCTGACAAGAAAATTTACGTATTTTAGACAAATACATGTCTATGCCTCCTAAGCGTAATAAAAATTACTTTTTTCATGCAAATTACTACATATTTGCACTTCACGCAAACTAAACAAACGCAACTATAAGATAAGACCAAAATTTCAACAATCGAATTTAAATTACGGGCACAGTAAACAATCAAAGCTGAAAATCTGCACAAAAACTGCACGTGTTCTAGAAACAGTAATTTTTGGATATTTTGCCTAAAACATGTTCCGACCATCAAAACACTAGTTTGGGCTAAACTTTTAAATAAAAACGTAAAAACGCGAAATTCGCACGTTTAAGGGGAGAAAAATGAATTTAAAGTTTTGGGGAGTTGACGCGTGAAAAATTGGGTTATTTTTGGCTTTCAACCACTAAACCCGCCCTTAAACTTTTGCGAAATGCCACAAATTTATACTTTTTGCAAAATTCAGACGCTGATCTATTCATTAACGCTAAAATATAGCACATCGGTTGAAAAATGAAGCCACAGCAATGCCGGAAAGGGAAAAAGTGTCCATAACCTGCCCCCAAAAATATAAGGAACCTTATAAAAATTAGTATTCTTATGAAAAGTACTACAAATTTATATTTGACGTAAACAACAGACTGACAGCTACAAAATGAGACCAAAATTTTGATAATCGAATAGAATTTGTGGCTACAGTGAACGATTAAAGCCAGAGGTCTGACAAGAAAATTTACATATTTTAGACAAATACATGTCTATGCCTCCTAAGCGTAATAAAAATTACTTTTTTCATGCAAATTACTACATATTTGCACTTCACGCAAACTAAACAAACGCAACTATAAGATAAGACCAAAATTTCAACAATCGAATTTAAATTACGGGCACAGTAAACAATCAAAGCTGAAAATCTGCACAAAAACTGCACGTGTTCTAGAAACAGTAATTTTTGGATATTTTGCCTAAAACATGTTCCGACCATCAAAACACTAGTTTGGGCTAAACTTTTAAATAAAAACGTAAAAACGCGAAATTCGCACGTTTAAGGGGAGAAAAATGAATTTAAAGTTTTTGGGAGTTGACGCGTGAAAAATTGGGTTATTTTTGGCTTTCAACCACTAAACCCGCCCTTAAACTTTTGCGAAATGCCACAAATTTATACTTTTTGGAAAATTCAGACGCTGATCTATTCATTAACGCTAAAATATAGCACATCGGTTGAAAAATGAAGCCACAGCAATGCCGTAAAGGGAAAAAGTTTCCATAACCTGCCCCCAAAAATATAAGGAACCTTATAAAAATTAGTATTCTTATGAAAAGTACTACAAATTTATATTTGACCTAAACAACAGACTGACAGCTACAAAATGAGACCAAAATTTTGATAATCGAATAGAATTTGTGGCTACAGTGAACGATTAAAGCCAGAGGTCTGACAAGAAAATTTACGTATTTTAGACAAATACATGTCTATGCCTCCTAAGCGTAATAAAAATTACTTTTTTCATGCAAATTACTACATATTTGCACTTCACGCAAACTAAACAAACGCAAGTATAAGATAAGACCAAAATTTCAACAATCGAATTTAAATTACGGGCACAGTAAACAATCAAAGCTGAAAATCTGCACAAAAACTGCACGTGTTCTAGAAACAGTAATTTTTGGATATTTTGCCTAAAACATGTTCCGACCATCAAAACACTAGTTTGGGCTAAACTTTTAAATAAAAACGTAAAAACGCGAAATTCGCACGTTTAAGGGGAGAAAAATGAATTTAAAGTTTTGGGGAGTTGACGCGTGAAAAATTGGGTTATTTTTGGCTTTCAACCACTAAACCCGCCCTTAAACTTTTGCGAAATGCCACAAATTTATACTTTTTGGAAAATTCAGACGCTGATCTATTCATTAACGCTAAAATATAGCACATCGGTTGAAAAATGAAGCCCCAGCAATGCCGTAAAGGGAAAAAGTGTCCATAACCTGCCCCCAAAAATATAAGGAACCTTATAAAAATTAGTATTCTTATGAAAAGTACTACAAATTTATATTTGACGTAAACAACAGACTGACAGCTACAAAATGAGACCAAAATTTTGATAATCGAATAGAATTTGTGGCTACAGTGAACGATTAAAGCCAGAGGTCTGACAAGAAAATTTACGTATTTTAGACAAATACATGTCTATGCCTCCCAAGCGTAATAAAAATTACTTTTTTCATGCAAATTACTACATATTTGCACTTCACGCAAACTAAACAAACGCAAGTATAAGATAAGACCAAAATTTCAACAATCGAATTTAAATTACGGGCACAGTAAACAATCAAAGCTGAAAATCTGCACAAAAACTGCACGTGTTCTAGAAACAGTAATTTTTGGATATTTTGCCTAAAACATGTTCCGACCATCAAAACACTAGTTTGGGCTAAACTTTTAAATAAAAACGTAAAAACGCGAAATTCGCACGTTTAAGGGGAGAAAAATGAATTTAAAGTTTTGGGGAGTTGACGCGTGAAAAATTGGGTTATTTTTGGCTTTCAACCACTAAACCCGCCCTTAAACTTTTGCGAAATGCCACAAATTTATACTTTTTGGAAAATTCAGACGCTGATCTGTTCATTAACGCTAAAATATAGCACATCGGTTGAAAAATGAAGCCACAGCAATGCCGTAAAGGGAAAAAGTTTCCATAACCTGCCCCCAAAAATATAAGGAACCTTATAAAAATTAGTATTCTTATGAAAAGTACTACAAATTTATATTTGACGTAAACAACAGACTGACAGCTACAAAATGAGACCAAAATTTTGATAATCGAATAGAATTTGTGGCTACAGTGAACGATTAAAGCCAGAGGTCTGACAAGAAAATTTACGTATTTTAGACAAATACATGTCTATGCCTCCTAAGCGTAATAAAAATTACTTTTTTCATGCAAATTACTACATATTTGCACTTCACGCAAACTAAACAAACGCAACTATAAGATAAGACCAAAATTTCAACAATCGAATTTAAATTACGGGCACAATAAACAATCAAAGCTGAAAATCTGCACAAAAACTGCACGTGTTCTAGAAACAGTAATTTTTGGATATTTTGCCTAAAACATGTTCCGACCATCAAAACACTAGTTTGGGCTAAACTTTTAAATAAAAACGTAAAAACGCGAAATTCGCACGTTTAAGGGGAGAAAAATGAATTTAAAGTTTTGGGGAGTTGACGCGTGAAAAATTGGGCTATTTTTGGCTTTCAACCACTAAACCCGCCCTTAAACTTTTGCGAAATGCCACAAATTTATACTTTTTGGAAAATTCAGACGCTGATCTATTCATTAACGCTCAAATATAGCACATCGGTTGAAAAATGAAGCCACAGCAATGCCGTAAAGGGAAAAAGTGTCCATAACCTGCCCCCAAAAATATAAGGAACCTTATAAAAATTAGTATTCTTATGAAAAGTACTACAAATTTATATTTGACCTAAACAACAGACTGACAGCTACAAAATGAGACCAAAATTTTGATAATCGAATAGAATTTGTGGCTACAGTGAACGATTAAAGCCAGAGGTCTGACAAGAAAATTTACGTATTTTAGACAAATACATGTCTATGCCTCCTAAGCGTAATAAAAATTACTTTTTTCATGCAAATTACTACATATTTGCACTTCACGCAAACTAAACAAACGCAAGTATAAGATAAGACCAAAATTTCAACAATCGAATTTAAATTACGGGCACAGTAAACAATCAAAGCTGAAAATCTGCACAAAAACTGCACGTGTTCTAGAAACAGTAATTTTTGGATATTTTGCCTTAAACATGTTCCGACCATCAAAACGCTAGTTTGGGCTAAACTTTTAAATAAAAACGAAAAAACGCGAAATTCGCACGTTTAAGGGGAGAAAAATGAATTTAAAGTTTTGGGGAGTTGACGCGTGAAAAATTGGGTTATTTTTGGCTTTCAACCACTAAACCCGCCCTTAAACTTTTGCGAAATGCCACAAATTTATTATTTTTGGAAAATTCAGACGCTGATCTATTCATTAACGCTAAAATATAGCACATCGGTTGAAAAATGAAGCCACAGCAATGCCGTAAAGGGAAAAAGTGTCCATAACCTGCCCCCAAAAATATAAGGAACCTTATAAAAATTAGTATTCTTATGAAAAGTACTACAAATTTATATTTGACGTAAACAACAGACTGACAGCTACAAAATGAGACCAAAATTTTGATAATCGAATAGAATTTGTGGCTACAGTGAACGATTAAAGCCAGAGGTCTGACAAGAAAATTTACGTATTTTAGACAAATACATGTCTATGCCTCCTAAGCGTAATAAAAATTACTTTTTTCATGCAAATTACTACATATTTGCACTTCACGCAAACTAAACAAACGCAAGTATAAGATAAGACCAAAATTTCAACAATCGAATTTAAATTACGGGCACAGTAAAAAATCAAAGCTGGAAATCTGCACAAAAACTGCACGTGTTCTAGAAACAGTAATTTTTGGATATTTTGCCTAAAACATGTTCCGACCATCAAAACACTAGTTTGGGCTAAACTTTTAAATAAAAACGTAAAAACGCGAAATTCGCACGTTTAAGGGGAGAAAAATGAATTTAAAGTTTTGGGGAGTTGACGCGTGAAAAATTGGGTTATTTTTGGCTTTCAACCACTAAACCCGCCCTTAAACTTTTGCGAAATGCCACAAATTTATACTTTTTGGAAAATTCAGACGCTGATCTATTCATTAACGCTAAAATATAGCACATCGGTTGAAAAATGAAGCCCCAGCAATGCCGTAAAGGGAAAAAGTGTCCATAACCTGCCCCCAAAAATATAAGGAACCTTATAAAAATTAGTATTCTTATGAAAAGTACTACAAATTTATATTTGACGTAAACAACAGACTGACAGCTACAAAATGAGACCAAAATTTTGATAATCGAATAGAATTTGTGGCTACAGTGAACGATTAAAGCCAGAGGTCTGACAAGAAAATTTACGTATTTTAGACAAATACATGTCTATGCCTCCCAAGCGTAATAAAAATTACTTTTTTCATGCAAATTACTACATATTTGCACTTCACGCAAACTAAACAAACGCAAGTATAAGATAAGACCAAAATTTCAACAATCGAATTTAAATTACGGGCACAGTAAACAATCAAAGCTGAAAATCTGCACAAAAACTGCACGTGTTCTAGAAACAGTAATTTTTGGATATTTTGCCTACAATATGTTCCGACCATCAAAACACTGGTTTGGGCTAAACTTTTAAATAAAAACGTAAAAACGCGAAATTCGCACGTTTAAGGGGAGAAAAATGAATTTAAAGTTTTGGGGAGTTGACGCGTGAAAAATTGGGTTATTTTTGGCTTTCAACCACTAAACCCGCCCTTAAACTTTTGCGAAATGCCACAAATTTATACTTTTTGGAAAATTCAGACGCTGATCTATTCATTAACGCTAAAATATAGCACATCGGTTGAAAAATGAAGCCACAGCAATGCCGTTAAGGGAAAAAGTTTCCATAACCTGCCCCCAAAAATATAAGGAACCTTATAAAAATTAGTATTCTTATGAAAAGTACTACAAATTTATATTTGACGTAAACAACAGACTGACAGCTACAAAATGAGAACAAAATTTTGATAATCGAATAGAATTTGTGGCTACAGTGAACGATTAAAGCCAGATGTCTGACAAGAAAATTTACGTATTTTAGACAAATACATGTCTATGCCTCCTAAGCGTAATAAAAATTACTTTTTTCATGCAAATTACTACATATTTGCACTTCACGCAAACTAAACAAACGCAAGTATAAGATAAGACCGACATTTCAACAATCGAATTTAAATTACGGGCACAGTAAACAATCAAAGCTGAAAATCTGCACAAAAACTGCACGTGTTCTAGAAACAGTAATTTTTGGATATTTTGCCTAAAACATGTTCCGACCATCAAAACACTAGTTTGGGCTAAACTTTTAAATAAAAACGTAAAAACGCGAGATTCGCACGTTTAAGGGGAGAAAAATGAATTTAAAGTTTTGGGGAGTTGACGCGTGAAAAATTGGGTTATTTTTGGCTTTCAACCACTAAACCCGCCCTTAAACTTTTGCGAAATGCCACAAATTTATACTTTTTGGAAAATTCAGACGCTGATCTATTCATTAACGCTAAAATATAGCACATCGGTTGAAAAATGAAGCCACAGCAATGCCGTAAAGGGAAAAAGTTTCCATAACCTGCCCCCAAAAATATAAGGAACCTTATAAAAATTAGTATTCTTATGAAAAGTACTACAAATTTATATATTGACCAAAACAACAGACTGACAGCTACAAAATGAGACCAAAATTTTGATAATCGAATAGAATTTGTGGCTACAGTGAACGATTAAAGCCAGAGGTCTGACAAGAAAATTTACGTATTTTAGACAAATACATGTCTATGCCTCCTAAGCGTAATAAAAATTACTTTTTTCATGCAAATTACTACATATTTGCACTTCACGCAAACTAAACAAACGCAACTATAAGATAAGACCAAAATTTCAGCAATTGAATTTAAATTACGGGCACAGTAAACAATCAAAGCTGAAAATCTGCACAAAAACTGCACGTGTTCTAGAAACAGTAATTTTTGGATATTTTGCCTAAAACATGTTCCGACCATCAAAACACTAGTTTGGGCTAAACTTTTAAATAAAAACGTAAAAACGTGAAATTCGCACGTTTAAGGGGAGAAAAATGAATTTAAAGTTTTGGCGAGTTGACGCGTGAAAAATTGGGTTATTTTTGGCTTTCAACCACTAAACCCGCCCTTAAACTTTTGCGAAATGCCACAAATTTATTATTTTTGGAAAATTCAGACGCTGATCTATTCATTAACGCTAAAATATAGCACATCGGTTGAAAAATGAAGCCACAGCAATGCCGTAAAGGGAAAAAGTGCCCATAACCTGCCCCCAAAAATATAAGGAACCTTATAAAAATTAGTATTCTTATGAAAAGTACTACAAATTTATATTTGACGTAAACAACAGACTGACAGCTACAAAATGAGACCAAAATTTTGATAATCGAATAGAATTTGTGGCTACAGTGAACGATTAAAGCCAGAGGTCTGACAAGAAAATTTACGTATTTTAGACAAATACATGTCTATGCCTCCTAAGCGTAATAAAAATTACTTTTTTCATGCAAATTACTACATATTTGCACTTCACGCAAACTAAACAAACGCAAGTATAAGATAAGACCAAAATTTCAACAATCGAATTTAAATTACGGGCACAGTAAAAAATCAAAGCTGGAAATCTGCACAAAAACTGCACGTGTTCTAGAAACAGTAATTTTTGGATATTTTGCCTAAAACATGTTCCGACCATCAAAACACTAGTTTGGGCTAAACTTTTAAATAAAAACGTAAAAACGCGAAATTCGCACGTTTAAGGGGAGAAAAATGAATTTAAAGTTTTGGGGAGTTGACGCGTGAAAAATTGGGTTATTTTTGGCTTTCAACCACTAAACCCGCCCTTAAACTTTTGCGAAATGCCACAAATTTATACTTTTTGGAAAATTCAGACGCTGATCTATTCATTAACGCTAAAATATAGCACATCGGTTGAAAAATGAAGCCACAGCAATGCCGTAAAGGGAAAAAGTTTCCATAACCTGCCCCCAAAAATATAAGGAACCTTATAAAAATTAGTATTCTTATGAAAAGTACGACAAATTTATATATTGACCAAAACAACAGACTGACAGCTACAAAATGAGACCAAAATTTTGATAATCGAATAGAATTTGTGGCTACAGTGAACGATTAAAGCCAGAGGTCTGACAAGAAAATTTACGTATTTTAGACAAATACATGTCTATGCCTCCTAAGTGTAATGAAAATTACTTTTTACATGCAAATTACTACATATTTGCACTTCACGCAAACTAAACAAACGCAAGTATAAGATAAGACCAAAATTTCAACAATCGAATTTAAATTACGGGCACAGTAAACAATCAAAGCTGAAAATCTGCACAAAAAATGCACGTGTTCTAGAAACAGTAATTTTTGGATATTTTGCCTTAAACATGTTCCGACCATCAAGACACTAGTTTGGGCTAAACTTTTAAATAAAAACGTAAAAACGCGAAATTCGCACGTTTAAGGGGAGAAAAATGAATTTAAAGTTTTGGGGAGTTGACGCGTGAAAAATTGGGTTATTTTTGGCTTTCAACCACTAAACCCGCGCTTAAACTTTTGCGAAATGCCACAAATTTATACTTTTTGGAAAATTCAGACGCTGATCTATTCATTAACACTAAAATATAGCACATCGGTTGAAAAATGAAGCCACAGCAATGCCGTAAAGGGAAAAAGTTTCCATAACCTGCCCCCAAAAATATAAGGAACCTTATAAAAATTAGTGTTCTTATGAAAAGTACTACAAATTTATATTTGACGTAAACAACAGACTGACAGCTACAAAATGAGACCAAAATTTTGATAATCGAATAGAATTTGTGGCTACAGTGAACGATTAAAGCCAGAGGTCTGACAAGAAAATTTACGTATTTTAGACAAATACATGTCTATGCCTCCTAAGCGTAATAAAAATTACTTTTTTCATGCAAATTACTACATATTTGCACTTCATGCAAACTAAACAAACGCAACTATAAGATAAGACCAAAATTTCAACAATCGAATTTAAATTACGGGCACAGTAAACAATCAAAGCTGAAAATCTGCACAAAAACTGCACGTGTTCTAGAAACAGTAATTTTTGGATATTTTGCCTAAAACATGTTCCGACCATCAAAACACTAGTTTGGGCTAAACTTTTAAATAAAAACGTAAAAACGCGAAATTCGCACGTTTAAGGGGAGAAAAATGAATTTAAAGTTTTGGGGAGTTGACGCGTGAAAAATTGGGTTATTTTTGGCTTTCAACCACTAAACCCGCCCTTAAACTTTTGCGAAATGCCACAAATTTATACTTTTTGGAAAATTCAGACGCTGATCTATTCATTAACGCTAAAATATAGAACATCGGTTGAAAAATGAAGCCACAGCAATGCCGTAAAGGGAAAAAGTTTCCATAACCTGCCCCCAAAAATATAAGGAACCTTATAAAAATTAGTATTCTTATGAAAAGTACTACAAATTTATATTTGACGTAAACAACAGACTGACAGCTACAAAATGAGACCAAAATTTTGATAATCGAATAGAATTTGTGGCTACAGTGAACGATTAAAGCCAGAGGTCTGACAAGAAAATTTACGTATTTTAGACAAATATATGTCTATGCCTCCTAAGCGTAATAAAAATTACTTTTTTCATGCAAATTACTACATATTTGCACTTCACGCAAACTAAACAAACGCAACTATAAGATAAGACCAAAATTTCAACAATCGAATTTAAATTACGGGCACAGTAAACAATCAAAGCTGAAAATCTGCACAAAAACTGCACGTGTTCTAGAAACAGTAATTTTTGGATATTTTGCCTAAAACATGTTCCGACCATCAAAACACTAGTTTGGGCTAAACTTTTAAATAAAAACGTAAAAACGCGAAATTCGCACGTTTAAGGGGAGAAAAATGAATTTAAAGTTTTGGGGAGTTGACGCGTGAAAAATTGGGTTATTTTTGGCTTTCAACCACTAAACCCGCCCTTAAACTTTTGCGAAATGCCACAAATTTATACTTTTTGGAAAATTCAGACGCTGATCTATTCATTAACGCTAAAATATAGCACATCGGTTGAAAAATGAAGCCACAGCAATGCCGTAAAGGGAAAAAGTGTCCATAACCTGCCCCCAAAAATATAAGGAACCTTATAAAAATTAGTATTCTTATGAAAAGTACTACAAATTTATATTTGACGTAAACAACAGACTGACAGCTACAAAATGAGACCAAAATTTTGATAATCGAATAGAATTTGTAGCTACAGTGAACGATTAAAGCCAGAGGTCTGACAAGAAAATTTACGTATTTTAGACAAATACATGTCTATGCCTCCTAAGCGTAATAAAAATTACTTTTTTCATGCAAATTACTACATATTTGCACTTCACGCAAACTAAACAAACGCAAGTATAAGATAAGACCAAAATTTCAACAATCGAATTTAAATTACGGGCACAGTAAACAATCAAAGCTGAAAATCTGCACAAAAACTGCACGTGTTCTAGAAACAGTAATTTTTGGATATTTTGCCTAAAACATGTTCCGACCATCAAAACACTAGTTTGGGCTAAACTTTTAAATAAAAACGTAAAAACGCGAAATTCGCACGTTTAAGGGGAGGAAAATGAATTTAAAGTTTTGGGGAGTTGACGCGTGAAAAATTGGGTTATTTTTGGCTTTCAACCACTAAACCCGCCCTTAAACTTTTGCGAAATGCCACAAATTTATACTTTTTGGAAAATTCAGACGCTGATCTATTCATTAACGCTAAAATATAGCACATCGGTTGAAAAATGAAGCCACAGCAATGCCGTAAAGGGAAAAAGTGTCCATAACCTGCCCCCAAAAATATAAGGAACCTTATAAAAATTAGTATTCTTATGAAAAGTACTACAAATTTATATTTGACGTAAACAACAGACTGACAGCTACAAAATGAGACCAAAATTTTGATAATCGAATAGAATTTGTGGCTACAGTGAACGATTAAAGCCAGAGGTCTGACAAGAAAATTTACGTATTTTAGACAAATACATGTCTATGCCTCCTAAGCGTAATAAAAATTACTTTTTTCATGCAAATTACTACATATTTGCACTTCACGCAAACTAAACAAACGCAACTATAAGATAAGACCAAAATTTCAACAATCGAATTTAAATTACGGGCACATTAAACAATCAAAGCTGAAAATCTGCACAAAAACTGCACGTGTTCTAGAAACAGTAATTTTTGGATATTTTGCCTAAAACATGTTCCGACCATCAAAACACTAGTTTGGGCTAAACTTTTAAATAAAAACGTAAAAACGCGAAATTCGCACGTTTGAGGGGAGAAAAATGAATTTAAAGTTTTGGGGAGTTGACGCGTGAAAAATTGGGTTATTTTTGACTTTCAACCACTAAACCCGCCCTTAAACTTTTGCGAAATGCCACGAATTTATTCTTTTTGGAAAATTCAGACGCTGATCTATTCATTAACGCTAAAATATAGCACATCGGTTGAAAGATGAAGCCACAGCAATGCCGTAAAGGGAAAAAGTGTCCATAACCTGCCCCCAAAAATATAAGGAACCTTATAAAAATTAGTATTCTTATGAAAAGTACTACAAATTTATATTTGACGTAAACAACAGACTGACAGCTACAAAATGAGACCAAAATTTTGATAATCGAATAGAATTTGTGGCTATAGTGAACGATTAAAGCCAGAGGTCTGACAAGAAAATTTACGTATTTTAGACAAATACATGTCGATGCCTCCTAAGCGTAATAAAAATTACTTTTTTCATGCAAATTACTACATATTTGCACTTCACGCAAACTAAACAAACGCAAGTATAAGATAAGACCAAAATTTCAACAATCGAATTTAAATTACGGGCACAGTAAACAATCAAAGCTGAAAATCTGCACAAAAACTGCACGTGTTCTAGAAACAGTAATTTTTGGATATTTTGCCTAAAACATGTTCCGACCATCAAAACACTAGTTTGGGCTAAACTTTTAAATTAAAAACGTAAAACCGCGAAATTCGCACGTTTAAGGGGAGAAAAATGAATTTAAAGTTTTGGGGAGTTGACGCGTGAAAAATTGGGTTATTTTTGGCTTTCAACCACTAAACCCGCCCTTAAACTTTTGCGAAATGCCACAAATTTATACTTTTTGGAAAATTCAGACGCTGATCTATTCATTAACGCTAAAATATAGCACATCGGTTGAAAAATGAAGCCACAGCAATGCCGTAAAGGGAAAAAGTGTCCATAACCTGCCCCCAAAAATATAAGGAACCTTATAAAAATTAGTATTCTTATGAAAAGTACTACAAATTTATATTTGACGTAAACAACAGACTGACAGCTACAAAATGAGACCAAAATTTTGATAATCGAATAGAATTTGTGGCTACAGTGAACGATTAAAGCCAGAGGTCTGACAAGAAAATTTACGTATTTTTAGACAAAAAAATGTCTATCCCTCCTAAGCGTAATAAAAATTACTTTTTTCATGCAAATTACTACATATTTGCACTTCACGCAAACTAAACAAACGCAAGTATAAGATAAGACCAAAATTTCAACAATCGAATTTAAATTACGGGCACAGTAAACAATCAAAGCTGAAAATCTGCACAAAAACTGCACGTGTTCTAGAAACAGTAATTTTTGGATATTTTGCCTAAAACATGTTCCGACCATCAAAACACTAGTTTGGGCTAAACTTTTAAATAAAAACGTAAAAACGCGAAATTCGCACGTTTAAGGGGAGAAAAATGAATTTAAAGTTTTGGGGAGTTGACGCGTGAAAAATTGGGTTATTTTTGGCTTTCAACCACTAAACCCGCCCTTAAACTTTTGCGAAATGCCACAAATTTATACTTTTTGGAAAATTCAGATGCTGATCTATTCATTAACGCTAAAATATAGCACATCGGTTGAAAAATGAAGCCACAGCAATGCCGTAAAGGGAAAAGTGTCCATAACCTGCCCCCAAAAATATAAGGAACCTTATAAAAATTAGTATTCTTATGAAAAGTACTACAAATTTATATTTGACGTAAACAACAGACTGACAGCTACAAAATGAGACCAAAATTTTGATAATCGAATAGAATTTGTGGCTACAGTGAACGATTAAAGCCAGAGGTCTGACAAGAAAATTTACGTATTTTAGACAAATACATGTCTATGCCTCCTAAGCGTAATAAAAATTAGTTTTTTCATGCAAATTACTACATATTTGCACTTCACGCAAACTAAACAAACGCAACTATAAGATAAGACCAAAATTTCAACAATCGAATTTAAATTACGGGCACAGTAAACAATCAAAGCTGAAAATCTGCACAAAAACTGCACGTGTTCTAGAAACAGTAATTTTTGGATATTTTGCCTAAAACATGTTCCGACCATCAAAACACTAGTTTGGGCTAAACTTTTAAATTAAAAACGTAAAAACGCGAAATTCGCACGTTTAAGGGGAGAAAAATGAATTTAAAGTTTTGGGGAGTTGACGCGTGAAAAATTGGGTTATTTTTGGCTTTCAACCACTAAACCCGCCCTTAAACTTTTGCGAAATGCCACAAATTTATACTTTTTGGAAAATTCAGACGCTGATCTATTCATTAACGCTAAAATATAGCACATCGGTTGAAAAATGAAGCCACAGCAATGCCGTAAAGGGAAAAAGTGTCCATAACCTGCCCCCAAAAATATAAGGAACCTTATAAAAATTAGTATTCTTATGAAAAGTACTACAAATTTATATTTGACGTAAACAACAGACTGACAGCTACAAAATGAGACCAAAATTTTGATAATCGAATAGAATTTGTGGCTACAGTGAACGATTAAAGCCAGAGGTCTGACAAGAAAATTTACGTATTTTAGACAAATACATGTCTATGCCTCCTAAGCGTAATAAAAATTACTTTTTTCATGCAAATTACTACATATTTGCACTTCACGCAAACTAAACAAACGCAACTATAAGATCAGACCAAAATTTCAACAATCGAACTTAAATTACGGGCACAGTAAACAATCAAAGCTGAAAATCTGCACAAAAACTGCACGTGTTCTAGAAACAGTAATTTTTGGATATTTTGCCTAAAACATGTTCCGACCATCAAAACACTAGTTTGGGCTAAACTTTTAAATAAAAACGTAAAAACGCGAAATTCGCACGTTTAAGGGGAGAAAAATGAATTTAAAGTTTTGGGGAGTTGACGCGTGAAAAATTGGGTTATTTTTGGCTTTCAACCACTAAACCCGCCCTTAAACTTTTGCGAAATGCCACAAATTTATACTTTTTGGAAAATTCAGACGCTGATCTATTCATTAACGCTAAAATATAGCACATCGGTTGAAAAATGAAGCCACAGCAATGCCGTAAAGGGAAAAAGTGTCCATAACCTGCCCCCAAAAATATAAGGAACCTTATAAAAATTAGTATTCTTATGAAAAGTACTACAAATTTATATTTGACCTAAACAACAGACTGACAGCTACAAAATGAGACCAAAATTTTGATAATCGAATAGAATTTGTGGCTACAGTGAACGACTAAAGCCAGAGGTCTGACAAGAAAATTTACGTATTTTAGACAAATACATGTCTATGCCTCCTAAGCGTAATAAAAATTACTTTTTTCATGCAAATTACTACATATTTGCACTTCACGCAAACTAAACAAACGCAACTATAAGATAAGACCAAAATTTCAACAATCGAATTTAAATTACGGGCACAGTAAACAATCAAAGCTGAAAATCTGCACAAAAACTGCACGTGTTCTAGAAACAGTAATTTTTGGATATTTTGCCTAAAACATGTTCCAACCATCAAAACACTAGTTTGGGCTAAACTTTTAAATAAAAACGTAAAAACGCGAAATTCGCACGTTTAAGGGGAGAAAAATGAATTTAAAGTTTTGGGGAGTTGACGCGTGAAAATTGGGTTATTTTTGGCTTTCAACCACTAAACCCGCCCCTAAACTTTTGCGAAATGCCACAAATTTATACTTTTTGGAAAATTCAGACGCTGATCTATTCATTAACGCTCAAATATAGCACACCGGTTGAAAAATGAAGCCACAGCAATGCCGTAAAGGGAAAAAGTGTCCATAACCTGCCCCCAAAAATATAAGGAACCTTATAAAAATTAGTATTCTTATGAAAAGTACTACAAATTTATATTTGACGTAAACAACAGACTGACAGCTACAAAATGAGACCAAAATTTTGATAATCGAATAGAATTTGTGGCTACAGTGAACGATTAAAGCCAGAGGTCTGACAAGAAAATTTACGTATTTTAGACAAATACATGTCTATGCCTCCTAAGCGTAATAAAAATTACTTTTTTCATGCAAATTACTACATATTTGCACTTCACGCAAACTAAACAAACGCAACTATAAGATAAGACCAAAATTTCAACAATCGAATTTAAATTACGGGCACAGTAAACAATCAAAGCTGAAAATCTGCACAAAAACTGCACGTGTTCTAGAAACAGTAATTTTTGGATATTTTGCCTAAAACATGTTCGGACCATCAAAACACTAGTTTGGGCTAAACTTTTAAATAGAAACGTAAAAACGCGAAATTCGCACGTTTAAGGGGAGAAAAATGAATTTAAAGTTTTGGCGAGTTTACGCGTGAAAAATTGGGTTATTTTTGGCTTTCAACCACTAAACCCGCCCTTAAACTTTTGCGAAATGCCACAAATTTATACTTTTTGGAAAATTCAGACGCTGATCTATTCATTAACGTTAAAATATAGCACATCGGTTGAAAAATGAAGCCACAGCAATGCCTTAAAGGGAAAAGTGTCCATAACCTGCCCCCAAAAATATAAGGAACCTTTTAAAAATTAGTATTCTTATGAAAAGTACTACAAATTTATATTTGACGTAAACAACAGACTGACAGCTACAAAATGAGACCAAAATTTTGATAATCGAACAGAATTTGTGGCTACAGTGAACGATTAAAGCCAGAGGTCTGACAAGAAAATTTACGTATTTTAGACAAATACATGTCTATGACTCCTAAGCGTAATAAAAATTACTTTTTTCATGCAAATTACTACATATTTGCACTTCGCGCAAACTAAACAAACGCAAGTATAAGATAAGACCAAAATTTCAACAATCGAATTTAAATTACGGGCACAGTAAACAATCAAAGCTGAAAATCTGCACAAAAACTGCACGTGTTCTAGAAACAGTAATTTTTGGATATTTTGCCTAAAACATGTTCCGACCATCAAAACACTAGTTTGGGCTAAACTTTTAAATAAAAACGTAAAAACGCGAAATTCGCACGTTTAAGGGGAGAAAAATGAATTTAAAGTATTGGGGAGTTGACGCGTGAAAAATTGGGTTATTTTTGGCTTTCAACCACTAAACCCGCCCTTAAACTTTTGCGAAATGCCACAAATTTATACTTTTTGGAAAATTCAGACGCTGATCTATTCATTAACGCTAAAATATAGCACATCGGTTGAACAATGAAGCCACAGCAATGCCGGAAAGGGAAAAAGTTTCCATAACCTGCCCCCAAAAATATAAGGAACCTTATAAAAATTAGTATTTTTATGAAAAGTACTACAAATTTATATTTGACGTAAACAACAGACTGACAGCTACAAAATGAGACCAAAATTTTGATAATCGAATAGAATTTGTGGCTACAGTGAACGATTAAAGCCAGAGGTCTGACAAGAAAATTTACGTTTTTTAGACAAATACATGTCTATGCCTCCTAAGCGTAATAAAAATTACTTTTTTCATGCAAATTACTACATATTTGCACTTCACGCAAACTAAACAAACGCAACTATAAGATAAGACCAAAATTTCAACAATCGAATTTAAATTACGGGCACAGTAAACAATCAAAGCTGAAAATCTGCACAAAAACTGCACGTGTTCTAGAAACAGTAATTTTTGGATATTTTGCCTAAAACATGTTCCGACCATCAAAACACTAGTTTGGGCTAAACTTTTAAATAAAAACGTAAAAACGCGAAATTCGCACGTTTAAGGGGAGAAAAATGAATTTAAAGTTTTGGGGAGTTGACGCGTGAAAAATTGGGTTATTTTTGGCTTTCAACCACTAAACCCGCCCTTAAACTTTTGCGAAATGCCACAAATTTATATTTTTTGGAAAATTCAGACGCTGATCTATTCATTAACGCTAAAATATAGCACATCGGTTGAAAAATGAAGCCACAGCAATGCCGTAAAAGGAAAAAGTGTCCATAACCTGCCCCCAAAAATATAAGGAACCTTATAAAAATTAGTATTCTTATGAAAAGTACTACAAATTTATATTTGACGTAAACAACAGACTGACAGCTACAAAATGAGACCAAAATTTTGATAATCGAATAGAATTTGTGGCTACAGTGAACGATTAAAGCCAGAGGTCTGACAAGGAAATTTACGTATTTTAGACAAATACATGTCTACGCCTCCTAAGCGTAATAAAAATTACTTTTTTCATGCAAATTACTACATATTTGCACTTCACGCAAACTAAACAAACGCAAGTATAAGATAAGACCAAAATTTCAACAATCGAATTTAAATTACGGGCACAGTAAACAATCAAAGCTGAAAATCTGCACAAAAACCGCACGTGTTCTAGAAACAGTAATTTCTGGATATTTTGCCTAAAACATGTTCCGACCATCGAAACACTAGTTTGGGCTAAACTTTTAAATAAAAACGTAAAAACGCGAAATTCGCACGTTTAAGGGGAGAAAAATGAATTTAAAGTTTTGGGGAGTTGACGCGTGAAAAATTGGGTTATTTTTGGCTTTCAACCACTAAACCCGCCCTTAAACTTTTGCGAAATGCCACAAATTTATACTTTTTGGAAAATTCAGACGCTGATCTATTCATTAACGCTAAAATATAGCACATCGGTTGAAAAATGAAGCCACAGCAATGCCGTAAAAGGAAAAAGTGTCCATAACCTGCCCCCAAAAATATAAGGAACCTTATAAAAATTAGTATTCTTATGAAAAGTACTACAAATTTATATTTGACGTAAACAACAGACTGACAGCTACAAAATGAGACCAAAATTTTGATAATCGAATAGAATTTGTGGCTACAGTGAACGATTAAAGCCAGAGGTCTGACAAGGAAATTTACGTATTTTAGACAAATACATGTCTACGCCTCCTAAGCGTAATAAAAATTACTTTTTTCATGCAAATTACTACATATTTGCACTTCACGCAAACTAAACAAACGCAAGTATAAGATAAGACCAAAATTTCAACAATCGAATTTAAATTACGGGCACAGTAAACAATCAAAGCTGAAAATCTGCACAAAAACCGCACGTGTTCTAGAAACAGTAATTTTTGGATATTTTGCCT
The DNA here is from genome assembly GCA_963969285.1 of Odontomyia ornata. Lineage (NCBI taxonomy): Eukaryota > Metazoa > Arthropoda > Insecta > Diptera > Stratiomyidae > Odontomyia > Odontomyia ornata. The sequence continues at coordinate 99,508,450 of OZ017740.1, read as the reverse complement.
AAAACATGTTCCGACCATCGAAACACTAGTTTGGGCTAAACTTTTAAATAAAAACGTAAAAACGCGAAATTCGCACGTTTAAGGGGAGAAAAATGAATTTAAAGTTTTGGGGAGTTGACGCGTGAAAAATTGGGTTATTTTTGGCTTTCAACCACTAAACCCGCCCTTAAACTTTTGCGAAATGCCACAAATTTATACTTTTTGGAAAATTCAGACGCTGATCTATTCATTAACGCTAAAATATAGCACATCGGTTGAAAAATGAAGCCACAGCAATGCCGTAAAGGGAAAAAGTGTCCATAACCTGCCCCCAAAAATATAAGGAACCTTATAAAAATTAGTATTCTTATGAAAAGTACTACAAATTTATATTTGACGTAAACAACAGACTGACAGCTACAAAATGAGACCAAAATTTTGATAATCGAATAGAATTTGTGGCTACAGTGAACGATTAAAGCCAGAGGTCTGACAAGAAAATTTACGTATTTTAGACAAATACATGTCTATGCCTCCTAAGCGTAATAAAAATTACTTTTTTCATGCAAATTACTACATATTTGCACTTCACGCAAACTAAACAAACGCAACTATAAGATAAGACCAAAATTTCAACAATCGAATTTAAATTACGGGCACAGTAAACAATCAAAGCTGAAAATCTGCACAAAAACTGCACGTGTTCTAGAAACAGTAATTTTTGGATATTTTGCCTAAAACATGTTCCGACCATCAAAACACTAGTTTGGGCTAAACTTTTAAATAGAAACGTAAAAACGCGAAATTCGCACGTTTAAGGGGAGAAAAATGAATTTAAAGTTTTGGCGAGTTTACGCGTGAAAAATTGGGTTATTTTTGGCTTTCAACCACTAAACCCGCCCTTAAACTTTTGCGAAATGCCACAAATTTATACTTTTTGGAAAATTCAGACGCTGATCTATTCATTAACGTTAAAATATAGCACATCGGTTGAAAAATGAAGCCACAGCAATGCCGTAAAGGGAAAAGTGTCCATAACCTGCCCCCAAAAATATAAGGAACCATATAAAAATTAGTATACTTATGAAAAGTACTACAAATTTATATTTGACGTAAACAACAGACTGACAGCTACAAAATGAGACCAAAATTTTGATAATCGAATAGAATTTGTGGCTACAGTGAACGATTAAAGCCAGAGGTCTGACAAGAAAATTTACGTATTTTAGACAAATACATGTCTATGCCTCCTAAGCGTAATAAAAATTACTTTTTTCATGCAAATTACTACATATTTGCACTTCACGCAAACTAAACAAACGCAAGTATAAGATAAGACCAAAATTTCAACAATCGAATTTAAATTGCGGCCACAGTAAACAATCAAAGCTGAAAATCTGCACAAAAACTGCACGTGTTCTAGAAACAGTAATTTTTGGATATTTTGCTTAAAACAAAAGTACTACAAATTTATATTTGACGTAAACAACAGACTGACAGCTACAAAATGAGACCAAAATTTTGATAATCGAATAGAATTTGTGGCTACAGTGAACGATTAAAGCCAGAGGTCTGACAAGAAAATTTACGTATTTTAGACAAATACATGTCTATGCCTCCTAAATGTAATGAAAATTACTTTTTTCATGCAAATTACTACATATTTGCACTTCACGCAAACTAAACAAACGCAACTATAAGATAAGACCAAAATTTCAACAATCGAATTTAAATTACGGGCACAGTAAACAATCAAAGCTGAAAATCTGCACAAAAACTGCACGTGTTCTAGAAACAGTAATTTTTGGATATTTTGCCTAAAACATGTTCCGACCATCAAAACACTAGTTTGGGCTAAACTTTTAAATAAAAACGTAAAAACGCGAAATTCGCACGTTTAAGGGGAGAAAAATGAATTTAAAGTATTGGGGAGTTGACGCGTGAAAAATTGGGTTATTTTTGGCTTTCAACCACTAAACCCGCCCTTAAACTTTTGCGAAATGCCACAAATTTATACTTTTTGGAAAATTCAGACGCTGATCTATTCATTAACGCTAAAATATAGCACATCGGTTGAACAATGAAGCCACAGCAATGCCGGAAAGGGAAAAAGTTTCCATAACCTGCCCCCAAAAATATAAGGAACCTTATAAAAATTAGTATTCTTATGAAAAGTACTACAAATTTATATTTGACGTAAACAACAGACTGACAGCTACAAAATGAGACCAAAATTTTGATAATCGAATAGAATTTGTGGCTACAGTGAACGATTAAAGCCAGAGGTCTGACAAGAAAATTTACGTTTTTTAGACAAATACATGTCTATGCCTCCTAAGCGTAATAAAAATTACTTTTTTCATGCAAATTACTACATATTTGCACTTCACGCAAACTAAACAAACGCAACTATAAGATAAGACCAAAATTTCAACAATCGAATTTAAATTACGGGCACAGTAAACAATCAAAGCTGAAAATCTGCACAAAAACTGCACGTGTTCTAGAAACAGTAATTTTTGGATATTTTGCCTAAAACATGTTCCGACCATCAAAACACTAGTTTGGGCTAAACTTTTAAATAAAAACGTAAAAACGCGAAATTCGCACGTTTAAGGGGAGAAAAATGAATTTAAAGTTTTGGGGAGTTGACGCGTGAAAAATTGGGTTATTTTTGGCTTTCAACCACTAAACCCGCCCTTAAACTTTTGCGAAATGCCACAAATTTATACTTTTTGGAAAATTCAGACGCTGATCTATTCATTAACGCTAAAATATAGCACATCGGTTGAAAAATGAAGCCACAGCAATGCCGTAAAAGGAAAAAGTGTCCATAACCTGCCCCCAAAAATATAAGGAACCTTATAAAAATTAGTATTCTTATGAAAAGTACTACAAATTTATATTTGACGTAAACAACAGACTGACAGCTACAAAATGAGACCAAAATTTTGATAATCGAATAGAATTTGTGGCTACAGTGAACGATTAAAGCCAGAGGTCTGACAAGGAAATTTACGTATTTTAGACAAATACATGTCTACGCCTCCTAAGCGTAATAAAAATTACTTTTTTCATGCAAATTACTACATATTTGCACTTCACGCAAACTAAACAAACGCAAGTATAAGATAAGACCAAAATTTCAACAATCGAATTTAAATTACGGGCACAGTAAACAATCAAAGCTGAAAATCTGCACAAAAACCGCACGTGTTCTAGAAACAGTAATTTCTGGATATTTTGCCTAAAACATGTTCCGACCATCGAAACACTAGTTTGGGCTAAACTTTTAAATAAAAACGTAAAAACGCGAAATTCGCACGTTTAAGGGGAGAAAAATGAATTTAAAGTTTTGGGGAGTTGACGCGTGAAAAATTGGGTTATTTTTGGCTTTCAACCACTAAACCCGCCCTTAAACTTTTGCGAAATGCCACAAATTTATACTTTTTGGAAAATTCAGACGCTGATCTATTCATTAACGCTAAAATATAGCACATCGGTTGAAAAATGAAGCCACAGCAATGCCGTAAAAGGAAAAAGTGTCCATAACCTGCCCCCAAAAATATAAGGAACCTTATAAAAATTAGTATTCTTATGAAAAGTACTACAAATTTATATTTGACGTAAACAACAGACTGACAGCTACAAAATGAGACCAAAATTTTGATAATCGAATAGAATTTGTGGCTACAGTGAACGATTAAAGCCAGAGGTCTGACAAGGAAATTTACGTATTTTAGACAAATACATGTCTACGCCTCCTAAGCGTAATAAAAATTACTTTTTTCATGCAAATTACTACATATTTGCACTTCACGCAAACTAAACAAACGCAAGTATAAGATAAGACCAAAATTTCAACAATCGAATTTAAATTACGGGCACAGTAAACAATCAAAGCTGAAAATCTGCACAAAAACCGCACGTGTTCTAGAAACAGTAATTTTTGGATATTTTGCCTAAAACATGTTCCGACCATCGAAACACTAGTTTGGGCTAAACTTTTAAATAAAAACGTAAAAACGCGAAATTCGCACGTTTAAGGGGAGAAAAATGAATTTAAAGTTTTGGGGAGTTGACGCGTGAAAAATTGGGTTATTTTTGGCTTTCAACCACTAAACCCGCCCTTAAACTTTTGCGAAATGCCACAAATTTATACTTTTTGGAAAATTCAGACGCTGATCTATTCATTAACGCTAAAATATAGCACATCGGTTGAAAAATGAAGCCACAGCAATGCCGTAAAGGGGAAAAGTGTCCATAACCTGCCCCCAAAAATATAAGGAACCTTATAAAAATTAGTATTCTTATGAAAAGTACTACAAATTTATATTTGACGTAAACAACAGACTGACAGCTACAAAATGAGACCAAAATTTTGATAATCGAATAGAATTTGTGGCTACAGTGAACGATTAAAGCCAGAGGTCTGACAAGAAAATTTACGTATTTTAGACAAATACATGTCTATGCCTCCTAAGCGTAATAAAAATTACTTTTTTCATGCAAATTACTACATATTTGCACTTCACGCAAACTAAACAAACGCAAGTATAAGATAAGACCAAAATTTCAACAATCGAATTTAAATTACGGGCACAGTAAACAATCAAAGCTGAAAATCTGCACAAAAACTGCACGTGTTCTAGAAACAGTAATTTTTGGATATTTTGCCTAAAACATGTTCCGACCATCAAAACACTAGTTTGGGCTAAACTTTTAAATAAAAACGTAAAAACGCGAAATTCGCACGTTTAAGGGGAGCAAAATGAATTTAAAGTTTTGGGGAGTTGACGCGTGAAAAATTGGGTTATTTTTGGCTTTCAACCACTAAACCCGCCCTTAAACTTTTGCGAAATGCCACAAATTTATACTTTTTGGAAAATTCAGACGCTGATCTATTCATTAACGCTAAAATATAGCACATCGGTTGAAAAATGAAGCCACAGCAATGCCGTAAAGGGAAAAAGTTTCCATAACCTGCCCCCAAAAATATAAGGAACCTTATAAAAATTAGTATTCTTATGAAAAGTACTACAAATTTATATTTGACGTAAACAACAGACTGACAGCTACAAAATGAGACCAAAATTTTGATAATCGAATAGAATTTGTGGCTACAGTGAACGATTAAAGCCAGAGGTCTGACAAGAAAATTTACGTATTTTAGACAAATACATGTCTATGCCTCCTAAGCGTAATAAAAATTACTTTTTTCATGCAAATTACTACATACTGGCACTTCACGCAAACTAAACAAACGCAACTATAAGATAAGACCAAAATTTCAACAATCGAATTTAAATTACGGGCACAGTAAACAATCAAAGCTGAAAATCTGCACAAAAACTGCACGTGTTCTAGAAACAGTAATTTTTGGATATTTTGCCTAAAACATGTTCCGACCATCAAAACACTAGTTTGGGCTAAACTTTTAAATTAAAAACGTAAAAACGCGAAATTCGCACGTTTAAGGGGAGAAAAATGAATTTAAAGTTTTGGGGAGTTGACGCGTGAAAAATTGGGTTATTTTTGGCTTTCAACCACTAAACCCGCCCTTAAACTTTTGCGAAATGCCACAAATTTATACTTTTTGGAAAATTCAGACGCTGATCTATTCATTACCGCTAAAATATAGCACATCGGTTGAAAAATGAAGCCACAGCAATGCCGTAAAGGGAAAAAGTTTCCATAACCTGCCCCCAAAAATATAAGGAACCTTATAAAAATTAGTATTCTTATGAAAAGTACTACAAATTTATATTTGACGTAAACAACAGACTGACAGCTACAAAATGAGACCAAAATTTTGATAATCGAATAGAATTTGTGGCTACAGTGAACGATTAAAGCCAGAGGTCTGACAAGAAAATTTACGTATTTTAGACAAATACATGTCTATGCCTCCTAAGCGTAATAAAAATTACTTTTTTCATGCAAATTACTACATATTTGCACTTCACGCAAACTAAACAAACGCAACTATAAGATAAGACCAAAATTTCAACAATCGAATTTAAATTGCGGGCACAGTAAACAATCAAAGCTGAAAATCTGCACAAAAACTGCACGTGTTCTAGAAACAGTAATTTTTGGATATTTTGCCTAAAACATGTTCCGACCATCAAAACACTGGTTTGGGCTAAACTTTTAAATAAAAACGTAAAAACGCGAAATTCGCACGTTTAAGGGGAGAAAAATGAATTTAAAGTTTTGGGGAGTTGACGCGTGAAAAATTGGGTTATTTTTAGCTTTCAACCACTAAACCCGCCCTTAAACTTTTGCGAAATGCCACAAATTTATACTTTTTGGAAAATTCAGACGCTGATCTATTCATTAACGCTAAAATATAGCACATCGGTTGAAAAATGAAGCCACAGCAATGCCGTAAAGGGAAAAAGTTTCCATAACCTGCCCCCAAAAATATAAGGAACCTTATAAAAATTAGTATTCTTATGAAAAGCACTACAAATTTATATTTGACGTAAACAACAGACTGACAGCTACAAAATGAGACCAAAATTTTGATAATCGAATAGAATTTGTGGCTACAGTGAACGATTAAAGCCAGAGGTCTGACAAGAAAATTTACGTATTTTAGACAAATACATGTCTATGCCTTCTAAGCGTAATAAAAATTACTTTTTTCATGCAAATTACTACATATTTGCACTAAACGCAAACTAAACAAACGCAAGTATAAGATAAGACCAAAATTTCAACAATCGAATTTAAATTACGGGCACAGTAAACAATCAAAGCTGAAAATCTGCACAAAAACTGCACGTGTTCTAGAAACAGTAATTTCTGGATATTTTGCCTAAAACATGTTCCGACCATCAAAACACTAGTTTGGGCTAAACTTTTAAATAAAAACGTAAAAACGCGAAATTCGCACGTTTAAGGGGAGAAAAATGAATTTAAAGTTTTGGGGAGTTGACGCGTGAAAAATTGGGTTATTTTTGGCTTTCAACCACTAAACCCGCCCTTAAACTTATGCGAAATGCCACAAATTTATACTTTTTGGAAAATTCAGACGCTGATCTATTCATTAACGCTAAAATATAGCACATCGGTTGAAAAATGAAGCCACAGCAATGCCGTAAAGGGAAAAAGTGTCCATAACCTGCCCCCAAAAATATAAGGAACCTTATAAAAATTAGTATTCTTATGAAAAGTACTACAAATTTATATTTGACGTAAACAACAGACTGACAGCTACAAAATGAGACCAAAATTTTGATAATCGAATAGAATTTGTGGCTACAGTGAACGATTAAAGCCAGAGGTCTGACAAGAAAATTTACGTATTTTAGACAAATACATGTCTATGCCTCCTAAGCGTAATAAAAATTACTTTTTTCATACAAATTACTACATATTTGCACTTCACGCAAACTAAACAAACGCAACTATAAGATAAGACCAAAATTTCAACAATCGAATTTAAATTACGGGCACAGTAAACAATCAAAGCTGAAAATCTGCACAAAAACTGCACGTGTTCTAGAAACAGTAATTTTTGGATATTTTGCCTAAAACATGTTCCGACCATCAAAACACTAGTTTGGGCTAAACTTTTAAATAAAAACGTAAAAACGCGAAATTCGCACGTTTAAGGGGAGAAAAATGAATTTAAAGTTTTGGGGAGTTGACGCGTGAAAAATTGGGTTATTTTTGGCTTTCAACCACTAAACCCGCCCTTAAACTTTTGCGAAATGCCACAAATTTATACTTTTTGGAAAATTCAGACGCTGATCTATTCATTAACGCTAAAATATAGCACATCGGTTGAAAAATGAAGCCACAGCAAAGCCGTAAAGGGAAAAAGTGTCCATAACCTGCCCCCAAAAATATAAGGAACCTTATGAAAATTAGTATTCTTATGAAAAGTACTACAAATTTATATTTGACGTAAACAACAGACTGACAGCTACAAAATGAGACCAAAATTTTGATAATCGAATAGAATTTGTGGCTACAGTGAACGATTAAACCCAGAGGTCTGACAAGGAAATTTACGTATTTTAGACAAATACATGTCTATGCCTCCTAAGCGTAATAAAAATTACTTTTTTCATGCAAATTACTACATATTTGCACTTCACGCAAACTAAACAAACGCAACTATAAGATAAGACCAAAATTTCAACAATCGAATTTAAATTACGGGCACAGTAAACAATCAAAGCTGAAAATCTGCACAAAAACTGCACGTGTTCTAGAAACAGTAATTTTTGGATATTTTGCCTAAAACATGTTCCGACCATCAAAACACTAGTTTGGGCTAAACTTTTAAATAAAAACGTAAAAACGCGAAATTCGCACGTTTAAGGGGAGAAAAATGAATTTAAAGTTTTGGGGAGTTGACGCGTGAAAAATTGGGTTATTTTTGGCTTTCAACCACTAAACCCGCCCTTAAACTTTTGCGAAATGCCACAAATTTATACTTTTTGGAAAATTCAGACGCTGATCTATTCATTAACGCTAAAATATAACACATCGGTTGAAAAATGAAGCCACAGCAATGCCGTAAAGGGAAAAAGTGTCCATAACCTGCCCCCAAAAATATAAGGAACCTTATAAAAATTAGTATTCTTATGAAAAGTACTACAAATTTATATTTGACGTAAACAACAGACTGACAGCTACAAAATGAGACCAAAATTTTGATAATCGAATAGAATTTGTGGCTACAGTGAACGATTAAAGCCAGAGGTCTGACAAGAAAATTTACGTATTTTAGACAAATACATGTCTATGCCTCCTAAGCGTAATAAAAATTACTTTTTTCATACAAATTACTACATATTTGCACTTCACGCAAACTAAACAAACGCAACTATAAGATAAGACCAAAATTTCAACAATCGAATTTAAATTACGGGCACAGTAAACAATCAAAGCTGAAAATCTGCACAAAAACTGCACGTGTTCTAGAAACAGTAATTTTTGGATATTTTGCCTAAAACATGTTCCGACCATCAAAACACTAGTTTGGGCTAAACTTTTAAATAAAAACGTAAAAACGCGAAATTCGCACGTTTAAGGGGAGAAAAATGAATTTAAAGTTTTGGGGAGTTGACGCGTGAAAAATTGGGTTATTTTTGGCTTTCAACCACTAAACCCGCCCTTAAACTTTTGCGAAATGCCACAAATTTATACTTTTTGGAAAATTCAGACGCTGATCTATTCATTAACGCTAAAATATAGCACATCGGTTGAAAAATGAAGCCACAGCAAAGCCGTAAAGGGAAAAAGTGTCCATAACCTGCCCCCAAAAATATAAGGAACCTTATGAAAATTAGTATTCTTATGAAAAGTACTACAAATTTATATTTGACGTAAACAACAGACTGACAGCTACAAAATGAGACCAAAATTTTGATAATCGAATAGAATTTGTGGCTACAGTGAACGATTAAACCCAGAGGTCTGACAAGGAAATTTACGTATTTTAGACAAATACATGTCTATGCCTCCTAAGCGTAATAAAAATTACTTTTTTCATGCAAATTACTACATATTTGCACTTCACGCAAACTAAACAAACGCAACTATAAGATAAGACCAAAATTTCAACAATCGAATTTAAATTACGGGCACAGTAAACAATCAAAGCTGAAAATCTGCACAAAAACTGCACGTGTTCTAGAAACAGTAATTTTTGGATATTTTGCCTAAAACATGTTCCGACCATCAAAACACTAGTTTGGGCTAAACTTTTAAATAAAAACGTAAAAACGCGAAATTCGCACGTTTAAGGGGAGAAAAATGAATTTAAAGTTTTGGGGAGTTGACGCGTGAAAAATTGGGTTATTTTTGGCTTTCAACCACTAAACCCGCCCTTAAACTTTTGCGAAATGCCACAAATTTATACTTTTTGGAAAATTCAGACGCTGATCTATTCATTAACGCTAAAATATAGCACATCGGTTGAAAAATGAAGCCACAGCAATGCCGTAAAGGGAAAAAAATTCCATAACCTGCCCCCAAAAATATAAGGAACCTTATAAAAATTAGTATTCTTATGAAAAGTACTACAAATTTATATTTGACGTAAACAACAGACTGACAGCTACAAAATGAGACCAAAATTTTGATAATCGAATAGAATTTGTGGCTACAGTGAACGATTAAAGCCAGAGGTCTGACAAGAAAATTTACGTATTTTAGACAAATACATGTCTATGCCTCCTAAGCGTAATAAAAATTACTTTTTTCATGCAAATTACTACATATTTGCACTTCACGCAAACTAAACAAACGCAAGTATAAGATAAGACCAAAATTTCAACAATCGAATTTAAATTACGGGCACAGTAAACAATCAAAGCTGAAAATCTGCACAAAAACTGCACGTGTTCTAGAAACAGTAATTTTTGGATATTTTGCCTAAAACATGTTCCGACCATCAAAACACTGGTTTGGGCTAAACTTTTAAATAAAAACGTAAAAACGCGAAATTCGCACGTTTAAGGGGAGAAAAATGAATTTAAAGTTTTGGGGAGTTGACGCGTGAAAAATTGGGTTATTTTTGGCTTTCAACCACTAAACCCGCCCTTAAACTTTTGCGAAATGCCACAAATTTATACTTTTTGGAAAATTCAGACGCTGATCTATTCATTAACGCTAAAATATAGCACATCGGTTGAAAAATGAAGCCACAGCAATGCCGTAAAGGGAAAAAGTTTCCATAACCTGCCCCCAAAAATATAAGGAACCTTATAAAAATTAGTATTCTTATGAAAAGCACTACAAATTTATATTTGACGTAAACAACAGACTGACAGCTACAAAATGAGACCAAAATTTTGATAATCGAATAGAATTTGTGGCTACAGTGAACGATTAAAGCCAGAGGTCTGACAAGAAAATTTACGTATTTTAGACAAATACATGTCTATGCCTCCTAAGCGTAATAAAAATTACTTTTTTCATGCAAATTACTACATATTTGCACTCCACGCAAACTAAACAAACGCAAGTATAAGATAAGACCAAAATTTCAACAATCGAATTTAAATTACGGGCACAGTAAACAATCAAAGCTGAAAATCTGCACAAAAACTGCACGTGTTCTAGAAACAGTAATTTTTGGATATTTTGCCTAAAACATGTTCCGACCATCAAAACACTAGTTTGGGCTAAACTTTTAAATAAAAACGTAAAAACGCGAAATTCGCACGTTTAAGGGGAGAAAAATGAATTTAAAGTTTTGGGGAGTTGACGCGTGAAAAATTGGGTTATTTTTGGCTTTCAACCACTAAACCCGCCCTTAAACTTTTGCGAAATGCCACAAATTTATACTTTTTGGAAAATTCAGACGCTGATCTATTCATTACCGCTAAAATATAGCACATCGGTTGAAAAATGAAGCCACAGCAATGCCGTAAAGGGAAAAAGTGTCCATAACCTGCCCCCAAAAATATAAGGAACCTTATAAAAATTAGTATTCTTATGAAAAGTACTACAAATTTATATTTGACCTAAACAACAGACTGACAGCTACAAAATGAGACCAAAATTTTGATAATCGAATAGAATTTGTGGCTAAAGTGAACGATTAAAGCCAGAGGTCTGACAAGAAAATTTACGTATTTTAGACAAATACATGTCTATGCCTCCTAAGCGTAATAAAAATTACTTTTTTCATGCAAATTACTACATATTTGCACTTCACGCAAACTAAACAAACGCAAGTATAAGATAAGACCAAAATTTCAACAATCGAATTTAAACTACGGGCACAGTAAACAATCAAAGCTGAAAATCTGCACAAAAACTGCACGTGTTCTAGAAACAGTAATTTTTGGATATTTTGCCTAAAACATGTTCCGACCATCAAAACACTAGTTTGGGCTAAACTTTTAAATAAAAACGTAAAAACGCGAAATTCGCACGTTTAAGGGGAGAAAAATGAATTTAAAATTTTGGGGAGTTGACGCGTGAAAAATTGGGTTATTTTTGGCTTTCAACCACTAAACCCGCCCTTAAACTTTTGCGAAATGCCACAAATTTATACTTTTTGGAAAATTCAGACGCTGATCTATTCATTAACGCTAAAATATAGCACATCGGTTGAAAAATGAAGCCACAGCAATGCCGTAAAGGGAAAAAGTGTCCATAACCTGCCCCCAAAAATATAAGGAACCTTTTAAAAATTAGTATTCTTATGAAAAGTACTACAAATTTATATTTGACGTAAACAACAGACTGACAGCTACAAAATGAGACCAAAATTTTGATAATCGAATAGAATTTGTGGCTACAGTGAACGATTAAAGCCAGAGGTCTGACAAGAAAATTTACGTATTTTAGACAAATACATGTCTATGCCTCCTAAGCGTAATAAAAATTACTTTTTTCATGCAAATTACTACATATTTGCACTTCACGCAAACTAAACAAACGCAAGTATAAGATAAGACCAAAATTTCAACAATCGAATTTAAATTACGGGCACAGTAAACAATCAAAGCTGAAAATCTCCACAAAAACTGCACGTGTCCTAGAAACAGTAATTTTTGGATATTTTGCCTAAAACATGTTCCGACCATCAAAACACTAGTTTGGGCTAAACTTTTAAATAAAAACGTAAAAACGCGAAATTCGCACGTTTGAGGGGAGAAAAATGAATTTAAAGTTTTGGGGAGTTGACGCGTGAAAAATTGGGTTATTTTTGGCTTTCAACCACTAAACCCGCCCTTAAACTTTTGCGAAATGCCACAAATTTATACTTTTTGCAAAATTCAGACGCTGATCTATTCATTACCGCTAAAATATAGCACATCGGTTGAAAAATGAAGCCACAGCAATGCCGTAAAGGGAAAAAGTTTCCATAACCTGCCCCCAAAAATATAAGGAACCTTATAAAAATTAGTATTCTTATGAAAAGTACTACAAATTTATATTTGACGTAAACAACAGACTGACAGCTACAAAATGAGACCAAAATTTTGATAATCGAATAGAATTTGTGGCTACAGTGAACGATTAAAGCCAGAGGTCTGACAAGAAAATTTACGTATTTTAGACAAATACATGTCTATGCCTCCTAAGCGTAATAAAAATTACTTTTTTCATGCAAATTACTACATATTTGCACTCCACGCAAACTAAACAAACGCAAGTATAAGATAAGACCAAAATTTCAACAATCGAATTTAAATTACGGGCACAGTAAACAATCAAAGCTGAAAATCTGCACAAAAACTGCACGTGTTCTAGAAACAGTAATTTCTGGATATTTTGCCTAAAACATGTTCCGACCATCAAAACACTAGTTTGGGCTAAACTTTTAAATAACAACGTAAAAACGCGAAATTCGCACGTTTAAGGGGAGAAAAATGAATTTAAAGTTTTGGGGAGTTGACGCGTGAAAAATTGGGTTATTTTTGGCTTTCAACCACTAAACCCGCCCTTAAACTTTTGCGAAATGCCACAAATTTATACTTTTTGGAAAATTCAGACGCTGATCTATTCATTAACGCTAAAATATAGCACATCGGTTGAAAAATGAAGCCACAGCAATGCCGTAAAGGGAAAAAGTGTCCATAACCTGCCCCCAAAAATATAAGGAACCTTATAAAAATTAGTATTCTTATGAAAAGTACTACAAATTTATATTTGACGTAAACAACAGACTGACAGCTACAAAATGAGACCAAAATTTTGATAATCGAATAGAATTTGTGGCTAAAGTGAACGATTAAAGCCAAAGGTCTGACAAGAAAATTTACGTATTTTAGACAAATACATGTCTATGCCTCCTAAGCGTAATAAAAATTACTTTTTTCATGCAAATTACTACATATTTGCACTTCACGCAAACTAAACAAACGCAAGTATAAGATAAGACCAAAATTTCAACAATCGAATTTAAATTACGGGCACAGTAAACAATCAAAGCTGAAAATCTGCACAAAAACTGCACGTGTTCTAGAAACAGTAATTTTTGGATATTTTGCCTAAAACATGTTCCGACCATCAAAACACTAGTTTGGGCTAAACTTTTAAATAAAAACGTAAAAACGCGAAATTCGCACGTTTAAGGGGAGAAAAATGAATTTAAAATTTTGGGGAGTTGACGCGTGAAAAATTGGGTTATTTTTGGCTTTCAACCACTAAACCCGCCCTTAAACTTTTGCGAAATGCCACAAATTTATACTTTTTGGAAAATTCAGACGCTGATCTATTCATTAACGCTAAAATATAGCACATCGGTTGAAAAATGAAGCCACAGCAATGCCGTAAAGGGAAAAAGTGTCCATAACCTGCCCCCAAAAATATAAGGAACCTTTTAAAAATTAGTATTCTTATGAAAAGTACTACAAATTTATATTTGACGTAAACAACAGACTGACAGCTACAAAATGAGACCAAAATTTTGATAATCGAATAGAATTTGTGGCTACAGTGAACGATTAATGCCAGAGGTCTGACAAGAAAATTTACGTATTTTAGACAAATACATGTCTATGCCTCCTAAGCGTAATAAAAATTACTTTTTTCATGCAAATTACTACATATTTGCACTTCACGCAAACTAAACAAACGCAAGTATAAGATAAGACCAAAATTTCAACAATCGAATTTAAATTACGGGCACAGTAAACAATCAAAGCTGAAAATCTGCACAAAAACTGCACGTGTTCTAGAAACAGTAATTTTTGGATATTTTGCCTAAAACATGTTCCGACCATCAAAACACTAGTTTGGGCTAAACTTTTAAATAAAAACGTAAAAACGCGAAATTCGCACGTTTAAGGGGAGAAAAATGAATTTAAAGTTTTGGGGAGTTGACGCGTGAAAAATTGGGTTATTTTTGGCTTTCAACCACTAAACCCGCCCTTAAACTTTTGCGAAATGCCACAAATTTATACTTTTTGGAAAATTCAGACGCTGATCTATTCATTAACGCTAAAATATAGCACATCGGTTGAAAAATGAAGCCACAGCAATGCCGTAAAGGAAAAAAGTTTCCATAACCTGCCCCCAAAAATATAAGGAACCTTATAAAAACTAGTATTCTCATGAAAAGTACTACAAATTTATATTTGACGTAAACAACAGACTGACAGCTACAAAATGAGACCAAAATTTTGATAATCGAATAGAATTTGTGGCTACAGTGAACGATTAAAGCCAGAGGTCTGACAAGGAAATTTACGTATTTTAGACAAATACATGTCTATGCCGCCTAAGCGTAATAAAAATTACTTTTTTCATGCAAATTACTACATATTTGCACTTCACGCAAACTAAACAAACGCAAGTATAAGATAAGACCAAAATTTCAACAATCGAATTTAAATTACGGGCACAGTAAACAATCAAAGCTGAAAATCTGCACAAAAACTGCACGTGTTCTAGAAACAGTAATTTTTGGATATTTTGCCTAAAACATGTTCCGACCATCAAAACACTAGTTTGGGCTAAACTTTTAAATAAAAACGTAAAAACGCGAAATTCGCACGTTTAAGGGGAGAAAAATGAATTTAAAGTTTTGGGGAGTTGACGCGTGAAAAATTGGGTTATTTTTGGCTTTCAACCACTAAACCCGCCCTTAAACTTTTGCGAAATGCCACAAATTTATACTTTTTGGAAAATTCAGACGCTGATCTATTCATTAACGCTAAAATATAGCACATCGGTTGAAAAATGAAGCCACAGCAATGTCGTAAAGGGAAAAAGTGTCCATAACCTGCCCCCAAAAATATAAGGAACCTTATGAAAATTAGTATTCTTATGAAAAGTACTACAAATTTATATTTGACGTAAACAACAGACTGACAGCTACAAAATGAGACCAAAATTTTGATAATCGAATAGAATTTGTGGCTACAGTGAACGATTAAACCCAGAGGTCTGACAAGGAAATTTACGTATTTTAGACAAATACATGTCTATGCCTCCTAAGCGTAATAAAAATTACTTTTTTCATGCAAATTACTACATATTTGCACTTCACGCAAACTAAACAAACGCAACTATAAGATAAGACCAAAATTTCAACAATCGAATTTAAATTACGGGCACAGTAAACAATCAAAGCTGAAAATCTGCACAAAAACTGCACGTGTTCTAGAAACAGTAATTTTTGGATATTTTGCCTAAAACATGTTCCGACCATCAAAACACTAGTTTGGGCTAAACTTTTAAATAAAAACGTAAAAACGCGAAATTCGCACGTTTAAGGGGAGAAAAATGAATTTAAAGTTTTGGGGAGTTGACGCGTGAAAAATTGGGTTATTTTTGGCTTTCAACCACTAAACCCGCCCTTAAACTTTTGCGAAATGCCACAAATTTATACTTTTTGGAAAATTCAGACGCTGATCTATTCATTAACGCTAAAATATAGCACATCGGTTGAAAAATGAAGCCACAGCAATGCCGTAAAGGGAAAAAGTGTCCATAACCTGCCCCCAAAAATATAAGGAACCTTATAAAAACTAGTATTCTCATGAAAAGTACTACAAATTTATATTTGACGTAAACAACAGACTGACAGCTACAAAATGAGACCAAAATTTTGATAATCGAATAGAATTTGTGGCTACAGTGAACGATTAAACCCAGAGGTCTGACAAGGAAATTTACGTATTTTAGACAAATACATGTCTATGCCTCCTAAGCGTAATAAAAATTACTTTTTTCATGCAAATTACTACATATTTGCACTTCACGCAAACTAAACAAACGCAACTATAAGATAAGACCAAAATTTCAACAATCGAATTTAAATTACGGGCACAGTAAACAATCAAAGCTGAAAATCTGCACAAAAACTGCACGTGTTCTAGAAACAGTAATTTTTGGATATTTTGCCTAAAACATGTTCCGACCATCAAAACACTGGTTTGGGCTAAACTTTTAAATAAAAACGTAAAAACGCGAAATTCGCACGTTTAAGGGGAGAAAAATGAATTTAAAGTTTTGGGGAGTTGACGCGTGAAAAATTGGGTTATTTTTGGCTTTCAACCACTAAACCCGCCCTTAAACTTTTGCGAAATGCCACAAATTTATACTTTTTGGAAAATTCAGACGCTGATCTATTAATTAACGCTAAAATATAGCACATCGGTTGAAAAATGAAGCCACAGCAATGCCGTAAAGGGAAAAAGTTTCCATAACCTGCCCCCAAAAATATAAGGAACCTTATAAAAATTAGTATTCTTATGAAAAGCACTACAAATTTATATTTGACGTAAACAACAGACTGACAGCTACAAAATGAGACCAAAATTTTGATAATCGAATAGAATTTGTGGCTACAGTGAACGATTAAAGCCAGAGGTCTGACAAGAAAATTTACGTATTTTAGACAAATACATGTCTATGCCTCCTAAGCGTAATAAAAATTACTTTTTTCATGCAAATTACTACATATTTGCACTCCACGCAAACTAAACAAACGCAAGTATAAGATAAGACCAAAATTTCAACAATCGAATTTAAATTACGGGCACAGTAAACAATCAAAGCTGAAAATCTGCACAAAAACTGCACGTGTTCTAGAAACAGTAATTTCTGGATATTTTGCCTAAAACATGTTCCGACCATCAAAACACTAGTTTGGGCTAAACTTTTAAATAAAAACGTAAAAACGCGAAATTCGCACGTTTAAGGGGAGAAAAATGAATTTAAAGTTTTGGGGAGTTGACGCGTGAAAAATTGGGTTATTTTTGGCTTTCAACCACTAAACCCGCCCTTAAACTTTTGCGAAATGCCACAAATTTATACTTTTTGGAAAATTCAGACGCTGATCTATTCATTAACGCTAAAATATAGCACATCGGTTGAAAAATGAAGCCACAGCGATGCCGTAAAGGGAAAAAGTGTCCATAACCTGCCCCCAAAAATATAAGGAACCTTATAAAAATTAGTATTCTTATGAAAAGTACTACAAATTTATATTTGACGTAAACAACAGACTGACAGCTACAAAATGAGACCAAAATTTTGATAATCGAATAGAATTTGTGGCTAAAGTGAACGATTAAAGCCAGAGGTCTGACAAGAAAATTTACGTATTTTAGACAAATACATGTCTATGCCTCCTAAGCGTAATAAAAATTACTTTTTTCATGCAAATTACTACATATTTGCACTTCACGCAAACTAAACAAACGCAACTATAAGATAAGACCAAAATTTCAACAATCGAATTTAAATTACGGGCACAGTAAACAATCAAAGCTGAAAATCTGCACAAAAACTGCACGTGTTCTAGAAACAGTAATTTTTGGATATTTTGCCTAAAACATGTTCCGACCATCAAAACACTGGTTTGGGCTAAACTTTTAAATAAAAACGTAAAAACGCGAAATTCGCACGTTTAAGGGGAGAAAAATGAATTTAAAGTTTTGGGGAGTTGACGCGTGAAAAATTGGGTTATTTTTGGCTTTCAACCACTAAACCCGCCCTTAAACTTTTGCGAAATGCCACAAATTTATACTTTTTGGAAAATTCAGACGCTGATCTATTAATTAACGCTAAAATATAGCACATCGGTTGAAAAATGAAGCCACAGCAAAGCCGTAAAGGGAAAAAGTGTCCATAACCTGCCCCCAAAAATATAAGGAACCTATATAGCACATCGGTTGAAAAATGAAGCCACAGCAATGCCGTAAAGGGAAAAAGTGTCCATAACCTGCCCCCAAAAATATAAGGAACCTTATAAAAACTAGTATTCTCATGAAAAGTACTACAAATTTATATTTGACGTAAACAACAGACTGACAGCTACAAAATGAGACCAAAATTTTGATAATCGAATAGAATTTGTGGCTACAGTGAACGATTAAACCCAGAGGTCTGACAAGGAAATTTACGTATTTTAGACAAATACATGTCTATGCCTCCTAAGCGTAATAAAAATTACTTTTTTCATGCAAATTACTACATATTTGCACTTCACGCAAACTAAACAAACGCAACTATAAGATAAGACCAAAATTTCAACAATCGAATTTAAATTACGGGCACAGTAAACAATCAAAGCTGAAAATCTGCACAAAAACTGCACGTGTTCTAGAAACAGTAATTTTTGGATATTTTGCCTAAAACATGTTCCGACCATCAAAACACTGGTTTGGGCTAAACTTTTAAATAAAAACGTAAAAACGCGAAATTCGCACGTTTAAGGGGAGAAAAATGAATTTAAAGTTTTGGGGAGTTGACGCGTGAAAAATTGGGTTATTTTTGGCTTTCAACCACTAAACCCGCCCTTAAACTTTTGCGAAATGCCACAAATTTATACTTTTTGGAAAATTCAGACGCTGATCTATTAATTAACGCTAAAATATAGCACATCGGTTGAAAAATGAAGCCACAGCAATGCCGTAAAGGGAAAAAGTTTCCATAACCTGCCCCCAAAAATATAAGGAACCTTATAAAAATTAGTATTCTTATGAAAAGCACTACAAATTTATATTTGACGTAAACAACAGACTGACAGCTACAAAATGAGACCAAAATTTTGATAATCGAATAGAATTTGTGGCTACAGTGAACGATTAAAGCCAGAGGTCTGACAAGAAAATTTACGTATTTTAGACAAATACATGTCTATGCCTCCTAAGCGTAATAAAAATTACTTTTTTCATGCAAATTACTACATATTTGCACTCCACGCAAACTAAACAAACGCAAGTATAAGATAAGACCAAAATTTCAACAATCGAATTTAAATTACGGGCACAGTAAACAATCAAAGCTGAAAATCTGCACAAAAACTGCACGTGTTCTAGAAACAGTAATTTCTGGATATTTTGCCTAAAACATGTTCCGACCATCAAAACACTAGTTTGGGCTAAACTTTTAAATAAAAACGTAAAAACGCGAAATTCGCACGTTTAAGGGGAGAAAAATGAATTTAAAGTTTTGGGGAGTTGACGCGTGAAAAATTGGGTTATTTTTGGCTTTCAACCACTAAACCCGCCCTTAAACTTTTGCGAAATGCCACAAATTTATACTTTTTGGAAAATTCAGACGCTGATCTATTCATTAACGCTAAAATATAGCACATCGGTTGAAAAATGAAGCCACAGCGATGCCGTAAAGGGAAAAAGTGTCCATAACCTGCCCCCAAAAATATAAGGAACCTTATAAAAATTAGTATTCTTATGAAAAGTACTACAAATTTATATTTGACGTAAACAACAGACTGACAGCTACAAAATGAGACCAAAATTTTGATAATCGAATAGAATTTGTGGCTAAAGTGAACGATTAAAGCCAGAGGTCTGACAAGAAAATTTACGTATTTTAGACAAATACATGTCTATGCCTCCTAAGCGTAATAAAAATTACTTTTTTCATGCAAATTACTACATATTTGCACTTCACGCAAACTAAACAAACGCAAGTATAAGATAAGACCAAAATTTCAACAATCGAATTTAAATTACGGGCACAGTAAACAATCAAAGCTGAAAATCTGCACAAAAACTGCACGTGTTCTAGAAACAGTAATTTTTGGATATTTTGCCTAAAACATGTTCCGACCATCAAAACACTAGTTTGGGCTAAACTTTTAAATAAAAACGTAAAAACGCGAAATTCGCACGTTTAAGGGGAGAAAAATGAATTTAAAATTTTGGGGAGTTGACGCGTGAAAAATTGGGTTATTTTTGGCTTTCAACCACTAAACCCGCCCTTAAACTTTTGCGAAATGCCACAAATTTATACTTTTTGCAAAATTCAGACGCTGATCTATTCATTACCGCTAAAATATAGCACATCGGTTGAAAAATGAAGCCACAGCAATGCCGTAAAGGGAAAAAGTTTCCATAACCTGCCCCCAAAAATATAAGGAACCTTATAAAAATTAGTATTCTTATGAAAAGTACTACAAATTTATATTTGACGTAAACAACAGACTGACAGCTACAAAATGAGACCAAAATTTTGATAATCGAATAGAATTTGTGGCTACAGTGAACGATTAAAGCCAGAGGTCTGACAAGAAAATTTACGTATTTTAGACAAATACATGTCTATGCCTCCTAAGCGTAATAAAAATTACTTTTTTCATGCAAATTACTACATATTTGCACTCCACGCAAACTAAACAAACGCAAGTATAAGATAAGACCAAAATTTCAACAATCGAATTTAAATTACGGGCACAGTAAACAATCAAAGCTGAAAATCTGCACAAAAACTGCACGTGTTCTAGAAACAGTAATTTCTGGATATTTTGCCTAAAACATGTTCCGACCATCAAAACACTAGTTTGGGCTAAACTTTTAAATAACAACGTAAAAACGCGAAATTCGCACGTTTAAGGGGAGAAAAATGAATTTAAAGTTTTGGGGAGTTGACGCGTGAAAAATTGGGTTATTTTTGGCTTTCAACCACTAAACCCGCCCTTAAACTTTTGCGAAATGCCACAAATTTATACTTTTTGGAAAATTCAGACGCTGATCTATTCATTAACGCTAAAATATAGCACATCGGTTGAAAAATGAAGCCACAGCAATGCCGTAAAGGGAAAAAGTGTCCATAACCTGCCCCCAAAAATATAAGGAACCTTATAAAAATTAGTATTCTTATGAAAAGTACTACAAATTTATATTTGACGTAAACAACAGACTGACAGCTACAAAATGAGACCAAAATTTTGATAATCGAATAGAATTTGTGGCTAAAGTGAACGATTAAAGCCAAAGGTCTGACAAGAAAATTTACGTATTTTAGACAAATACATGTCTATGCCTCCTAAGCGTAATAAAAATTACTTTTTTCATGCAAATTACTACATATTTGCACTTCACGCAAACTAAACAAACGCAAGTATAAGATAAGACCAAAATTTCAACAATCGAATTTAAATTACGGGCACAGTAAACAATCAAAGCTGAAAATCTGCACAAAAACTGCACGTGTTCTAGAAACAGTAATTTTTGGATATTTTGCCTAAAACATGTTCCGACCATCAAAACACTAGTTTGGGCTAAACTTTTAAATAAAAACGTAAAAACGCGAAATTCGCACGTTTAAGGGGAGAAAAATGAATTTAAAATTTTGGGGAGTTGACGCGTGAAAAATTGGGTTATTTTTGGCTTTCAACCACTAAACCCGCCCTTAAACTTTTGCGAAATGCCACAAATTTATACTTTTTGGAAAATTCAGACGCTGATCTATTCATTAACGCTAAAATATAGCACATCGGTTGAAAAATGAAGCCACAGCAATGCCGTAAAGGGAAAAAGTGTCCATAACCTGCCCCCAAAAATATAAGGAACCTTTTAAAAATTAGTATTCTTATGAAAAGTACTACAAATTTATATTTGACGTAAACAACAGACTGACAGCTACAAAATGAGACCAAAATTTTGATAATCGAATAGAATTTGTGGCTACAGTGAACGATTAATGCCAGAGGTCTGACAAGAAAATTTACGTATTTTAGACAAATACATGTCTATGCCTCCTAAGCGTAATAAAAATTACTTTTTTCATGCAAATTACTACATATTTGCACTTCACGCAAACTAAACAAACGCAAGTATAAGATAAGACCAAAATTTCAACAATCGAATTTAAATTACGGGCACAGTAAACAATCAAAGCTGAAAATCTCCACAAAAACTGCACGTGTTCTAGAAACAGTAATTTTTGGATATTTTGCCTAAAACATGTTCCGACCATCAAAACACTAGTTTGGGCTAAACTTTTAAATAAAAACGTAAAAACGCGAAATTCGCACGTTTAAGGGGAGAAAAATGAATTTAAAGTTTTGGGGAGTTGACGCGTGAAAAATTGGGTTATTTTTGGCTTTCAACCACTAAACCCGCCCTTAAACTTTTGCGAAATGCCACAAATTTATACTTTTTGGAAAATTCAGACGCTGATCTATTCATTAACGCTAAAATATAGCACATCGGTTGAAAAATGAAGCCACAGCAAAGCCGTAAAGGGAAAAAGTGTCCATAACCTGCCCCCAAAAATATAAGGAACCTTATGAAAATTAGTATTCTTATGAAAAGTACTACAAATTTATATTTGACGTAAACAACAGACTGACAGCTACAAAATGAGACCAAAATTTTGATAATCGAATAGAATTTGTGGCTACAGTGAACGATTAAACCCAGAGGTCTGACAAGGAAATTTACGTATTTTAGACAAATACATGTCTATGCCTCCTAAGCGTAATAAAAATTACTTTTTTCATGCAAATTACTACATATTTGCACTTCACGCAAACTAAACAAACGCAACTATAAGATAAGACCAAAATTTCAACAATCGAATTTAAATTACGGGCACAGTAAACAATCAAAGCTGAAAATCTGCACAAAAACTGCACGTGTTCTAGAAACAGTAATTTTTGGATATTTTGCCTAAAACATGTTCCGACCATCAAAACACTAGTTTGGGCTAAACTTTTAAATAAAAACGTAAAAACGCGAAATTCGCACGTTTAAGGGGAGAAAAATGAATTTAAAGTTTTGGGGAGTTGACGCGTGAAAAATTGGGTTATTTTTGGCTTTCAACCACTAAACCCGCCCTTAAACTTTTGCGAAATGCCACAAATTTATACTTTTTGGAAAATTCAGACGCTGATCTATTCATTAACGCTAAAATATAGCACATCGGTTGAAAAATGAAGCCACAGCAATGCCGTAAAGGGAAAAAGTGTCCATAACCTGCCCCCAAAAATATAAGGAACCTTATAAAAACTAGTATTCTCATGAAAAGTACTACAAATTTATATTTGACGTAAACAACAGACTGACAGCTACAAAATGAGACCAAAATTTTGATAATCGAATAGAATTTGTGGCTACAGTGAACGATTAAAGCCAGAGGTCTGACAAGAAAATTTACGTATTTTAGACAAATACATGTCTATGCCTCCTAAGCGTAATAAAAATTACTTTTTTCATGCAAATTACTACATATTTGCACTCCACGCAAACTAAACAAACGCAACTATAAGATCAGACCAAAATTTCAACAATCGAATTTAAATTACGGGCACAGTAAACAATCAAAGCTGAAAATCTGCACAAAAACTGCACGTGTTCTAGAAACAGTAATTTTTGGATATTTTGCCTAAAACATGTTCCGACCATCAAACCACTAGTTTGGGCTAAACTTTTAAATAAAAACGTAAAAACGCGAAATTCGCACGTTTAAGGGGAGAAAAATGAATTTAAAGTTTTGGGGAGTTGACGCGTGAAAAATTGAGTTATTTTTGGCTTTCAACCACTAAACCCGCCCTTAAACTTTTGCGAAATGCCACAAATTTATACTTTTTGCAAAATTCAGACGCTGGTCTATTCATTAACGCTAAAATATAGCACATCGGTTGAAAAATGAAGCCACAGCAATGCCGTAAAGGGAAAAAGTGTCCATAACCTGCCCCCAAAAATATGAGGAACCTTATAAAAATCAGTATTCTTATGAAAAGTACTACAAATTTATATTTGACGTAAACAACTGACTGACAGCTACAAAATGAGACCAAAATTTTGATAATCGAATAGAATTTGTGGCTACAGTGAACGATTAAAGCCGGAGGTCTGACAAGGAAATTTACGTATTTTAGACAAATACATGTCTATGCCTCCTAAGCGTAATAAAAATTACTTTTTTCATGCAAATTACTACATATTTGCACTTCACGCAAACTAAACAAACGCAACTATAAGATAAGACCAAAAGTTCAACAATCGAATTTAAATTACGGGCACAGTAAACAATCAAAGCTGAAAATCTGCACAAAAACTGCACGTGTTCTAGAAACAGTAATTTTTGGATATTTTGCCTAAAACATGCTCCGACCATCAAAACACTAGTTTGGGCTAAACTTTCAAATAAAAACGTAAAAACACGAAATTCGCACGTTTAAGGGGAGAAAAATGAATTTAAAGTTTTGGGGAGTTGACGCGTGAAAAATTGGGTTATTTTTGGCTTTCAACCACTAAACCCGCCCTTAAAATTTTGCGAAATGCCACAAATTTATATTTTTTGGAAAATTCAGACGCTGATCTATTCATTAACGCTAAAATATAGCACATCGGTTGAAAAATGAGGCCACAGCAATGCCGTAAAGGGAAAAAGTGTCCATAACCTGCCCCCAAAAATATAAGGAACCTTATAAAAATCAGTATTCGTATGAAAAGTACTACAAATTTATATTTGACGTAAACAACTGACTGACAGCTACAAAATGAGACCAAAATTTTGATAATCGAATAGAATTTGTGGCTACAGTGAACGATTAAAGCCGGAGGTCTGACAAGGAAATTTACGTATTTTAGACAAATACATGTCTATGCCTCCTAAGCGTAATAAAAATTCCTTTTTTCATGCAAATTACTACATATTTGCACTTCACGCAAACTAAACAAACGCAACTATAAGATAAGACCAAAAGTTCAACAATCGAATTTAAATTACGGGCACAGTAAACAATCAAAGCTGAAAATCTGCACAAAAACTGCACGTGTTCTAGAAACAGTAATTTTTGGATATTTTGCCTAAAACATGTTCCGACCATCAAAACACTAGTTTGGGCTAAACTTTTAAATATAAACGTAAAAACGCGAAATTCGCACGTTTAAGGGGAGAAAAATGAATTTAAAGCTTTGGGGAGTTGACGCGTGAAAAATTGGGTTATTTTTGGCTTTCAACCACTAAACCCGCCCTTAAACTTTTGCGAAATGCCACAAATTTATACTTTTTGGAAAATTCAGACGCTGATCTATTCATTAACGCTAAAATATAGCACATCGGTTGAAAAATGAAGCCACAGCAATGTCGTAAAGGGAAAAAGTTTCCATAACCTGCCCCCAAAAATATAAGGAACCTTATAAAAATTAGTATTCTTATGAAAAGTACTACAAATTTATATTTGACGTAAACAACAGACTGACAGCTACAAAATGAGACCAAAATTTTGATAATCGAATAGAATTTGTGGCTACAGTGAACGATTAAAGCCAGAGGTCTGACAAGAAAATTTACGTATTTTAGACAAATACATGTCTATGCCTCCTAAGCGTAATAAAAACTACTTTTTTCATGCAAATTACTACATATTTGCACTTCACGCAAACTAAACAAACGCAACTATAAGATAAGACCAAAATTTCAACAATCGAATTTAAATTACGGGCACAGTAAACAATCAAAGCTGAAAATCTGCACAAAAACTGCACGTGTTCTAGAAACAGTAATTTTTGGATATTTTGCCTAAAACATGTTCCGACCATCAAATATAGCACATCGGTTGAAAAATGAAGCCACAGCAATGCCATAAAGGGAAAAAGTTTCCATAACCTGCCCCCAAAAATATAAGGAACCTTATAAAAATTAGTATTCTTATGTAAAGTACTCCAAATTTATATTTGACGTAAACAACAGACTGACAGCTACAAAATGAGACCAAAATTTTGATAATCGAATAGAATTTGTGGCTACAGTGAACGATTAAAGCCAGAGGTCTGACAAGGAAATTTACGTATTTTAGACAAATACATGTCTATGCCTCCCAAGCGTCATAAAAATTAGTATTTTCATGCAAATTACTACATATTTGCCCTTCACGCAAACTAAACAAACGCAACTATAAGATAAGACCAAAATTTCAACAATCGAATTTAAATTACGGGCACAGTAAACAATCAAAGCAGAAAATCTGCACAAAAACTGCACGTGTTCTAGAAACAGTAATTTTCGGATATTTTGCCTAAAACATGTTCCGACCATCAAAACACTAGTTTGGGCTAAACTTTTAAATAAAAACGTAAAAACGCGAAATTCGCACGTTTAAGGGGAGAAAATGAATATAAAGTTTTGGCGAGTTGACGCGTGAAAAATTGGGTTATTTTTGGCTTTCAACCACTAAACCCGCCCTTAAACTTTTGCAAAATGCCACAAATTTATACTTTTTGGAAAATTCAGACGCTGATCTATTCATTAACGTTAAAATATAGCACATCGGTTGAAAAATGAAGCCACAGCAATGCCGTAAAAGGAAAAAGTTTCCATAACCTGCCCCCAAAAATATAAGGAACCTTATAAAAATTTGTATTCTTATGAAAAGTACTACAAATTTATATTTGACGTAAGCAACAGACTGACAGCTACAAAATGAGACCAAACTTTTGATAATCGGATAGAATTTGTGGCTACAGTGAACGATTAAAGCCAGAGGTCTGACAAGGAAATTTACGTATTTAAGACAAATACATGTCTATGCCTCCTAAGTGTAATGAAAATTACTTTTTTCATGCAAATTACTACATATTTGCACTTCACGCAAACTAAACAAACGCAACTATAAGATAAGACCAAAATTTCAACAATCGAATTTAAATTACGGGCACAGTAAACAATCAAAGCTGAAAATCTGCACAAAAACTGCACGTGTTCTAGAAACAGTAATTTTTGGATATTTTGCCTAAAACATGTTCCGACCATCAAAACACTAGTTTGGGCTAAACTTTTAAATAAAAACGTAAAAACGCGAAATTCGCACGTTTAAGGGGAGAAAAATGAATTTAAAGTTTTGGGGAGTTGACGCGTGAAAAATTGGGTTATTTTTGGCTTTCAACCACTAAACCCGCCCTTAAACTTTTGCGAAATGCCACAAAAGAATACTTTTTGGAAAATTCAGACGCTGATCTATTCATTAACGCTAAAATATAGCACATCGGTTGAAAAATGAAGCCACAGCAATGCCGTAAAGGGAAAAAGTTTCCATAACCTGCCCCCAAAAATATAAGGAATCTTATAAAAATTAGTATTCTTATGAAAAGTACTACAAATTTATATTTGACGTAAACAACAGACTGACAGCTACAAAATGCGACCAAAATTTTGATAATCGAATAGAATTTGTGGCTACAGTGAACGATTAAAGCCAGAGGTCTGACAAGAAAATTTACGTATTTTAGACAAATACATGTCTATGCCTCCTAAGCGTAATGAAAATTACTTTTTTCATGCAAATTACTACATATTTGCACTTCACGCAAACTAAACAAACGCAACTATAAGATAAGACCAAAATTTCAACAATCGAATTTAAATTACGGGCACAGTAAACAATCAAAGCTGAAAATCTGCACAAAAACTGCACGTGTTCTAGAAACAGTAATTTTTGGATATTCTGCCTAAAACATGTTCCGACCATCAAAACACTAGTTTGGGCTAAACTTTTAAATAAAAACGTAAAACCGCGAAATTCGCACGTTTAAGGGGAGAAAAATGAATTTAAAGTTTTGGGGCGTTGACGAGTGAAAAATTGGGCTATTTTTGGCTTTCAACCACTAAACCCGCCCTTAAACTTTTGCGAAATGCCACAAATTTATACTTTTTGGAAAATTCAGACGCTGATCTATTCATTAACGCTAAAATATAGCACATCGGTTGAAAAATGAAGCCACAGCAATGCCGTAAAGGGAAAAAGTTTCCATAACCTGCCCCCAAAAATATAAGGAACCTTATAAAAATTAGTATTCTTATGAAAAGTACTACAAATTTATATTTGGCGTAAACAACAGACTGACAGCTACAGAATGAGACCAAAATTTTGATAATCGAATAGAATTTGTGGCTACAGTGAAGGATTAAAGCCAGAGGTCTGACAAGAAAATTTACGTATTTAAGACAAATACATGTCTATGCCTCCTAAGCGTAATAAAAATTATTTTTTTCATGCAAATTACTACATATTTGCACTTCACGCAAACTAAACAAACGCAACTATAAGATAAGACCAAAATTTCAACAATCGAATTTAAATTACGGGCACAGTAAACAATCAAAGCTGAAAATCTGCACAAAAACTGCACGTGTTCTAGAAACAGTTATTTTTGGATATTTTGCCTAAAACATGTTCCGACCATCAAAACACTAGTTTGGGCTAAACTTTTAAATAAAAACGTAAAAACGCGAAATTCGCACGTTTAAGGGGAGAAAAATGAATTTAAAGTTTTGGGGAGTTGACGCGTGAAAAATTGAGGGTTTTTTGGCTTTCAACCACTAAACCCGCCCTTAAACTTTTGCGAAATGCCACAAATTTATACTTTTTGGAAAATTCAGACGCTGATCTATTCATTAACGCTAAAATATAGCACATCGGTTGAAAAATGAAGCCACAGCAATGCCGTAAAGGGAAAAAGTTTCCATAACCTGCCCCCAAAAATATAAGGAACCTTATAAAAATTAGTATTCTTATGAAAAGTACTACAAATTTATATTTGACGTAAACAACAGACTGACAGCTACAGAATGAGACCAAAATTTTGATAATCGAATAGAATTTGTGGCTACAGTGAACGATTAAAGCCAGAGGTCTGACAAGAAAATTTACGTATTTAAGACAAATACATGTCTATGCCTCCTAAGCGTAATAAAAATTATTTTTTTCATGCAAATTACTACATATTTGCACTTCACGCAAACTAAACAAACGCAACTATAAGATAAGACCAAAATTTCAACAATCGAATTTAAATTACGGGCACAGTAAACAATCAAAGCTGAAAATCTGCACAAAAACTGCACGTGTTCTAGAAACAGTAATTTTTGGATATTTTGCCTAAAACATGTTCCGACCATCAAAACACTAGTTTGGGCTAAACTTTTAAATAAAAACGTAAAAACGCGAAATTCGCACGTTTAAGGGGAGAAAAATGAATTTAAAGTTTTGGGGAGTTGACGCGTGAAAAATTGAGGGTTTTTTGGCTTTCAACCACTAAACCCGCCCTTAAGCTTTTGCGAAATGCCACAAATTTATACTTTTTGGAAAATTCAGACGCTGATCTATTCATTAACGCTAAAATATAGCACATCGGTTGAAAAATGAAGCCACAGCAATGCCGTAAAGGGAAAAAGTTTCCATAACCTGCCCCCAAAAATATAAGGAACCTTATAAAAATTAGTATTCTTATGAAAAGTACTACAAATTTATATTTGACGTAAACAACAGACTGACAGCTACAGAATGAGACCAAAATTTTGATAATCGAATAGAATTTGTGGCTACAGTGAACGATTAAAGCCAGAGGTCTGACAAGAAAATTTACGTATTTAAGACAAATACATGTCTATGCCTCCTAAGCGTAATAAAAATTATTTTTTTCATGCAAATTACTACATATTTGCACTTCACGCAAACTAAACAAACGCAAGTATAAGATAAGACCAAAATTTCAACAATCGAATTTAAATTACGGGCACAGTAAACAATCAAAGCTGAAAATCTGCACAAAAACTGCACGTGTTCTAGAAACAGTAATTTTTGGATATTTTGCCTAAAACATGTTCCGACCATCAAAACACTAGTTTGGGCTAAACTTTTAAATAAAAACGTAAAAACGCGAAATTCGCACGTTTAAGGGGAGAAAAAGGAATTTAAAGTTTTGGGGAGTTGACGCGTAATAAATTGGGTTATTTTTGGCTTTCAACCACTAAACCCGCCCTTAAACTTTTGCGAAATGCCACAAATTTATACTTTTTGGAAAATTCAGACGCTGATCTATTCATTAACGCTAAAATATAGCACATCGGTTGAAAAATGAAGCCACAGCAATGCCGTAAAAGGAAAAAGTTTCCATAACCTGCCCCCCAAAAATATAAGGAACCTTATGAAAATTAGTATTCTTATGAAAAGTACTACAAATTTATATTTGACGTAAACAACAGACTGACAGCTACAAAATGGGAGCAAAATTTTGATAATCGAATAGAATTTGTGGCTACAGTGAACGATTAAAGCCAGAGGTCTGACAAGAAAATTTACGTATTTTAGACAAATACATGTCCATGCCTCCTAAGCGTAATAAAAATTACTTTTTTCATGCAAATTACTACATATTTGCACTTCACGCAAACTAAACAAACGCAACTATAAGATAAGACCAAAATTTCAACAATCGAATTTAAATTACGGGCACAGTAAACAATCAAAGCTGAAAATCTGCACAAAAACTGCACGTGTTCTAGAAACAGTAATTTTTGGATATTTTGCCTAAAACATGTTCCGACCATCAAAACACTAGTTTGGGCTAAACTTTTAAATAAAAACGTAAAAACGCGAAATTCGCACGTTTAAGGGGAGAAAAATGAATTTAAAGTTTTGGGGCGTTGACGAGTGAAAAATTGGGCTATTTTTGGCTTTCAACCACTAAACCCGCCCTTAAACTTTTGCGAAATGCCCCAAATTTAAACTTTTTGGAAAATTCATATGCTGATCTATTCATTAACGCTAAGATATAGCACATCGGTTGAAAAATGAAGCCACAGCAATGCCGTAAAGGGAAAAAGTTGTCATAACCTGCCCCCAAAAATATAAGGAACCTTATAAAAATTAGTATTCTTATGAAAAGTACTACAAATTTATATTTGACGTAAACAACAGACTGACAGCTACAAAATGAGTTCAAAATTTTGATAATCGAATAGAATTTTTGGCTACAGTGAACGATTAAATCCAGAGGTCTGACAAGCAAATTTACATATTTTAGACAAATACATGTCCATGCCTCCTAAGCGTAATAAAAATTACTTTTTTCATGCAAATTACTACATATTTGCACTTCACGCAAACTAAACAAACGCAACTATAAGATAAGACCAAAATTTCAACAATCGAATTTAAATTACGGGCACAGTAAACAATCAAAGCTGAAAATCTGCACAAAAACTGCACGTGTTCTAGAAACAGTAATTTTTGGATATTTTGCCTAAAACATGTTCCGACCATCAAAACACTTGTTTGGGCTAAACTTTTAAATAAAAACGTAAAAACGCGAAATTCGCACGTTTAAGGGGAGAAAAATGAATTTAAAGTTTTGGAGAGTTGACGCGTGAAAAATTGGGTTATTTTTGGCTTTCAACCACTAAACCTGCCCTTAAACTTTTGCGAAATGCCACAAATTTATACTTTTTGGAAAATTCAGACGCTGATCTATTCATTAACGCTAAAATATAGCACATCGGTTGAAAAATGAAGCCACAGCAATGCCGTAAAGGGAAAAAGTGTCCATAACCTGCCCCCAAAAATATAAGGAACCTTATAAAAATTAGTATTCTTATGAAAAGTACTACAAATTTATATTTGACGTAAACAACAGACTGACAGCTACAAAATGAGACCAAAATTTTGATAATCGAATAGAATTTGTGGCTACAGTGAACGATTAAAGCCAGAGGTCTGACAAGAAAATTTACGTATTTTAGACACATACATGTCTATGCCTCCTAAGCGTAATAAAAATTATTTTTTTCATGCAAATTACTACATATTTGCACTTCACGCAAATTAAACAAACGCAAGTATAAGATAAGACCAAAATTTCAACAATCGAATTTAAATTACGGGCACAGTAAACAATCAAAGCTGAAAATCTGCACAAAAACTGCACGTGTTCTAGAAACAGTAATTTTTGGATATTTTGCCTAAAACATGTTCCGACCATCAAAACACTAGTTTGGGCTAAACTTTTAAATTAAAAACGTAAAAACGCGAAATTCGCACGTTTAAGGGGAGAAAAATGAATTTAAAGTTTTGGGGCGTTGACGAGTGAAAAATTGGGCTATTTTTGGCTTTCAACCACTAAACCCGCCCTTAAACTTTTGCGAAATGCCCCAAATTTAAACTTTTTGGAAAATTCATATGCTGATCTATTCATTAACGCTAAGATATAGCACATCGGTTGAAAAATGAAGCCACAGCAATGCCGTAAAGGGAAAAAGTTGTCATAACCTGCCCCCAAAAATATAAGGAACCTTATAAAAATTAGTATTCTTATGAAAAGTACTACAAATTTATATTTGACGTAAACAACAGACTGACAGCTACAAAATGAGTTCAAAATTTTGATAATCGAATAGAATTTTTGGCTACAGTGAACGATTAAATCCAGAGGTCTGACAAGCAAATTTACATATTTTAGACAAATACATGTCCATGCCTCCTAAGCGTAATAAAAATTACTTTTTTCATGCAAATTACTACATATTTGCACTTCACGCAAACTAAACAAACGCAACTATAAGATAAGACCAAAATTTCAACAATCGAATTTAAATTACGGGCACAGTAAACAATCAAAGCTGAAAATCTGCACAAAAACTGCACGTGTTCTAGAAACAGTAATTTTTGGATATTTTGCCTAAAACATGTTCCGACCATCAAAACACTAGTTTGGGCTAAACTTTTAAATAAAAACGTAAAAACGCGAAATTCGCACGTTTAAGGGGAGAAAAAGGAATTTAAAGTTTTGGGGAGTTGACGCGTAATAAATTGGGTTATTTTTGGCTTTCAACCACTAAACCCGCCCTTAAACTTTTGCGAAATGCCACAAATTTATACTTTTTGGAAAATTCAGACGCTGATCTATTCATTAACGCTAAAATATAGCACATCGGTTGAAAAATGAAGCCACAGCAATGCCGTAAAAGGAAAAAGTTTCCATAACCTGCCCCCCAAAAATATAAGGAACCTTATAAAAATTAGTATCCTTATCAAAAGTACTACAAATTTATATTTGACGTAAACAACAGACTGACAGCTACAAAATGGGACCAAAATTTTGATAATCGAATAGAATTTGTGGCTACAGTGAACGATTAAAGCCAGAGGTCTGACAAGAAAATTTACGTATTTTAGACAAATACATGTCCATGCCTCCTAAGCGTAATAAAAATTACTTTTTTCATGCAAATTACTACATATTTGCACTTCACGCAAACTAAACAAACGCAACTATAAGATAAGACCAAAATTTCAACAATCGAATTTAAATTACGGGCACAGTAAACAATCAAAGCTGAAAATCTGCACAAAAACTGCACGTGTTCTAGAAACAGTAATTTTTGGATATTTTGCCTAAAAAATGTTCCGACCATCAAAACACTAGTTTGGGCTAAACTTTTAAATAAAAACGTAAAAACGCGAAATTCGCACGTTTAAGGGGAGAAAAATGAATTTAAAGTTTTGGGGCGTTGACGAGTGAAAAATTGGGCTATTTTTGGCTTTCAACCACTAAACCCGCCCTTAAACTTTTGCGAAATGCCCCAAATTTAAACTTTTTGGAAAATTCAGATGCTGATCTATTCATTAACGCTAAGATATAGCACATCGGTTGAAAAATGAAGCCACAGCAATGCCGTAAAGGGAAAAAGTTGTCATAACCTGCCCCCAAAAATATAAGGAACCTTATAAAAATTAGTATTCTTATGAAAAGTACTACAAATTTATATTTGACGTAAACAACAGACTGACAGCTACAAAATGAGACCAAAATTTTGATAATCGAATAGAATTTTTGGCTACAGTGAACGATTAAATCCAGAGGTCTGACAAGCAAATTTACATATTTTAGACAAATACATGTCTATGCCTCCTAAGCGTAATAAAAATTACTTTTTTCATGCAAATTACTACATATTTGCACTTCACGCAAACTAAACAAACGCAACTATAAGATAAGACCAAAATTTCAACAATCGAATTTAAATTACGGGCACAGTAAACAATCAAAGCTGAAAATCTGCACAAAAACTGCACGTGTTCTAGAAACAGTAATTTTTGGATATTTTGCCTAAAACATGTTCCGACCATCAAAACACTTGTTTGGGCTAAACTTTTAAATAAAAACGTAAAAACGCGAAATTCGCACGTTTAAGGGGAGAAAAATGAATTTAAAGTTTTGGAGAGTTGACGCGTGAAAAATTGGGTTATTTTTGGCTTTCAACCACTAAACCTGCCCTTAAACTTTTGCGAAATGCCACAAATTTATACTTTTTGGAAAATTCAGACGCTGATCTATTCATTAACGCTAAAATATAGCACATCGGTTGAAAAATGAAGCCACAGCAATGCCGTAAAGGGAAAAAGTTTCCATAACCTGCCCCCAAAAATATAAGGAACCTTATAAAAATTAGTATTCTTATGAAAAGTACTACAAATTTATATTTGACGTAAACAACAGACTGACAGCTACAGAATGAGACCAAAATTTTGATAATCGAATAGAATTTGTGGCTACAGTGAACGATTAAAGCCAGAGGTCTGACAAGAAAATTTACGTATTTTAGACACATACATGTCTATGCCTCCTAAGCGTAATAAAAATTATTTTTTTCATGCAAATTACTACATATTTGCACTTCACGCAAATTAAACAAACGCAAGTATAAGATAAGACCAAAATTTCAACAATCGAATTTAAATTACGGGCACAGTAAACAATCAAAGCTGAAAATCTGCACAAAAACTGCACGTGTTCTAGAAACAGTAATTTTTGGATATTTTGCCTAAAACATGTTCCGACCATCAAAACACTAGTTTGGGCTAAACTTTTAAATTAAAACGTAAAAACGCGAAATTCGCACGTTTAAGGGGAGAAAAATGAATTTAAAGTTTTGGAGAGTTGAAGCGTGAAAAATTGGGTTATTTTTGGCTTTCAACCACTAAACCTGCCCTTAAACTTTTGCAAAATGCCACAAATTTATACTTTTTGGAAAATTCAGACGCTGATCTATTCATTAACGCTAAAATATAGCACATCGGTTGAAAAATGAAGCCACAGCAATGCCGTAAAGGGAAAAAGTTTCCATAGCCTGCCCCCAAAAATATAAGGAACCTTATAAAAATTAGTATTCTTATGAAAAGTACTACAAATTTATATTTGCCGTAAACAACAGACTGACAGCTACAAAATGAGACCAAAATTTTGATAATCGAATAGAATTTGTGGCTACAGTGAACGATTAAAGCCAGAGGTCTGACAAGGAAATTTACATATTTTAGACAAATACATGTCTATGCCTCCCAAGCGTCATAAAAATTAGTATTTTCATGCAAATTACTACATATTTGCACTTCACGCAAACTAAACAAACGAAACTATAAGATAAGACCAAAATTTCAACAATCGAATTTAAATTACGGGCACAGTAAACAATCAAAACTGAAAATCTGCACAAAAACTGCACGTGTTCTAGAAACAGTAATTTTTGGATATTTTGCCTAAAACATGTTCCGACCATCAAAACACTAATTTGGGCTAAACTTTAAAATAAAAACGTAAAAACGCGAAATTTGCACGTTTAAGGGGAGAAAAATGAATTTAAAGTTTTGGGGAGTTGACGCGTGAAAAATTGGGGGTTTTTTGGCTTTCAACCACTAAACCCGCCCTTAAACTTTTGCGAAATGCCCCAAATTTAAACTTTTTGGAAAATTCATATGCTGATCTATTCATTAACGCTAAAATATAGCACATCGGTTGAAAAATGAAGCCACAGCAATGCCGTAAAGGGAAAAAGTTTCCATAACCTGCCCCCAAAAATATAAGGAACCTTATAAAAATTAGTATTCTTATGAAAAGTACTACAAATTTATATTTGACGTAAACAGCAGACTGACAGCTACAAAATGAGACCAAAATTTTGATAATCGAATAGAATTTGTGGCTACAGTGAACAATTAAAGCCAGAGGTCTGACAAGGAAATTTACGTATTTTAGACAAATAAATGTCTATGCCTCCCAAGCGTCAGGAAAATTGGTATTTTCATGCAAATTACTACATATTCGCACTTCACGCAAACTAAACAAACGCAACTATGAGATAAGACCAAAATTTCAACAATCGAATTTAAATTACGGGCACAGTAAACAATCAAAGCTGAAAATCTGCACAAAAACTGCACGTGTTCTAGAAACAGTAATTTTTGGATACTTTGCCTAAAACATGTTCCGACCATCAAAACACTAGTTTGGGCTAAACTTTAAAATAAAAACGTAAAAACGCGAAATTCGCACGTTTAAGGGGAGAAAAATGAATTTAAAGTTTTGGGGAGTTGACGCGTGAAAAATTGGGTTATTTTTGGCTTTCAACCACTAAACCCGCCCTTAAACTTTTGCGAAATGCCCCAAATTTAAACTTTTTGGAAAATTCATATGCTGATCTATTCATTAACGCTAAGATATAGCACATCGGTTGAAAAATGAAGCCACAGCAATGCCGTAAAGGGAAAAAGTTGTCATAACCTGCCCCCAAAAATATAAGGAACCTTATAAAAATTAGTATTCTTATGAAAAGTACTACAAATTTATATTTGACGTAAACAACAGACTGACAGCTACAAAATGAGACCAAAATTTTGATAATCGAATAGAATTTGTGGCTACAGTGAACGATTAAAGCCAGAGGTCTGACAAGCAAATTTACATATTTTAGACAAATACATGTCTATGCCTCCCAAGCGTCATAAAAATTAGTATTTTCATGCAAATTACTACATATTTGCACTTCACGCAAACTAAACAAACGCAACTATAAGATAAGACCAAAATTTCAACAATCGAATTTAAATTACGGGCACAGTAAACAATCAAAACTGAAAATCTGCACAAAAACTGCACGTGTTCTAGAAACAGTAATTTTTGGATATTTTGCCTAAAACATGTTCCGACCATCAAAACACTAGTTTGGGCTAAACTTTAAAATAAGAACGTAAAAACGCGAAATTCGCACGTTTAAGGGGAGAAAAATGAATTTAAAGTTTTGGGGAGTTGAGGCGTGAAAAATTGGGTTATTTTTGGATTTCAACCACTAAACCCGCCGTTAAACTTTTGCGAAATGCCACAAATGTATATTTTTTGGAAAATTCAGACGCTGATCTATTCATTAACGCTAAAATATAGCACATCGGTTGAAAAATGAAGCCACAGCAATGCCGTAAAGGGAAAAAGTTTCCATAACCTGCCCCCAAAAATCCTTATAAAAATGAGTGTTCTTATGAAAAGTACTACAAATTTATACTTGACGTAAACAACAGACTGACAGCTACAAAATGAGGCCAAAATATTGATAATCGAATAGACTTTGTGGCTACAGTGAACGATTAAAGCCAGAGGTCTGACAAGGAAATTTACGTATTTTAGACAAATACATGTCTGTGCCTCCCAAGCGTCAGAAAAATTACTTTTTTCATGCAAATTACTACATTTTCGCACTTCACGCGAACTAAACAAACGCAACTATAAGATAAGACCAAAATTTCAACAATCGAATTTAAATTACGGGCACAGTAAACAATCAAAGCTGAAAGTCTGCACAAAAACTGCACGTGTTCTAGCAACATTAATTTTTGGATATTTTGCCTAAAACATGTTCCGACCATCAAAACACTAGTTTGGGCTAAACTTTTAAATAAAAACGTAAAAACGCGAAATTCGCACGTTTAAGGGGAGAAAAATGAGTTTAAAGTTTTGGCGAGTTGACGCGTGAAAAATTGGGTTATTTTTGGCTTTCAACCACTAAACCCGCCCTTAAACTTTTGCGAAATGCCACAAATTTATACTTTTTGGAAAATTCAGACGCTGATCTATTCATTAACGCTAAAATATAGCACATCGGTTGAAAAATGAAGCCACAGTAATGCCGTAAAGGGAAAAAGTGTCCATAACCTGCCCCCAAAAATATAAGGAACCTTATAAAAATTTGTATTCTTATGAAAAGTACTACAAATTTATATTTGACGTAAAAAACAGACTGACAGCTACAAAATGAGACCAACATTTTGATAATCGAATAGAATTTGTGGCTACAGTGAACGATTAAAGCCAGATGTCTGACAAGCAAATTTACATATTTTAGACAAATACATGTCAATGCCTCCCAAGCCTCATAAAAATTAGTATTTTCATGCAAATTACTACATATTTGCACTTCACGCAAACTAAACAAACGCAACTATAAGATAAGACCAAAATTTCAACAATCGAATTTAAATTACGGGCACAGTAAACAATCAAAACTGAAAATCTGCACAAAAACTGCACGTGTTCTAGAAACAGTAATTTTTGGATATTTTGCCTAAAACATGTTCCGACCATCAAAACACTAGTTTGGGCTAAACTTTAAAATAAGAACGTAAAAACGCGAAATTCGCACGTTTAAGGGGAGAAAAATGAATTTAAAGTTTTGGGGAGTTGAGGCGTGAAAAATTGGGTTTTTTTTTGCTTTCAACCACTAAACCCGCCGTTAAACTTTTGCGAAATGCCACAAATGTATATTTTTTTGGAAAATTCAGACGCTGATCTATTCATTAACGCTAAAATATAGCACATCGGTTGAAAAATGAAGCCACAGCAATGCCGTAAAGGGAAAAAGTTTCCATAACCTGCCCCCAAAAATCCTTATAAAAATGAGTGTTCTTATGAAAAGTACTACAAATTTATACTTGACGTAAACAACAGACTGACAGCTACAAAATGAGGCCAAAATTTTGATAATCGAATAGAATTTGTGGCTACAGTGAACGATTAAAGCCAGAGGTCTGACAAGGAAATTTACGTATTTTAGACAAATACATGTCTGTGCCTCCCAAGCGTCAGAAAAATTACTTTTTTCATGCAAATTACTACATATTCGCACTTCACGCGAACTAAACAAACGCAACTATAAGATAAGACCAAAATTTCAACAATCGAATTTAAATTACGGGCACAGTAAACAATCAAAGCTGAAAGTCTGCACAAAAACTGCACGTGTTCTAGCAACATTAATTTTTGGATATTTTGCCTAAAACATGTTCCGACCATCAAAACACTAGTTTGGGCTAAACTTTTAAATAAAAACGTAAAGACGCGAAATTCGCACGTTTAAGGGGAGAAAAATGAGTTTAAAGTTTTGGCGAGTTGACGCGTGAAAAATTGGGTTATTTTTGGCTTTCAACCACTAAACCCGCCCTTAAACTTTTGCGAAATGCCACAAATTTATACTTTTTGGAAAATTCAGACGCTGATCTATTCATTAACGCTAAAATATAGCACATCGGTTGAAAAATGAAGCCACAGTAATGCCGTAAAGGGAAAAAGTGTCCATAACCTGCCCCCAAAAATATAAGGAACCTTATAAAAATTAGTATTCTTATGAAAAGTACTACAAATTTATATTTGACGTAAACAACAGACTGACAGCTACAGAATGAGACCAAAATTTTGATAATCGAATAGAATTTGTGGCTACAGTGAACGATTAAAGCCAGAGGTCTGACAAGAAAATTTACGTATTTTAGACAAATACATGTCTATGCCTCCTAAGCGTAATAAAAATTATTTTTTTCATGCAAATTACTACATATTTGCACTTCACGCAAACTAAACAAACGCAACTATAAGATAAGACCAAAATTTCAACAATCGAATTTAAATTACGGGCACAGTAAACAATCAAAGCTGAAAATCTGCACAAAAACTGCACGTGTTCTAGAAACAGTAATTTTTGGATATTTTGCCTAAAACATGTTCCGACCATCAAAACACTAGTTTGAGCTAAACTTTTAAATATAAACGTAAAAACGCGAAATTCGCACGTTTAAGGGGAGAAAAATGAATTCAAAGTTTTGGGGAGTTGAGGCGTGAAAAATTGGGGTTATTTTTGGCTTTCAACCACTAAACCCGCCCTTAAACTTTTGCGAAATGCCACAAATTTATACTTTTTGGAAAATTCAGATGCTGATCTATTCATTAACGCCAAAATATAACTCATCGGTTGAAAAATGAAGCCACAGCAATGCCGTGAAGGGAAAAAGTTTCCATAACCTGCCCCCAAAAATATAAGGAACCTTATAAAAATTAGTATTCTTATGAAAAGTACTACAAATTTTTATTTGACGTAAACAACAGACTGACAGCTACAAAATGAGAACAAAATTTTGATAATCGAATAGAATTTGTGGCTACAGTGAACGATTAAAGCCAGAGGTCTGACAAGAAAATTTACGTATTTTAGACAAATACATGTCTATGCCTCCTAAGCGTCATAAAAATTACTATTTTCATGCAAATTACTACATATTTGCACTTCACGTAAACTAAACAAACGCAACTATAAGATAAGACCAAAATTTCAACAATCGAATTTAAATGACGGGCACAGTAAACAATCAAAGCTGAAAATCTGCACAAAAACTGCACGTGTTCTAGAAACAGTAATTTTTGGATATTTTGCCTAAAACATGTTCCGACCATCAAAACACTAGTTTGAGCTAAACTTTTAAATAAAAACGTAAAAACGCGAAATTTGCACGTTTAAGGGGAGAAAAATGAATTCAAAATTTTGGGGAGTTGACGCGTGAAAAATTGGGTTATTTTTGGCTTTCAACCACTAAACCCGCCCTTAAACTTTTGCGAAATGCCACAAATTTATACTTTTTGGAAAATTCAGATGCTGATTTATTCATTAACGCCAAAATATAACACATCGGTTGAAAAATGAAGCCACAGTAATGCCGTAAAGGGAAAAAGTTTCCATAACCTGCCCCCAAAAATATAAGGAACCTTATAAAAATTAGTATTCTTATGAAAAGTACTACAAATTTATATTTGACGTAAACAACAGACTGACAGCTACAAAATGAGTCCAACATTTTGATAATCGAACAGAATTCGTGGCTACAGTGAACGATTAAATCCAGAGGTCTGACAAGAAAATTTACGTATTTTAGACAAATACATGTCTATGCCTCCTAAGCGTAATAAAAATTACTTTTTTCATGCAAATTACTACATATTTGCACTTCACGCAAACTAAACAAACGCAACTATAAGATAAGACCAAAATTTCAACAATCGAATTTAAATTACGGGCACAGTAAACAATCAAAGCTGAAAATCTGCACAAAAACTGCACGTGTTCTAGAAACAGTAATTTTTGGATATTTTTCCTAAAACATGTTCGGACCATCAAAACACTAGTTTGAGCTAAACTTTTAAATTAAAACGTTAAAACGCGAAATTCACACGTTTAAGGGGAGAAAAATGAATTCAAAGTTTTGCGGAGTTGACGCGTGAAAAATTGGGGTTTTTCTGGCTTTCAACCACTAAACCCGCCGTTAAACTTTTGCGAAATGCCACAAATTCATACTTTTTGGAAAATTCAGATGCTGATCTATTCATTAACGCAAAAATATAACACATCGGTTGAAAAATGAAGCCACAGCAATGCCGTAAAGGGAAAAAGTTTCCATAACCTGCCCCCAAAAATATAAGGAACCTTATAAAAATTAGTATTCTTATGAAAAGTACTACAAATTTATATTTGACGTAAACAACAGACTGACAGCTACAGAATGAGACCAAAATTTTGATAATCGAATTGAATTTGTGGCTACAGTGAACGATTAAAGCCAGAGGTCTGACAAGAAAATTAACGTCTTTTAGACAAATACATGTCTATGCCTCCTAAGCGTCATAAAAATTACTATTTTCATGCAAATTACTACATATTTGCACTTCACGCACACTGAACAAACGCAACTATAAGATAAGACCAAAATTTCAACAATCGAATTTATATTACGGGCACAGTAAACAATCAAAGCTGAAAATCTGCACAAAAACTGCACGTGTTCTAGAAACAGTAATTTTTGGATATTTTGCCTAAAACATGTTCCGACCATCAAAACACTAGTTTGAGCTAAACTTTTAAATTAAAACGTTAAAACGCGAAATTCGCACGTTTAAGGGGAGAAA
The DNA here is from genome assembly GCA_963969285.1 of Odontomyia ornata. Classification (NCBI taxonomy): domain Eukaryota; kingdom Metazoa; phylum Arthropoda; class Insecta; order Diptera; family Stratiomyidae; genus Odontomyia; species Odontomyia ornata. The sequence continues at coordinate 99,465,947 of OZ017740.1, read as the reverse complement.
AATGAATTCAAAGTTTTGGGGAGTTGACGCGTGAAAAATTGGGGTTTTTTTGGCTTTCAACCACTAAACCCGCCCTAAAACTTTTGCGAAATGCCACAAATTTATACTTTTTGGAAAATTCAGATGCTGATCTATTCATTAAAGCCAAAATATAACACATCGGTTGAAAAATGAAGCCACAGCAATGCCGTAAAGGGAAAAAGTTTCCATAACCTGCCCCCAAAAATATAAGGAACCTTATAAAAATTAGTATTCTTATGAAAAGTACTACAAATTTATATTTGACGTAAACAACAGACTGACAGCTACAAAATGAGACCAAAATTTTGATAATCGAATTGAATTTGTGGCTACAGTGAACGATTAAAGCCAGAGGTCTGACACGAAAATTTACGTATTTTAGACAAATACATGTCTATGCCTCCTAAGCGTCATATAAATTACTTTTTTCATGCAAATTACCACATATTTGCACTTCACGCAAACTTAACAAACGCAACTATAAGATAAGACCGAAATTTCAACAATCGAATTTAAATTACGGGCACAGTAAACAATCAAAGCTGAAAATCTGCACAAAAACTGCACGTGTTCTAGAAACAGTAATTTTCGGATATTTTGCCTAAAACATGTTCCGACCATCAAAACACTAGTTTGGGCTAAACTTTTAAATAAAAACATAAAAACGCGAAATTCGCACGTTTAAGGGGAGAAAATGAATATAAAGTTTTGGCGAGTTGACGCGTGAAAAATTGGGTTATTTTTGGCTTTCAACCACTAAACCCGCCCTTAAGCTTTTGCGAAATGCCACAAATTTATACTTTTTGGAAAATTCATATGCTGATCTATTCATTAACGCCACAATATAGCACATCAGTTGAAAAATGAAGCCACAGCAATGCCGTGAAGGGAAAAAGTTTCCATAACCTGCCTCCAAAAAAAAGTACTACAAATTTATATTTGACGTATACAACAGACGGACAGCTTCAAAATAAGACCTAAATTTTAATAATCGAATAAAATTTTTGGCTACAATGAGCGATTAAAACCAGAGGTCTGACAAGGAAATTTACGTATTTTAGACAAATACATGTCTATGCCTCCTAAGGGTCATAAAAATTACTATTTTCATGCAAATTACTACATATTTGCACTTCACGCAAACTAAACAAACGCAACTATAAGATAAGACCAAAATTTCAACAATCGAATTTAAATTACGGGCACAGTAAACAATCAAAGCTGAAAATCTGCACAAAAACTGCACGTGTTCTAGAAACAGTAATTTTTGGATATTTTGCCTAAAACATGTTCCGACCATCAAAACACTAGTTTGGGCGAAACTTTTAAATTAAAACGTTAAAACGCGAAATTCGCACGTTTAAGGGGAGAAAAATGAATTCAAAGTTTTGGGGAGTTGACGCGTGAAAAATTGGGGTTTTTTTGGCTTTCAACAACTAAACCCGCCCTTAAACTTTTGCGAAATGCCACAAATTTATACTTTTTGGAAAATTCAGATGCTGATCTATTCATTAAAGCCAAAATATAACACATCGGTTGAAAAATGAAGCCACAGCAATGCCGTAAAGGGAAAAAGTGTCCATAACCTGCCCCCAAAAATATAAGGAACCTTATAAAAATTAGTATTCTTATGAAAAGTACTACAAATTTATATTTGACGTAAACAACAGACTGACAGCTACAAAATGAGACCAAAATTTTGATAATCGAATTGAATTTGTGGCTACAGTGAACGATTAAAGCCAGAGGTCTGACACGAAAATTTACGTATTTTAGACAAATACATGTCTATGCCTCCTAAGCGTCATAAAAATTACTTTTTTCATGCAAATTACCACATATTTGCACTTCACGCAAACTAAACAAACGCAACTATGAGATAAGACCAAAATTTTAACAATCGAATTTAAATTACGGGCACAGTAAACAATCAAAGCTGAAAATCTGCACAAAAACTGCACGTGTTCTAGAAACAGTAATTTTCGGATATTTTGCCTAAAACATGTTCCGACCATCAAAACACTAGTTTGGGCTAAGCTTTTAAATAAAAACGTAAAAACGCGAAATTCGCACGTTTAGGGGAGAAAATGAATATAAAGTTTTGGCGAGTTGACGCGTGAAAAATTGGGTTATTTTTGGCTTTCAACCACTAAACCCGCCCTTAAGCTTTTGCGAAATGCCACAAATTTATACTTTTTGGAAAATTCATATACTGATCTATTCATTAACGCCACAATATAGCACATCAGTTGAAAAATGAAGCCACAGCAATGCCGTGAAGGGAAAAAGTTTCCATAACCTGCCCCCAAAAAAAAAGTACTACAAATTTATATTTGACGTATACAACAGACTGACAGCTTCAAAATGAGACCTAAATTTTAATAATCGAATAAAATTTTTGGCTACAATGAGCGATTAAAACCAGAGGTCTGACAAGGAAATTTACGTATTTTAGACAAATACATGTCTATGCCTCCTAAGGGTCATAAAAATTACTATTTTCATGCAAATTACTACATATTTGCACTTCACGCAAACTAAACAAACGCAACTATAAGATAAGACCAAAATTTCAACAATCGAATTTAAATTACGGGCACAGTAAACAATCAAAGCTGAAAATCTGCACAAAAACTGCACGTGTTCTAGAAACAGTAATTTTTGGATATTTTGCCTAAAACATGTTCCGACTATCAAAACACTAGTTTGGGCTAAACTTTTAAATAAAAACGTAAAAACGCGAAATTCGCACGTGAAAGGGGAGAAAAATGAATTTAAAATTTTGGGGAGTTGACGCGTGAAAAATTGAGGGTTTTTTGGCTTTCAACCACTAAACCCGCCCTTAAACTTTTGCGAAATGCCACAAATTTATACTTTTTGGAAAATTCAGATGCTGATCTATTCATTAACGCGAAAATATAGCACATCAGTTGAAAAATGAAGCCACAGCAATGCCGTGAAGGGAAAAAGGTTCCATAACCTGCCCCCAAAAATGTAAGGAACCTTATAAAAATTAGTATTCTTATGAAAAGTACTACAAATTTATATTTGACGTAAACAACAGACTGACAGCTACAAAATGAGACCAAAATTTTGATATCGAATAGAATTTGTGGCTACAGTGAACGATTAAAGCCAGAGGTCTGACAAGAAAATTTACGTATTTTAGACAAATACATGTCTATGCCTCCTAAGTGTAATGAAAATTACTTTTTTCATGCAAATTACTACATATTTGCACTTCACGCAAACTAAACAAACGCAACTATAAGATAAGACCAAAATTTCAACAATCGAATTTAAATTACGGGCACAGTAAACAATCAAAGCTGAAAATCTGCACAAAAACTGCACGTGTTCTAGAAACAGTAATTTTTGGATATTTTGCCTAAAACATGTTCCGACCATCAAAACACTAGTTTGGGCTAAACTTTTAATTACAAACGTAAAAACGCGAAATTCGCACGTTTAAGGGGAGAAAAATGAATTTAAAGTTTTGGGGAGTTGACGCGTGAAAAATTGAGGGTTTTTTGGCTTTCAACCACTAAACCCGCCCTTAAACTTTTGCGAAATGCCACAAATTTATACTTTTTGGAAAATTCAGATGCTGATCTATTCATTAACGCGAAAATATAGCACATCAGTTGAAAAATGAAGCCACAGCAATGCCGTGAAGGGAAAAAGTTTCCATAACCTGCCCCCAAAAATGTAAGGAACCTTATAAAAATTAGTATTCTTATGAAAAGTACTACAAATTTATATTTGACGTAAACAACAGACTGACAGCTACAAAATGAGACCAAAATTTTGATATCGAATAGAATTTGTGGCTACAGTGAACGATTAAAGCCAGAGGTCTGACAAGAAAATTTACGTATTTTAGACAAATACATGTCTATGCCTCCTAAGTGTAATGAAAATTACTTTTTTCATGCAAATTACTACATATTTGCACTTCACGCAAACTAAACAAACGCAAGTATAAGATAAGACCAAAATTTCAACAATCGAATTTAAATTACGGGCACAGTAAACAATCAAAGCTGAAAATCTGCACAAAAACTGCACGTGTTCTAGAAACAGTAATTTTTGGATATTTTGCCTAAAACATGTTCCGACCATCAAAACACTAGTTTGGGCTAAACTTTTAATTACAAACGTAAAAACGCGAAATTCGCACGTTTAAGGGGAGAAAAATGAATTTAAAGTTTTGGGGAGTTGACGCGTGAAAAATTGAGGGTTTTTTGGCTTTCAACCACTAAACCCGCCCTTAAACTTTTGCGAAATGCCACAAATTTATACTTTTTGGAAAATTCAGATGCTGATCTATTCATTAACGTCAAAATATAGCACATCAGTTGAAAAATGAAGCCACAGCAATGCCGTGAAGGGAAAAAGTTTCCATAACCTGCCCCCAAAAAAAAGTACTACAAATTTATATTTGACGTATACAACAGACTGACAGCTTCAAAATGAGACCTAAATTTTAATAATCGAATAAAATTTTTGGCTACAGTGAACGATTAAAACCAGAGGTCTGACAAGGAAATTTACGTATTTTAGACAAATACATGTCTATGCCTCCTAAGGGTCATAAAAATTACTATTTTCATGCAAATTACTACATATTTGCACTTCACGCAAACTAAACAAACGCAACTATAAGATAAGACCAAAATTTCAACAATCGAATTTAAATTACGGGCACAGTAAACAATCAAAGCTGAAAATCTGCACAAAAACTGCACGTGTTCTAGAAACAGTAATTTTTGGATATTTTGCCTAAAACATGTTCCGACTATCAAAACACTAGTTTGGGCTAAACTTTTAAATAAAAACGTAAAAACGCGAAATTCGCACGTGAAAGGGGAGAAAAATGAATTTAAAATTTTGGGGAGTTGACGCGTGAAAAATTGGGTTATTTTTGGCTTTCAACCACTAAACCCGCCCTTAAACTTTTGCGAAATGCCACAAATTTATGTTTTTTGGAAAATTCAGATGCTGATCTATTCATTAACGCGAAAATATAGCACATCAGTTGAAAAATGAAGCCACAGCAATGCCGTGAAGGGAAAAAGTTTCCATAACCTGCCCCCAAAAATGTAAGGAACCTTATAAAAATTAGTATTCTTATGAAAAGTACTACAAATTTATATTTGACGTAAACAACAGACTGACAGCTACAAAATGAGACCAATATTTTGATATCGAATAGAATTTGTGGCTACAGTGAACGATTAAAGCCAGAGGTCTGACAAGAAAATTTACGTATTTTAGACAAATACATGTCTATGCCTCCTAAGTGTAATGAAAATTACTTTTTTCATGCAAATTACTACATATTTGCACTTCACGCAAACTAAACAAACGCAACTATAAGATAAGACCAAAATTTCAACAATCGAATTTAAATTACGGGCACAGTAAACAATCAAAGCTGAAAATCTGCACAAAAACTGCACGTGTTCTAGAAACAGTAATTTTTGGATATTTTGCCTAAAACATGTTCCGACCATCAAAACACTAGTTTGGGCTAAACTTTTAATTACAAACGTAAAAACGCGAAATTCGCACGTTTAAGGGGAGAAAAATGAATTTAAAGTTTTGGGGAGTTGACGCGTGAAAAATTGAGGGTTTTTTGGCTTTCAACCACTAAACCCGCCCTTAAACTTTTGCGAAATGCCACAAATTTATACTTTTTGGAAAATTCAGATGCTGATCTATTCATTAACGCCAAAATATAGCACATCAGTTGAAAAATGAAGCCACAGCAATGCCGTGAAGGGAAAAAGTTTCCATAACCTGCCCCCAAAAAAAAGTACTACAAATTTATATTTGACGTATACAACAGACTGACAGCTTCAAAATGAGACCTAAATTTTAATAATCGAATAAAATTTTTGGCTACAGTGAACGATTAAAACCAGAGGTCTGACAAGGAAATTTACGTATTTTAGACAAATACATGTCTATGCCTCCTAAGGGTCATAAAAATTACTATTTTCATGCAAATTACTACATATTTGCACTTCACGCAAACTAAACAAACGCAACTATAAGATAAGACCAAAATTTCAACAATCGAATTTAAATTACGGGCACAGTAAACAATCAAAGCTGAAAATCTGCACAAAAACTGCACGTGTTCTAGAAACAGTAATTTTTGGATATTTTGCCTAAAACATGTTCCGACTATCAAAACACTAGTTTGGGCTAAACTTTTAAATAAAAACGTAAAAACGCGAAATTCGCACGTTTAAGGGGAGAAAAATGAATTTAAAATTTTGGGGAGTTGACGCGTGAAAAATTGAGGGTTTTTTGGCTTTCAACCACTAAACCCGCCCTTAAACTTTTGCGAAATGCCACAAATTTATGTTTTTTGGAAAATTCAGATGCTGATCTATTCATTAACGCGAAAATATAGCACATCAGTTGAAAAATGAAGCCACAGCAATGCCGTGAAGGGAAAAAGTTTCCATAACCTGCCCCCAAAAATGTAAGGAACCTTATAAAAATTAGTATTCTTATGAAAAGTGCTACAAATTTATATTTGACGTAAACAACAGACTGACAGCTTCAAAATGAGACGAAAATTTTGATAATCGAATAAAATTTTTGGCTACAGTGAACGATTAAAACCAGAGGTCTAACAAGGAAATTTACGTATTTTAGACAAATACATGTCTATGCCTCCTAAGCGTAATAAAAATTACTATTTTCATGCAAATTACTACATATTTGCACTTCACGCAAACTAAACAAACGCAACTATAAGATAAGACCAAAATTTCAACAATCGAATTTAAATTACGGGCACAGTAAACAATCAAAGCTGAAAATCTCCACAAAAACTGCACGTGTTCTAGAAACAGTAATTTTTGGATATTTTGCCTAAAACATGTTCCGACTATCAAAACACTAGTTTGGGCTAAGCTTTTAAATAAAAACGTAAAAACGCGAAATTCGCACGTTTAAGGGGAGAAAAATGAATTTAAAGTTTTGGGGAGTTGACGCGTGAAAAATTGAGGGTTTTTTGGCTTTCAACCACTAAACCCGCCCTTAAACTTTTGCGAAATGCCACAAATTTATACTTTTTGGAAAATTCAGATGCTGATCTATTCATTAACGCCAAAATATAGCACATCAGTTGAAAAATGAAGCCACAGCAATGCCGTGAAGGGAAAAAGTTTCCATAACCTGCCCCCAAAAAAAAGTACTACAAATTTATATTTGACGTATACAACAGACTGACAGCTTCAAAATGAGACCTAAATTTTAATAATCGAATAAAATTTTTGGCTACAATGAGCGATTAAAACCAGAGGTCTGACAAGGAAATTTACGTATTTTAGACAAATACATATCTATGCCTCCTAAGGGTCATAAAAATTACTATTTTCATGCAAATTACTACATATTTGCACTTCACGCAAACTAAACAAACGCAAGTATAAGATAAGACCAAAATTTCAACAATCGAATTTAAATTACGGGCACAGTAAACAATCAAAGCTGAAAATCTGCACAAAAACTGCACGTGTTCTAGAAACAGTAATTTTTGGATATTTTGCCTAAAACATGTTCCGACTATCAAAACACTAGTTTGGGCTAAACTTTTAAATAAAAACGTAAAAACGCGAAATTCGCACGTGAAAGGGGAGAAAAATGAATTTAAAATTTTGGGGAGTTGACGCGTGAAAAATTGAGGGTTTTTTGGCTTTCAACCACTAAACCCGCCCTTAAACTTTTGCGAAATGCCACAAATTTATACTTTTTGGAAAATTCAGATGCTGATCTATTCATTAACGCGAAAATATAGCACATCAGTTGAAAAATGAAGCCACAGCAATGCCGTGAAGGGAAAAAGTTTCCATAACCTGCCCCCAAAAATGTAAGGAACCTTATAAAAATTAGTATTCTTATGAAAAGTACTACAAATTTATATTTGACGTAAACAACAGACTGACAGCTACAAAATGAGACCAAAATTTTGATATCGAATAGAATTTGTGGCTACAGTGAACGATTAAAGCCAGAGGTCTGACAAGAAAATTTACGTATTTTAGACAAATACATGTCTATGCCTCCTAAGTGTAATGAAAATTACTTTTTTCATGCAAATTACTACATATTTGCACTTCACGCAAACTAAACAAACGCAACTATAAGATAAGACCAAAATTTCAACAATCGAATTTAAATTACGGGCACAGTAAACAATCAAAGCTGAAAATCTGCACAAAAACTGCACGTGTTCTAGAAACAGTAATTTTTGGATATTTTGCCTAAAACATGTTCCGACCATCAAAACACTAGTTTGGGCTAAACTTTTAATTACAAACGTAAAAACGCGAAATTCGCACGTTTAAGGGGAGAAAAATGAATTTAAAGTTTTGGGGAGTTGACGCGTGAAAAATTGAGGGTTTTTTGGCTTTCAACCACTAAACCCGCCCTTAAACTTTTGCGAAATGCCACAAATTTATACTTTTTGGAAAATTCAGATGCTGATCTATTCATTAACGCCAAAATATAGCACATCAGTTGAAAAATGAAGCCACAGCAATGCCGTGAAGGGAAAAAGTTTCCATAACCTGCCCCCAAAAAAAAGTACTACAAATTTATATTTGACGTATACAACAGACTGACAGCTTCAAAATGAGACCTAAATTTTAATAATCGAATAAAATTTTTGGCTACAGTGAACGATTAAAACCAGAGGTCTGACAAGGAAATTTACGTATTTTAGACAAATACATGTCTATGCCTCCTAAGGGTCATAAAAATTACTATTTTCATGCAAATTACTACATATTTGCACTTCACGCAAACTAAACAAACGCAAGTATAAGATAAGACCAAAATTTCAACAATCGAATTTAAATTACGGGCACAGTAAACAATCAAAGCTGAAAATCTGCACAAAAACTGCACGTGTTCTAGAAACAGTAATTTTTGGATATTTTGCCTAAAACATGTTCCGACTATCAAAACACTAGTTTGGGCTAAACTTTTAAATAAAAACGTAAAAACGCGAAATTCGCACGTTTAAGGGGAGAAAAATGAATTTAAAGTTTTGGGGAGTTGACGCGTGAAAAATTGAGGGTTTTTTGGCTTTCAACCACTAAACCCGCCCTTAAACTTTTGCGAAATGCCACAAATTTATGTTTTTTGGAAAATTCAGATGCTGATCTATTCATTAACGCGAAAATATAGCACATCAGTTGAAAAATGAAGCCACAGCAATGCCGTGAAGGGAAAAAGTTTCCATAACCTGCCCCCAAAAATATAAGGAACCTTATAAAAATTAGTATTCTTATGAAAAGTACTACAAATTTATATTTGACGTAAACAACAGACTGACAGCTACAAAATGAGACCAAAATTTTGATATCGAATAGAATTTGTGGCTACAGTGAACGATTAAAGCCAGAGGTCTGACAAGAAAATTTACGTATTTTAGACAAATACATGTCTATGCCTCCTAAGTGTAATGAAAATTACTTTTTTCATGCAAATTACTACATATTTGCACTTCACGCAAACTAAACAAACGCAACTATAAGATAAGACCAAAATTTCAACAATCGAATTTAAATTACGGGCACAGTAAACAATCAAAGCTGAAAATCTGCACAAAAACTGCACGTGTTCTAGAAACAGTAATTTTTGGATATTTTGCCTAAAACATGTTCCGACCATCAAAACACTAGTTTGGGCTAAACTTTTAATTACAAACGTAAAAACGCGAAATTCGCACGTTTAAGGGGAGAAAAATGAATTTAAAGTTTTGGGGAGTTGACGCGTGGAAAATTGAGGGTTTTTTGGCTTTCAACCACTAAACCCGCCCTTAAACTTTTGCGAAATGCCACAAATTTATACTTTTTGGAAAATTCAGATGCTGATCTATTCATTAACGCCAAAATATAGCACATCAGTTGAAAAATGAAGCCACAGCAATGCCGTGAAGGGAAAAAGTTTCCATAACCTGCCCCCAAAAAAAAGTACTACAAATTTATATTTGACGTATACAACAGACTGACAGCTTCAAAATGAGACCTAAATTTTAATAATCGAATAAAATTTTTGGCTACAGTGAACGATTAAAACCAGAGGTCTGACAAGGAAATTTACGTATTTTAGACAAATACATGTCTATGCCTCCTAAGGGTCATAAAAATTACTATTTTCATGCAAATTACTACATATTTGCACTTCACGCAAACTAAACAAACGCAACTATAAGATAAGACCAAAATTTCAACAATCGAATTTAAATTACGGGCACAGTAAACAATCAAAGCTGAAAATCTGCACAAAAACTGCACGTGTTCTAGAAACAGTAATTTTTGGATATTTTGCCTAAAACATGTTCCGACTATCAAAACACTAGTTTGGGCTAAACTTTTAAATAAAAACGTAAAAACGCGAAATTCGCACGTTTAAGGGGAGAAAAATGAATTTAAAATTTTGGGGAGTTGACGCGTGAAAAATTGAGGGTTTTTTGGCTTTCAACCACTAAACCCGCCCTTAAACTTTTGCGAAATGCCACAAATTTATGTTTTTTGGAAAATTCAGATGCTGATCTATTCATTAACGCGAAAATATAGCACATCAGTTGAAAAATGAAGCCACAGCAATGCCGTGAAGGGAAAAAGTTTCCATAACCTGCCCCCAAAAATGTAAGGAACCTTATAAAAATTAGTATTCTTATGAAAAGTGCTACAAATTTATATTTGACGTAAACAACAGACTGACAGCTTCAAAATGAGACGAAAATTTTGATAATCGAATAAAATTTTTGGCTACAGTGAACGATTAAAACCAGAGGTCTGACAAGGAAATTTACGTATTTTAGACAAATACATGTCTATGCCTCCTAAGGGTCATAAAAATTACTATTTTCATGCAAATTACTACATATTTGCACTTCACGCAAACTAAACAAACGCAACTATAAGATAAGACCAAAATTTCAACAATCGAATTGAAATTACGGGCACAGTAAACAATCAAAGCTGAAAATCTGCACAAAAACTGCACGTGTTCTAGAAACAGTAATTTTTGGATATTTTGCCTAAAACATGTTCCGACCATCAAAACACTAGTTTGGGCTAAACTTTTAAATAAAAACGTAAAACGTGAAATTCGCACGTTTAAGGGGAGAAAAATGAATTTAAAGTTTTGGGGAGTTGACGCGTGAAAAATTGAGGGTTTTTTGGCTTTCAACCACTAAACCCGCCCTTAAACTTTTGCGAAATGCCACAAATTTATACTTTTTGGAAAATTCAGATGCTGATCTATTCATTAACGCCAAAATATAGCACATCAGTTGAAAAATGAAGCCACAGCAATGCCGTGAAGGGAAAAAGTTTCCATAACCTGCCCCCAAAAAAAAGTACTACAAATTTATATTTGACGTATACAACAGACTGACAGCTTCAAAATGAGACCTAAATTTTAATAATCGAATAAAATTTTTGGCTACAGTGAACGATTAAAACCAGAGGTCTGACAAGGAAATTTACGTATTTTAGACAAATACATGTCTATGCCTCCTAAGGGTCATAAAAATTACTATTTTCATGCAAATTACTACATATTTGCACTTCACGCAAACTAAACAAACGCAACTATAAGATAAGACCAAAATTTCAACAATCGAATTTAAATTACGGGCACAGTAAACAATCAAAGCTGAAAATCTGCACAAAAACTGCACGTGTTCTAGAAACAGTAATTTTTGGATATTTTGCCTAAAACATGTTCCGACTATCAAAACACTAGTTTGGGCTAAACTTTTAAATAAAAACGTAAAAACGCGAAATTCGCACGTTTAAGGGGAGAAAAATGAATTTAAAATTTTGGGGAGTTGACGCGTGAAAAATTGAGGGTTTTTTGGCTTTCAACCACTAAACCCGCCCTTAAACTTTTGCGAAATGCCACAAATTTATGTTTTTTGTAAAATTCAGATGCTGATCTATTCATTAACGCGAAAATATAGCACATCAGTTGAAAAATGAAGCCACAGCAATGCCGTGAAGGGAAAAAGTTTCCATAACCTGCCCCCAAAAATGTAAGGAACCTTATAAAAATTAGTATTCTTATGAAAAGTACTACAAATTTATATTTGACGTAAACAACAGACTGACAGCTTCAAAATGAGACGAAAATTTTGATAATCGAATAAAATTTTTGGCTACAGTGAACGATTAAAACCAGAGGTCTGACAAGGAAATTTACGTATTTTAGACAAATACATGTCTATGCCTCCTAAGGGTCATAAAAATTACCATTTACATGCAAATTACTACATATTTGCACTTCACGCAAACTAAACAAACGCAACTATAAGATAAGACCAAAATTTCAACAATCGAATTTAAATTACGGGCACAGTAAACAATCAAAGCTGAAAATCTGCACAAAAACTGCACGTGTTCTAGAAACAGTAATTTTTGGATATTTTGCCTAAAACATGTTCCGACCATCAAAACACTAGTTGAGGCTAAACTTTTAAATTAAAACCTAAAAACGCGAAATTCGCACGTTTAAGGGGAGAAAAATGAATTTAAAATTTTGGCGAGTTGACGCGTGAAAAATTGGGGGTTTTTTGGATTTCAACCACTAAACCCGCCCTTAAACTTTTGCGAAGTGCTACAAATTTATACTTTTTGGAAAATTCAGATGCTGATCTATTCATTAACGCCAAAATATAGCACATCAGTTGAAAATTGAAGCCACAGCAATGCCGTAAATGGAAAAAGTTTCCACAACCTGCCCCCAAAAACGTAAGGAACCTTATAAAAATTAGTATTCTTATGAAAAGTACTACAAATTTATATTTGACGTAAACAACATACTGACAGCTTCAAAATGAGACCTAAATTTTGATAATCGAATAAAATTTGTGGCTACAGTGAACGATTAAAACCAGAGGTCTGACAAGGAAATTTACGTATTTTAGACAAATACATGTCTATGCCTCCTAAGGGTCATAAAAATTACTATTTTCATGCAAATTACTACATATTTGCACTTCACGCAAACTAAACAAACGCAACTATAAGATAAGACCAAAATTTCAACAATCGAATTTAAATTACGGGCACAGTAAACAATCAAAGCTGAAAATCTGCACAAAAACTGCACGTGTTCTAGAAACAGTAATTTTTGGATATTTTGCCTAAAACATGTTCCGACCATCAAAACACTAGTTTGGGCTAAACTTTTAAATAAAAACGTAAAAACGTGAAATTCGCACGTTTAAGGGGAGAAAAATGAATTTAAAATTTTGGGGAGTTGACGCGTGAAAAATTGAGGGTTTTTTGGCTTTCAACCACTAAACCCGCCCTTAAACTTTTGCGAAATGCCCCAAATTTATACTTTTTGGAAAATTCAGATGCTGATCTATTCATTAACGCCAAAATATAGCACATCAGTTGAAAAATGAAGCCACAGCAATGCCGTGAAGGGAAAAAGTTTCCATAACCTGCCCCCAAAAATGTAAGGAACCTTATAAAAATTAGTATTCTTATGAAAAGTACTACAAATTTATATTTGACGTTAACAACAGACTGACAGCTTCAAAATGAGACGAAAATTTTGATAATCGAATAAAATTTTTGGCTACAGTGAACGATTAAAACCAGAGGTCTGACAAGGAAATTTACGTATTTTAGACAAATACATGTCTATGCCTCCTAAGGGTCATAAAAATTACTATTTTCATGCAAATTACTACATATTTGCACTTCACGCAAACTAAACAAACGCAACTATAAGATAAGACCAAAATTTCAACAATCGAATTTAAATTACGGGCACAGTAAACAATCAAAGCTGAAAATCTGCACAAAAACTGCACGTGTTCTAGAAACAGTAATTTTTGGATATTTTGCCTAAAACATGTTCCGACCATCAAAACACTAGTTTGGGCTAAACTTTTAAATAAAAACGTAAAAACGCGAAATTCGCACGTTTAAGGGGAGAAAAATGAATTTAAAGTTTTGGGGAGTTGACGCGTGAAATAACGAATAAAATATTACGTGGTCAAGGGCAGTATTGTGGTAATAATCGTGAAAACCGAACGTTAAGTGATACAAGTGAAGCAAAGATACTTTTAAGATATTTGATAATTATTTTATAAACTGTGCAATTAGTGACGTGGGTGAAATGGAGAATTTAATTCAAATTACTCATATCAGTGACAAGTTAAAACATGATTCTAAGACAGAAATTATCGCCTTACATAAACTCTTATTCGAAATGGATGGTGATAGTTATAATCGACAGCGCCAATGTGAGTTTAGAGGTTTCGAGCTAGTACCGGATTCGAATGAATTTTCAAGTAAGCTGGAGTTTTCTAACCGACTGGGGATTGGTGACCTGCTTCAATACATTATATTCTTGGACTGATTATTTCGGGGATAAAGAACAGCTACGAGGAAAGAATTAAAAGTCTTATCAGTTTGGACTCACTGGCTGCAATAAATAATAGGAATGATGGCGAAACCGATGATGAACCAGATGAGGATGTCGATAATGGCCAAGCACCATGCGTACATAGTGAAAGACAAAGTGACCCAGAAATGAAGTTTTTGCTATGTTACAAAAACGTTGAGGATTCAATAAAACTGGTGATGACTCATGTCCCGCCGAAAGATTCATTGCCGACTTTGAAGATGCTGCAGCGATGATTGCGTGCAGCGACTTGCAAAAGGTAGTATTTGCTAAGAAATCGCTAAGACGTTTAGCAAAACTATTTTTTTGAGAGTGAAAGCTCGATCAAAACCTGGAGCTAACTTCAAAATGCACAATTGGATGAATTTGTTATGAAAATTAGTAGTGCACAGTTACATAAAACGTTAGAAAGCCAAAAATTGAAAAAAGATGAATCACAACACGAGTACTTCTGGCAGATGGAGGAGCTTGCTTGAAGAGGCAACATAGAATCCAAAGCATTGTTTCATTATACGATTGGTGGAATAAACGATGATGCAAACAGCAAAACTGAACTTTATGGCGCAAAAATAGTCAAAGATTTTTAAAGAAAAATCAAAAGTCTATGAAAAATAAGGAAAACCACGCTAGAGGAAAATATTAAGTCTGAATGGTGAAGAGAAGGTGCCACGAGTGTTGTAACGGAACTGAAGAAGATGACATCAAAAGAAGACCCAGGGATGAAATTCAACGCAGGAGACCAGACAGTACGATGTTTCAAATGCGGGGGATCAAGAAATCATTCACGAGGCTGCAATAAAAAGGAACTTGGACGAACACGTTTTAACTGCAAAAAGATCAGACACAACTCTTTCAAGTGTGAAGAGGCTCAAAGGAGTAAATACGGAACAACCACAGCAGCTGTCAGCTTGGTAACAGCGCAGTCAAAAAATTGGTTACTCAAACAGGTAACAATTGATAACATAAAAATGTTAGCCCTGTTAGACACCGGAAGTCCAGTTACTTTTATTCGTTATGAATTATCCAAGCAATGAGAACTTTGAAAATTGGTTCACTTGAAGCAATCATTTACGGATTTTGGTCATGATAGTTATCAACCTTCGAATACTTCCAGGACATTATGCTTATTGATAACGAAGGTTATTCACTAATTTTATATGTCGTTCCCGATGACGCAATAATTCTTAGAGACATTCTACAGTTTGTAGACGTTATTTTCAGCCTATATTGAAATGCTATTATACGCCAAGTGCTATTATACGCCAAAGAGTAAAAAATCTAATTGAGACTTACAAACCGATAAATACTAACACGACAGATGTTAAATTAAATATCACACAGTCAGATGAACCCCTTAGGAATTACTCGTAGGAGTGAAGATGCGGTCTAGGGAAGATATACTGTTGAAGGAATTGGTGGACAAAATTCTGGTAAAACAATGAATAAACAAACGCGATGAACTTAGGGAAAAAGTAAAGCAAAAGATTCTTAAGACTCAGGAAGAAAATCGAAAAGCATATGGTGAAAAGTGCCGTGAACCAAACAAATATAAAATTAAAGATCTAGTTGCTATTAAATGAACCCTACTGGGTTCAGGCCAAAAGCTACGAGTCAAATATTCAGGCCATATGAAATCGTAAAAGTTAAGTATAATGACTCGATCGATGTACAACGAGTTGCTCCTAGAGACGCACCTATGTTAACTAGTACATGCGCTGAATACATGAAACCATGGGTATCTATTCAATGGTCATTCGAGACGAATAATTCCATACAATGGCTGATTTTAGGGAGTGAATTTCATTAAATAACCAAATTTATTTTGCTAAGTGGCAACACTGATATTATGTATTGATATGGTTAAGATCAAGCTATCAAACAATAATAAATTCATTCACCTGCAATTGCTTGAGTTTTGCTAAACCGACAAATTAGATCGTACATTATCCACGTATAACTTTACAGGAGGAGCATCTCTAGCCTTGAATTCTTGGAGGAAATGCTTCAGGTGCAAAGCTTCTTTTGTCACCTCACCCAATGCCACATACTTAAACAAAACATTTATTCGTTGCTTGCGCAAATCCTAGAGGATGAAATCTTCTGGCAAACAAAAAGCATACCCCGAATACGAGCGTCTATTTTCAACTGAAGAGGCTCAATAAGTATCTACAAAACCAACAAGTGGTCTACGGTTATTCTGGTATGATATGGCGAGATTCATTGTCCTTTTCAAGTATCGGAGCACTCAAATCACCACCGTCCAGTGAGTTTGGTTGAAAACTTCGTTGAATTACCCAAATGAGCTTGTAGTTATGGGAGCCACAGTGCAAACATTACTCAGGCCACGTCCTGTCGTTCCTCTTTGTGAACTATCAATGACAACATATGCGAAAAGCTACGAATTGTAACCAAACATATACACACAAGACTTCAGTACCGTACCGCCTCAGTATCAGCAGTTGCATGCATGCGCAATTAAGCAAATCGAGCGAAAGCTTGAGCGCTGGTAACAAAAAGTAGGTGGTAAAAAAACTAACTGAACTTTGATTATCGACTAGTTTAAATTGTCTTCATTACTTTGTGTAGTGAATAAAAAGTGATTTAAACCTCTGCCGCCTCAGCGAGCAAAGATATTAGTGCTCGCCGGATTTGGCGTTGTCTGAGGGTACGTGAATGCACTGGTAGGCTAGTGATGTGGTGTCGTTGGGCGGGTTTTTTTCCTCCAGCACAAGGGCCCACTACATAAAAATTATGCATTTACAAATTATACAGCATAAACGTCTCGGATTGACAGGTGTCGAGGCCGAGGTAACCTACCGAAGGGATAGACTAAAGAAACGTGACTGATCGAGCTTGATGAATGTGCGTGGGATGCGAGAGGATTTCGTCTTCATAGTTAATATTTACGACCTCCAAATGAGAGTGGAGTATCCCCCTCAACCGCATTATGTCAAATTGTAGACGTGGCCGGTTATTTTCGTATGAACTTTTCCCTTAAATTAAAAATGTTTCAGATTTATGTTCAACTGTTATATGGCTGAGTCCCATACCATATGAAGGTTCAAGAGAAACAGATAGACCGAAACTCCAAGTTTTAACTAAACATTTTTTTTTATTCAATTTATTGCCAGTATTCTGTAGATAAACAGTAGAGATAAGCTTCTTTTCAACTCTTCCTTATGCTTAAGATTATGTAATAGACATATTCTTTTCCATTCAATATAAGGATAGCATTAATTTTATTTTGTTCGTCGCAGGTCATTACGTTTCTCTAGTAATTTATTATTGTTTTATTCAAATAAGGCCTTGCCTTGGAAGGAATCCCAGTTGCACTTACTGAGCATGGGCTTAAACTATGCGATCAAATGTGACAAACTGCCAACAGAGGATATTGTGATGGATGTAGAAGCGGTCATAAAATATATGCCCATCGAGAAAAAATACCACATTAGATAAGAAACAAGGAAAATCATGGAATCAAGGGAACGTAAAATTTCCCACCACGGCAGAAACGAAATCAAGCTCCTGAAAGAATTGAAGGAAAAACCTGTATATTTTTTAAAGGTGGACAAAGGAAATAAAGTAGTCATCATAGACAAGGACCGCTACGATGATTTAGTGTTCGAAAAACTCACGAGTGGGGACTTCTTTGAATTAAGGAATGATCCACTCCCAGACTCAGTAAAAAGGGTCGAAAAAACGTTAAAGGAGTGCAAAGGAATGATTGAGGACGTCAGTAAACTACGAATTCCCAACCCTGTTTTTTCGAGAATCAAATGCCTTCCGAAAGTCCATAAAAAAGGCAATGAACTACGAGAAATAAAAACGTCTATAGATGCTCTGACAACGAAAATTGCCAGATGGGTACTGGAGGAATGTGGAAAACTAGGTGTAGTTTCGAGCAAGTACTCCATCAGGAATAGAGAAGATTTAGTAAGAAGACTAACAGACAGTCAAAAGATAAACGAAGGAGAGCTATTGGTGTCATTTGACGTGAAGTCTCTTTTCCCTAGGGTTCCTGTGAAGCAAGCGTTGGCCATTTTAGAAGACTCGCTGGCAAGAATAGCAAAAAACCGGAGCACCTATGGGCAACCCGTTGTCACCTTTACTTAGCGAAGTATTTTTAGAATGGGTGGAGAGCGAAATTGAAGAGAGATGCCCAGGATTTGGTATCGTTATGTGGATGACGTGATTGCCGTTATAGAATGGAATGAAGCCCAAAACATATTAAAAAAACTCAACTCCGTACATAAAAACTTGAACTTCACAATGGAAGTCGAAACAAATGGCACCATCCCATTTCTAGATCTGGAAATAATAAGGACAACAGGCAGGTTTGAATTCGATATACACCGAAAAAACACCAGCACACTAGGAACGGTACTAGCTACGTCAAATCTCAGTTTTTCGCAAAAAATGGCATCTTTCCGGACTTGGCTACATCGAATGATTACCGTCCCCTTAAGCCAAGAAAACCGGAAAAAAGAGGAAGATTACATCATGGACACAGCTATCAAAAATGGATACGACCCCATGTTACTGAAACGGATGGGGAAGAAAATGGAAAAAGAGCACAAAGACGCAAGCTCACAAAACTGAGTACACTCAAAGACGAACCAACGCAAAGAGCAGTAATGATCATGTCGGAGGTTAGCGGTGCCCTGAATAGAATGATGAGGAAAAACGGTATCCAAGTGGTGACCAGAAGCTCACAGTTTCTGCTTAAAACCAACGTAGCGCAAATCAAAGACATGTGGAGCGAACATGAAAAGCGAGGGATCTACAAAATTAACTGCCAGCAATGCGAAAAAGTAGACAAAACGCAGCGTGAAAGTCCGGTTCAACGAGCATGTTCGAGAAACACAATCAGCACTAACGAAAAATAAAGTAAAAGACGTTCGATCATCGGTAGCCCGTCACATTTGCGAAGGACACAACGTCAATTGGGATTAGTTGGAAGTTATCAAAGATATACGAGATTTGAGGAAACTGGACGCGTACGAGGCACTTTGGATTATGCGGCAACCTATGGAAAAACGATTAAATGATGGTGTTGGCAATGGAGATTCACCTCTTTTAAAATTACTTCTAAACAATTAAGTTCAGGTTACAAATTTTTTTAATAATTTAAAATAAGTTAATAGTTCCACTAAAATTCATTTGAACCACATTTATAATATACTTTTATGACCTGTTATTTCATTGATATGCATCCTTTTGTTAAGTACGGTCATTAATAACTAATTTGCTTTGGCATATATATTGTACATCTTGAGGTTTCTCTTTAGAAAAAAATAGACACTGAAGAAGGGAGAACGTTTACTCCCGAAATATATATATATTTGTCGGAAAAACAAATAAATAGCGTTGCTTTTCTCAAATTATATTTTTCTTTTTGTTTAAATTACAGCGCTAAAACATGGAGATTTTCAATAGATATTTAAATCGTTATTCCCTTTTGGCATCTGGTATTATTATGCTTTGGTCTTCACTGTTAGTTGGTTAAGTTACACTTTCGTCGATCTATACTTGATCCAAAACTTTTCTCATCACTTAAAATCAAGCGCACAAAAGTCAGAAAATTTAGATCTCCACGAGTAACAGGTTTTAACTGAAACTACCAAGATTTGTCACTAAATCACAATCGCTTCCCACTCAAACCACTTTGGGTTCGCATTCTCCGCATAACTTGCATTCCAAACATGTGCTTCCTATTGTTTTGTTTTTATGCTTCTAACTTTTCGTTAACTTGTAGTCACGCCGTTGAAATGTGTTTCCTAATTTGTTTTATCTTCATATTTTTGTACGATTTTTTCACTTTCAAAATCCTCGATTTGGATTTGTAAAAACACTCCTGCAAACAACCGTACGTATGGGTACCACTTACAAACGGAGCCAACGGGCTCCACTCCCGTGAATTTTTCTTGCTTTCTTTCCGAAAAGTTACCTGTGGGAAACTACTGTATTTGTTTCACTACAAATGTGTGCTTCCGAAAGGTTTTCTACTTTAGTCACTATTAAGAAACAATACAAATTCTTAAACATCGAAGAGCGATGCAATTCAACTCATCATCCAGAAGAAAGCGCAACCCGAACTCGATCGCTGCCAATTCCGTTCTCGCCGCAACTCGTACCACTCCCTTATGAAATCAAGTTTTTCAATCCATTCTCCGCTCCACTCGACGAGCCTCTTTTAACATCTACTTCCTCGAGACGTCGTTATGCCGGTAACGGAAGATTCGGGTTCGACTGAAATTTTGCGATTTCCTTTCTTAAATCGCGTAGCAATGGGGTCGCCATTATTAATTTTTTGGCCCTATCTTTATTTGTTTTATTTGTGAGTGATTTTCTGAACTGATTCAGTTATTCAATTCCAGGTTTATTATGACGGCTTTTCAGACTGACTGATATAAGTAAGTTTATGATTTTGTTGCTTTCCATATTATTGTTACTGAATTGTAGTTTTCTTTTAGGCTCATAGAGTGGGGATCGGAAAAACTTTTTATCGAAAATGGTAGCGTTGATAGTGCGGGGCTTACTTTGGCTTAGTAAGGCGCTTAGCCTGGGATAAGCGAATGAAAATACATTCAAGGGCGTAGTCAAGGCGTCTGCTCAAGTATTAGGGCCCCGAGAAGGTAACATCCGGGGCCTGCAGTTGAACTAATAGTTGATTAGTTTAACAATTTGAGTGCATTCTCAAGGCGTCAGTCCAAGTATAAGCATCCCAAAGTCTTGCACCTGAGGCCAGCAGTTGGATTATTAATTAATTAATTGATAAATATAAATGAGTACTCAAAGCGTCAGCCCGAGTATCAATGTCCTAAGGCAACTATGCCCAAGGCCTGCAGTTATAGTCTTAACTGATTGAATTTTTCAAATTTCCTTTCTTCTTTGAACAACAAATATAATCAAATGACGTAGATATATGTATATTGCAACTTTGCTGCTCTATTAACATTTAAATTCATATATATGCCGGCATAAGATCTTTTTAACTAAATCTATAATAAATTAATTGGCTTTTGAGAATTCATTCTTGAAATATTGTATTTATCTTAAATCAATTTGAAGTGTAGTAAATTAGCGACACTTAGTCTCATTTACATTGACTCACTGTATTTGGATTAAAATACTGTATTAACGTATTAATTCACCGTTACAGAAAACTTGCAATTCAGCCAACGGAGCTAGAAGGTGACCTAACAAAAGCAGCAAGCCTCCTGCAAAGATGAATCCAGCAGAGGATGTTTTCCTAAATATCGTATAAAATAATTAAAATATGTGCATAAAATGATTTTACAAATGAAATAAAATTAATTCATTAAATAAACGCATCTCTTTGTTAGTCAAATTAACAAGTAGCAGGTAAGTGTTATAGATGTTTATATAGGATACACATCATATCAAGAGTTTGTGCCAGTATACATAATGATAGGCGAGGAGCCACCAATCCTGAAAGCTCCGTGATTACGGATTCTAATATTTTTAATAAAAAATAAAAGTTCACGTTTAGACGAACAAGATTTGCTTGGTCGGCGTGGATTTGATTGGTCAGAAATATTTAAATTAAATTATTTATTATTATTTATTATTAAATTTCCATGATTTTTTTCCGTCATCACGGATTTTGATCAATCTTATATAGAATTTTGTGTGAAATATTATGTTCAACAAGAAAAAATCCGGCCGACCAATGATTTTTAGCCAGAACTGTGTGATAAGGGGTAAAATTTATCCATTATCACGGAAATTTTTTTTTTAATTCACGCGTTTTAATGTCACATTTATAATTATCTTGGTATGCGTGCTTACAAACTGCCGAAAGTACCGCGCATACCAAATTTTATTGTGTGAGTGAGGATTATACTGTTATAGATTTCACTTACTTGATGACATTTCTTTTAGAGTCTTTCTTCTCCCTCTGGTCTCTTCCTTAAGTTTTAAACTATTTATTATACTAATTAATATGGAAAAGAGGAAATACAGGAAAATTTTCATTTGGGTTGATTATATAATAAATGAAGGTTGATACAAAAAATAAATTCAATTCAGGTTTATTAATCAATAATCATCTACATCATTATCATCAAAATTATCATTGATTTTAAGAATCTTTTTTGAAATTTATGAGACTTTAAAGAAATTATGAATCATAAATAACGATGTTTCTAAATATTGACAATTTTAAATAATTATAAATCCAAAAAAAAATGTTTTTTTTTTTTATACTCAACAGTGAATTTTGTTAAATTAATAAATATATTTAGAATATTGATGCGTAGTAAGCTATACAAAATAACGACACTTTTGACAGCTAGGAAAACAGCAGACTAAAATGTTGAAATGATCTGAACCCCCAAAATGCTGTAGGATAACGTAGGTATGCTGTGACCTTTTCGGAGTAAGAGGGAAAGACCTATGGAATTCTAACATACATTCTATGTTACTCTTATCTCACTTAATCTGGGAGCAGTCTTATGGACTTGAAAAGAAACCGGAGTAAGAGAGTTAACACTATGCAGCCCTGTCGCAGAACAACTTCACATTCCGGTATTGCGTATAACGAATCTTTGAGGCAGGTAACTGTTAAATTTGTAGGGAATAGAAAGAGACGAACTCATGCAAGGTTTCACCTTGAACCAAAAATCTGCCTCACTTACTCTTTACAGAAATATAGAAACCGTTAAAAAGCAAAGAGTTAAAATTTGGTATGCGCGATACTTTTGGCAGTTTCTAAGCACGCATACCAAGATAATTATATTTATGACATTAAAATGCGTGAATTAAAAAAAAAAGGTTTCCGTGATAATGAATAAATTTTACCCCCTATCACATCATTCAAATAGGTATGCGTGACCTTTCCGGCTAAAAATCATTGGTCGGCCGGATTTTTTCTGGTTGAACATAATATTTCACAAAAAATTCTACATAAGATTGATCAAAATCCGTGATGACGGAAAAAAATTATGGAAATTTAATAATAAATAATAAATCTTGTTCGTCTAAACGTTAACTTTTATTTTTTATTAAAAATATTAGAATCCGTGATCACGGAGCTTTCAGGATTCGTGGCTCCTAGACTATGAATACTGGTAGTCTAACACGACAACAAACCAGCTTACAAAATGGTGGCTTCTCTTCATCATTATTATTCCATTTTTCACTTTTCGCAAATTTCATTCCTGGATCCAAAGGTATCGATATGTGATTACCAGACTCCATTCCAAAGCATTTGAGAATGTCTATTTTAAACGTCTGCTGCTTAAAAAAAAATCCTTATTCGTTTTTGGAGAGATCGACGTCCAAGCAACGCTTGAACGTCCCAAGATCTTTCAGCTCAAAATCTTAGCTAGTTCACTGCCAAATTTTTGAATATCCTCTAATTTTTGAGAAATTACCAAAATATTGTCGACAAATATCATAATTATCATCGCTTTGTCCTCCTGCTACGAAATAAAAACAGGGATCATCATTTATTGGTTTAGTCCCCAATGTTTTCAGTTCTATTTCAAATTTTCTGTTACCGGTGATGATTCAAGCCGTGTAAGTCATATTCATACGACAAACGGTGGCATCACTGGAGAGCTCCAATAACGTCGCCTTAGCTCCTTCAACTATTCGGTCGTTTTGTATTTCTTCTTTCACTACGTGGTACAGAATTTCTTGAAACTGTTCAGGAGCTGCCATGAATAGAGTGCTGTGACACACGGACAGACGGACGGACAGACGTGATTTTAGTAGGGTTTTGAAAAATTATTTTACAAAACCCTAAAAAAGTGTTTTGTGGTGGCACTAATGAGTACAACAACGAATGGAAGTCCACGCGTTCTATTTCCTTAATTGCCCATGCTCGTTTTGAGCCGCTGTAGTATTTAGTGTTCGCAATCAAAAGATAAACAAGTTGGGTAAACAGACCTACGCTCATGTCAGAAGGTTTTGTATTCAATTCACAAAATGCAGTCACCAGATCGAATCAAATCAAGAAACATGTCAAAGATGATTTTATTGGAGAAAATATGAAAAACGAAGATCATACTATTATTAACAAAGTTGAACGAATTTCAACTTCTGAGGTTTTTGGTATTGTTACACTTATAAATATCTCCCTTGATAATTATTTCAGATGTCCATCCGCGACGGAGGAAACACATTTTTCATGTATTTCCCCCCTGTGCCCCCACTGAAGCAAAAATTGACAGTTTAACAACTGTTTTGAAAAGCTCCCATGAAAACTTTTATTTCATACTCATATCGGCTACGTTTGATGAATTTTTTTCGGGGGCCACTCTCTTGTACTGTTATCATCGATTCATGGCCATTTTTTTCGAATCCTAGAATGGTTACAAACCCCTTCTGCTAGGAGCTCTCTCCCGCCTCCTTGACTTGTTTCACTTATGAGCATTAGTTGTAGGTACTCATCTTCAGTCATTCATTAAATTGAATCAAGTGTTCAAAGCATGCACTTTCAACGTTGAAGTTGGGAAAAAATAACTCAAAATTACTCAATCTTCGCATTTAAAAGAACCACAATTTTGTTTTACGATTACTGATACCACTAGCTGAACCGATTCTCAAAGATCTACATGACACCTATCCTTCCTGAAATTTTCATGCAAATCCTAGCAAAACTGTAGTGTCTGAGTCGGTAAAAATCGCATATTGTTCCATAGCCATATATTGCCATAGTAATACATGCAGCGCATATTGTTCCATAGTAATACAAGAAAATTCAAACCGCTATAACTTCGCTAAATATGATTCAATCTTTATGAAACTTTCAGTATAGAATCTTATAAATAGACGTCTACGTACTGAATTTCATTGAATTTAAGGGTACCGTTAAGCTCTTATTCAAGAAAACATAAAATCGATAAATCATACTATTACTAACAAAGTTGAGTGAATGGCGACTTCTCACGTATTTGTTGTTTTTGTACTCACCAAGGCCTACATTCCTGATTTTTTTCAGATTTTTCGGATCACTGTCCAATCGCGAGGGGGGGGGCACAAATTTTTCGTGTATTTCCCCTCCCTGTGCGCCCCTCGAAGCAAATTTTGCCAAACTAAGACCTGTTTTGAAAAGTTCTCATCAAGACCTTTCATTTGATACCCATATCGGCTACCTTCAATGAAATTTTTTTTTCGGGGGGTCACTCCCCTATATGGGGAGACCCCCTTAAATACCTTATAAAAAATTTTTGTAGTTGAGCTTTGAAGAGGGCACCACTTTACACGTACAAACAAAATTTGAAGCTTCTAGCTTAAGTAGTTTCCGAGAAAAACTACTGTGACACACGGACGGACGGACGGACGGACAGACTGGTCGCGAAACTAGTAGGGTTTTGTAAAATTATTTTACAAAACCCTAAAAAGTGTGTGAGTGTCAAGCTATTTTTAGGTTTGAATCGGATCCAATTAAATTTCAGAGGCAAGGAAATTTTTTGATTGTGTGTTGGTAGCTTTTCTGGGGTTAGATAGTTATCGTTATTATCAGGCGCTTCTTTGTTCATGCAGGGATTCTCATTCGGGATGACAGAGGAACGGCCCTGATCAAGAGTTCACGCTTCAAGTGACCTTGGGGATAAACGAAGTAATCATGTGGCATCACATTACCCGTCTGTGAGGTATGGCCGGCAATATCCGTGGTCATATATAGAACACCGGGAAATTTTCTTTACAGACTCGTCTCATAACAACATTGCAATCCCATCTTATACACTGTACTGTGTATTGATTTCGGTATTGTCGCTGGTCTGACTCGATCGACGAAGACAGTTCGTCGCTGCTAGAATTTCAAAATTAGAGGACGCGATCAATGGACCGAGACAGTTGGAGGCGCTATTTGCCGGAAACGAAGGCCCGAAAGGGGCTATAGTGCAAAGAAGAAGACAATTTTCCGAAATTTGGTCCAATTTTTTTTTTAATTGGAACATTTCAACAAAATATTGTAAACAAGGCAAGAAGTAGGGTAGGGAGACTCAGGAAATTCATGACTACCTCTCGGTTAAGCGAATGGAACTCGGAAAATCGCACTTACGTGGACAAGGGAAACACTGTTTGATCAAGTCCTCAACATCGTATCAAGTCGATTTCTCAACTACCAGCGTGATACTGGGAACTACGACCAAACAAACAATAAATCGATTTAATTCGTAAAAGCGGCACTAGAACCTGTGTTTTGTGTTCCGTCTAATCCAGCAAATTAATTAAGTAAAATAAAAACTGTACAATTTCCAGTAGCGGATATTGATCTCGAAATGCAGCAAAACAAGATAACATTCATTATAATACACAGGAAAAATTAAATATAATCTAACCAGGGTCACGAAACAAAGCTTTTTCTGCACCGAACGAATCCGGTGGATACTCCAATCCCGTCTTGAATAGGCATACAAATCTCGCAGTGGGGAAGTAACATCGATTTGACACACATTCCGCCCGAGCGGGAAATGCTTTCACAAGCTAAACCAAATATAAACGGACGGAATACGGACTGACCAATGGAACACAGATAACGTACCCACCAAAAAATGTTCTAACTTATTGGACTGTGGTGTCCAATTGTTGTTCTCCTTAGACTCGAATGCTTTGGAATTAAGTCTGTCAACATCTATTCTCTCCAGCAAATAAAATACCATACTTAATATCTATAAATGCAATAACAATAGATTTTCTATACATAATTCAAAGCTTGTTAATGTTTTGCTGTTGTTACTGACAAACGTGGCACACAACATTCAGTAAAACCCCAATCGTAATGTACGAGTCACGATAATATTCCCATTGAAATGCAACAAATTAATTACTTATGACACTACAAAAATCTTCGGATTCAATAAGTTAGAACGAAAACAACAACTGACAACTGCCAGCAAACGTCAGTTGGAAGTGGAAAAAATAAGAAGATAATATAGCCTCCAAAACGCCAGGTCGGCTGTGTTCGACGTGGTATAAATTAGACCAAATCCATAAAATAATCGGCAATGAAATTGAAACCGCGGAAGGTAGATTCTTGTAGATTAACCGGGAAAAATAGCGGTGAACCGTTGGACCGAGGAGATAAAAACTTCAACAGAAAACGGAACGGGTCCTTTTTGGAACGCGCTAGTGGGAGAGTGATTAGTATGAGTTTTGGCAGCGAACGAACGTGCAGATTTTGCGGATAGAGAATAACAAGAAGTGTTCGATTAAAAGCTCAAGCAAACTGCAACCGAAATTTACAAGACGCTGGCGGAATTATTCCAGTAAGAATCAGTCGAGAAGACCGCGCAGCCTTCGAAGTGGGTATTCAAGGGGGACATTGTCGATGGTGGACTTCATCTACAAGATCTCAGCAAGAATCGAAGACTGGATTAGTAAACACCTGAGCCCTTCCGAGCAAATCAGCAGGACTTGTGGTTTTGCACTGATTGTGAGTGGTTTTGCGTTTGAATAGAATTTTATCTTAACTTGATACAATTACGAGATTGTGATTTGAACTTGTTTAAATTTGATTGTTATTTCAAAATTTAAATTATAACGTTGGAAGAGTTGAACAATTTTTTCTCACTTATTTAGTACAAATCTTGTACACGTCGGTTCGGTTGGTGAATCCCCGCGTCGAATAAAGGTAAAGTAGTATTCAGAAGAGTGAACTAGCTACATAAGGTGATTAATAGTGAGTGTTAAGTCACGCATAGCGGTAGAACTGCGGAAAAGTAAGAAACGAAGTGCAGGATTTCCACCAGGGTGTAAAAAAAGTGGTGTGCGTAGGAATAGCTTCCTTCTAAAGTTGTACTGCCCAGCCGAGTTCTTGCTTGGTGGCTTGTCGGGGCGCAATGGACAAGCAAGTGGCGCTCCTGCGCCTGTCTCCGGACGAGCTTACCCGGGTCCGCAAGCCCCGCCGGAGCACCT
This sequence comes from Odontomyia ornata, assembly GCA_963969285.1. Lineage (NCBI taxonomy): Eukaryota > Metazoa > Arthropoda > Insecta > Diptera > Stratiomyidae > Odontomyia > Odontomyia ornata. Next base: position 99,437,573 of record OZ017740.1, on the reverse strand, counting down.
TATTCCTTTTGGATGTAACAAGTTGCAACAATCAGTGACTAGATTCGCCCGTGTATATACGGCGTCATAGAAGTAGAAGAAATAGAAATTGGCTGCATTAACTGTATATGTGGATTGGTTCATGCGTATGCATGCGGTATCATGGAAGTAAAAGGAACCGGATAAGGATGCGTCAACTGTATATGTGGATTGGTTCATACGTGCTTGTATTTTTTTTTCTTTGTTTTAGCACTGCAGCCCCTTTAGAGCCTTCACTTAGAGATAGAGTATTTCATTATCCTGATCGAAAGTGTTGGCACCCCACAAGGTGATATGTTCAGTATCACGCTTTGGCCGTGTGTCCGTCCACACAGCTGCGATACGTTCTGATTTTAAATCAGCACGTATCACAGCTGAATGGGCTCATAGTCCATGCGAAGAATCACTCGAACTAAATATCGTTGTCACCAACGAGAGTCGAACCAGGGACATTCGGCTTACGGGATGGATGCTCTAACCAGTACACCACGTGGTCTACGTGCGTGTATGGCGTCATACAATCCACTGATATTACATTCGGTTGCGTTAGATGCTCGTATATTGGCATTGCTGTGCTCCATGTAGTAGTCATTCCAATCAGCGGTCACAAAAGCTTGTGTCACTTCGATAGCATTGAGAACAAAAACGGTGCATCTACTCCAACATTCACTGCATTTACGTTCAGATGAGTAGAATGGACTGACAAACTTTTCTATCAATCTTTCTCATCTTTCCTTTCGATTTGCTAGCGTTTCCTCCAGCAAAATTTCATTTTCAACATAAAATTGGTCCAGCCACTCTATCAACTGCACTCGCTGTCCTCTACTCGGAATTCCACAATCCCGACGCTCTTTCCGCAATCCTTCAATTTTGTACCTATGAATGGTCTTCATTTCGTACACTATTCACACATGCTTGGATCCATTTTTACTTTCACTTCAACACGTAGGCAAAGTAGTTATCGTTTCAACACTCAAAAGCAAATCATTATCGTATAAACTTGTCAGGACGATGGAGAGTGGGAACCAAGACAGAAAAACATCTTCACTAGAACTACTTTATTAAATATTCGGGTTACAAACAATGAGTCTTCATTGACAGCCATGACACAAAATCCAGAAAATCTCATATATGACAAGTGATGTGCCAATTCGTTGGTGGCGGTGGTGTTGAAGTCTCGCTATCCGTGTAGCTCACACTTGGATTTTGAAATTGAAGAACGTAGATTGATGAAAGGTTTTGAGTACAGTTAGGTTATATTTCAACAAGCATGGCAACCAGAAAAGCTAATTGAATATTCAACCAAAACTTTAGATGACAAGCTGTTTGCAGTCCCTAATTGTAGTTATCAAACTAGAACTTGAGTCTCAATTACATAATGGCTACTCAGATACTCAAAAAATAGAGATTATCTCTTCGTTCTTCTTGTTCTTCAGCAGTGTTGCCATATTAGGGGGTGTTCCCCTAAATTTAGCGTTTTTTTCTGATTTGGGATGAATTTTAGGGGGGCAAATGATTTAGGGGGAATTCAGGGGGAACACAAAAACTTAGGGAGCAATTTAAGGGGTTCGAAGAGAAGAATTTTGCACAAATTTTTTACTACACGGCCTGGTTTTCGTAACTATAGCATAGTAGTTCTACGGATGATTTTTGTAGTGTGCACATAAAGCATACATAAAGCACATACGAAAAAATGTTCAAATGCTTCACGAGTGAAAATGTTTACAAGAGTGATTTTGTTGACGCATTTTCGGATGCGTTTCGAGAAGTTGGATGTGTGGAAAATATTGTGTCACAAGGCTGTTTGTACTTATTATACTGTATGTCCCACTTTCAAGAATAAGCCTACATTTATACCAAACAATTAACGACGGTGTTTGAACAATGTGAATCGTGCATAGTTTTGCTTTAGTGTGCTGTGTTTATTGAGACCTTTATAAAGATATTTAAAGATTGATTTCTCCAGTTGAATCAAAGTTTTGAGAAAATGTAGATAAAATGCCACCTGTTCTGTCAACTCAAAAAAAAACTCAAAAATAAAGAAATTGCGGGAAAGCGAACCATTATTCAAGAGTTAGATTGGCTTCAAAAAATGAATACAATCAGTGGGCCTACTTCCAAGCAAAATTGACCAAAAATTTTTTCATTAAAGTTGGTTGAAACAGCAGATGTGAAATGATTCAGGCGCGTACAGTTGGTGTTGTTCAAAAATCATATGCCTCAAAACGTCAAAATGACGGAGTTTGTCAAACCAAAGATCGAAAAAAAAGAACGAAAACGGGTAGAGTTGAAGATCGCTGCTTTTATAGCTGAGCACTGTTCCATAAACAACTTAGCGAGGCCATATGTAATCTGGATTATGGTTCTGAGAAATTATCAAAAATAAAACTCCGCTACGCAAAATACACCGATAAATATTGCACACTTACGTCACTAGACCACTTAAACAATTTTCTAGACTTATAATTTTGATATATTACATAAAAGATATTATCGCGTGTTATGGTTCGCGGCCAATAATTTTAATGTTCACGGGAAGTGAAAACGCAATATCTTGTAAATTGAAGTAAACAGAGTTTATTTAGTTACTTAAAAAAATGCACAATCACTTAATTAACTATTTCACAATTTTAATTAAAATCTAACTTTCACTTGCCAATTAATTCCTCCTACAACTGTCTGCTTAAAATCACTTCGCACTCAAACAATCAATCGCCTTTACTTCGCGCTCCACTATGTCGCAGTTTTCTATCGCGGCTGTAATGAATGATCCCCCTATTCATTCAGCTCGCCTTTATATAGTGTCTATACCTTTTCAACCCAGCCAGTAGAATTTGCCTTTAGATCATACCTGGTCTTCATGTGGTCAGTAGCCGATTCGAGGTGCTTACGCACTGTCCGATGTATCTGATTCAACCGTTGTCTTAGCTCACTTGCGTACTCCGAGATCGTTTGGGGTTTCTCGGGGGGTGTTGCGAACTTTATATCAGCCGCCAGACGAAAAGTCTCTCCAAAAATGACTTTGGCTGGGGCTTGACCCGTTGATGCATGTTCGGTAGCTCTGTACGCCATCACAATTAGTGGGATATGTCGGTGCCAGTCCCTTTGGTGTGGTTCTCGTCAACCATTTTGGCCAGATGTTTATCGAGCGTGCCGTTGAAACGTTCGACCATTCCATCGGATTGGGGATGCAGCGGTGTCGTCCTCGTTTTCCGTATTCCCAGCAGCTCGCACATTTCGCCAAAAACTACTGACTCAAAGTTTCCTCCTTGATCCAAATTTAGTTCGAAAGGTACGCCGTACCTACTGACCCAATTTAATACTAGCTGTTTGGCTACAGTAGTTGTTTGTTTGTTGGGAATGGGGTAGACCTCGGGCCACTTGCTGAAATAATCGGCTACAACCAGCGTGTATCGATTTCCCCATTCGGATTCAGGGAAGGGTCTTGCGATGTCAACAGCAATCTTTTCAAACGGTACACCCGCGTTGTAGGCTTGCATTTGTCCTCTCAGTCCTCGCTTTGGATCTTTGACGAAAGCGCAAATTGTGCATCTACGGCACCAGTCCTCTACGTCTCCTCGAGCATAGAGCCAGTAGAACCTTTCCCGCAATTTCGCTAAGGTCTTGTTAACACCAAGGTGGCCTCCCGAGAATCCTTCGTGCATCTCCTTGACCACATCGGGGACTCGGCTTTTGGGAAGTATAATTTGCATCCCATAGGAGCTGCCATCTGCCGTTTCCCATTTCCGCTTGAGTATGCCAAACTCTACCTGAAGCGAGTTCCATTGCGCCCAATAGCTTTTCAGGGTTGCGCCATGCATTGAAACGTCTTTCCATTCAGGTCGCCCAGTTGACTCATTCCATACGAGCAATGGTCTGATGTCTTCATCGGCTAACTTGGCATTTCGAAACTCCTTCAGTGTCCAACCTTCATCGATCGCAGATCAACGGGTCCTTTTTCTCAATCCGTCGGCAATGCTTGCAGTTAGCTGGACCTGGACGGTGGGATAGGGTGTCAGCATTTTTGATCCATCTCACAACTTGTCCCTCGGGGTTTTTGAAGTTGAGCAGCCATCTCAATTATGCATGGTCCGTTCGAAGAACAAATTTCTGGCCATATAGGTACTTGTGGAACTGTTTGGTGGCCTCTACTATAGCCAATAGCTCCCTCCTGGTCACGCAAGCAGTTCTTCTCACTTTTTGAGAGAACTCGACTGTAATACGAGCGGACTCTTTCTTCGCCATCGATCTGCTGGGAGAATACAGCTCCAATACCGCCGTTGCTCGCATCGGTGTCAACTATAAACATTTTTCCGGGTTTTGGATATGCCAGCACGGGTGACTCACACAGCTTCTCCTTCAGGGTCTCAAAGGCTACCTGGCATTGTTCATTCCTGACGATTTTTCTCGGTTAACTGATGGAGACACCCAGCTATTTTGGCAAAGGCTTTGACGGATCTTCGATAGTAGGCTGCCACACCCAGAAAACTTCGTAGTTGGCGCTTCCTGTTTGGTGTTAGCCAGCTTTTCACGGGTCTGTTTGACCCCTTCTGCTGATACGACGTGTCCCAGGTATTTTACTTCAGCTGCGAAAAGGGTACACTTGCCGGGACTAAGCTTCAAATTCGCAAGTCGCAATCGAGATAAAACCTCTTCTAAGTTCCGCACATGCTCTTCGAATATTCTCCCGATGACGATGATGTCATCTAAGTACACAAACCAGGCTTTCCAGGTTAAACCACGTAGCTTGTATTCCATCAGGCATTCGAAAGTGGCTGGAGCATCGCAAAGCCCAAACGGCATCACCACAAATCGCCACAATCCGGTCCCAACTGAAAATGCGGTTTTCTCTCGATCCTTCTTGCCGATTTCTACCTGCCAGTAGCCACTCTTGAGATCGAGTATAGAAAACCATTTACGTGGGCTAAAATGTCCGTAATGTCATCGATGCGTGGGAGCGGGTAACTATCTTTCTTAGTGACGTCGTTAAGCTGCCTATAGTCGACACAAAAACGAGTTCTACCGTCCTTTTTCTTTACTAGAACTACTGGCGCGGCCCATGGACTGACAGAAGGTTCAATAACGCCTTGTTTTCCATGTCTGAGATCAGTGCGCTCACTTCCCCTTGTTTGGCTATAGGAAGACGTCTTGGTGCTTGTCTAATTGGCTTGGCTCCCTGTGTATCTATGACGTAAGTCACCATACTCGTTCGGCCTTGGTCATCCGGGCTTGTTGAGAAGATGTCACTGTACTTGGTGACCAGATCAGAGGCTCGCTTGAATAGCTGCACTGGCAAACCTACCTGCAATATTGCAGACGTGGATTCCCGGGCTTTGTCTGTGTCTTGCCTCCTTTTCCAATGATGGTCGTGAGTAGCTTCCAAAGAGGTGATGGTGGAAACAGGCTGGCAGCTGCCGACGACTTCTCGTGGTTGAGTCTGTGGTGTTGAGGACTCTAACCGGCACGTATCCGTTCTTTAAAGATCTTACAAGGCTTTATTCTACAATCGAACTGCGCAATGCGAACGTCTTCATCGGCTCTATCAGATACGGTCGGTGGTCTCCAGAATCACCATCAAGCTTGGCCCATACAATCCTCTCGGAAGATTTCGGTACATCAGTGTCGGTACATACTACCACATTAGTCGTGGAAATTTGGACGCTAGGACTCTCCATCAATACTTCGACATTCTGCTATTTCAATACACGTTTGCCCAAGCCCAACGTGATTCCGTGTGGTTGCAGAAAATCCATTCCGAGAATGCATTCATCCACAATGTTCACGACCAGAAAATTATGTCGGAACGCAAGGTCTCCCAACTGTATCTGGAGGTTGACCTCTCAATGGACAGGTGCAGTTTTTCCCGTAGCTGTGCTTAGTGAGAAAATCCTGCCCTTGAGAAGTAGTTGTTGCCCCACATGGTCTTGTCAGATGATCGATCGAGTTGCACCAGTGTCAATGGTTATGGTGCAATGTTCTACGTCAACTTGATCCGGAAGGCATAAGTCCGCTTCTCCACGATGTAGTCTTGATACAGTGATGGTGGTGCTGGGGACGTCCATCCTCCTAGCCAACCTCTGCCCCACGAAGTTGGCTTTTACATGTTTTCCGACCCCTCAATTTGAAGGGTTTCCATTCTGGGCTCATGACTCGGTCTAGATCTTCTCCTAGCTGCACACCCTGGACAATAGCTCGGTTTTCTTCGCTTCTTGTAGTCTCTTTGCAGATGCCCCTTCTCTCCACAATTCCAGCATCTAGGCGCACCATTTACCTGCGGCTCTCACTCAATTTCGACGCGCTCGCACCTGCACCCGTCTGCCACTACCTCGCGAACCCGGGCCGTGGTACGAGTCATATTTTTCGCTGCCTCAAAATTCAGACTGTAAGCAAATGCGTCCTTAACCGTTTCCTTTTGAGCTAAGCCCACGGCTTGTTGCAATTCCGGGTCCTTTAGTGCGCTGATGAATACTTCTGTTGCTGCGTCGTCTCGATGTTCTGGGTCGTAGGCTGGGTAAGCCAAAAGTGCCAGTCGCTCAATGTCTTGGGCTAGCTGCTGTAGGGTTTCACCAGACTTCTACATACGATGCCTTAGCTGTGACCGGTAAGTCGGCTTCAGATGATCGTCTCCATAATGCATGTCGAGCACATTCATTATAGCAGCCGGGTTTGAGTGCAACTCAACGGGGATGGTCTGCAACAGCTCGGCAGATGGGCCTCTTAGAGCAAGAATTAATGCAGTTGCTCGTTCTTGCTCATTGCAGTGATTTGCCCTAGCGGCGGCTTCAAACTGGGTTTCATAAATACTCCAGACCGTTTGCCCATCGAATTTTGGTGCTTTCACATTTCTGGATGAGCTTTGTGCTGCGGTTGTAAGCGGGGCTGGTGAGGTAGTTACTACTGCCTTTGCTGCTTCCAATTCCTTTTTCATGTTTTTCATCTCATGGCTCTCCTCGACCTGGCTGACCATTTCCTTGACCTGGCTGACCTTTTGCTCGACCTGGTAAACCTTTTCCTTAACCTGGTCAACCTTTTCCTCGACGCCTTTAATTTGCTTGTTCAGATGACCGAGCTCCGCTTTTATTTCGGTTGACTGTTTCTCCAGCTTCTGTGTGATGTCTGCCTTGATTTCGATCGCTTGTTCATTGAGCTTGGCAGTTAAATTTGACGACTGTTCATTGAGCTTCGCAGTTAAATTAGATGACTAATGTCGCAGCTCTTGCGGCATCAGCATCAACATTTGCATCAGCGTATTTTCTGGTTCCTTGGTTTTGGTGTTTCGGCTTCACCACATTCTGCGCATTTTTCTGCATCTGAAGGCTCACCCAAATCCAGATACGCACCTTCCGATTTAATCGCGTCACGCAAGCGAGCAATCAGTATGGCCTTTGTTCCTTGCGTGGCCAGATTTCGCTGTTCCAACTCCTCTTTGAGCTCCGATATGCTCAATTGATTGATTTTTAGATATAAGTTTCCTGGTATATTTATTGTTTTGGCTATTTTTCACCAGTTTCCACGTTAATTCTCACTATTGTGCACTTCAAAAATGTTTAATCGTTTTCACTTCCAAAATTTTCTTTCCCACTTCTTGACACCACTGTCGCGTGTTATGGTTCGCGGCCAATAATTTTAATGTTCCGGGGAAGTGAAAACGCAATGCCTTTTAAATTGAATTAAACAGAGTTTATTTAGTTACTTAAAAAAATGCACAATCACTTAGTTAACTATTTCACAATTTTAATTAGAATCTAACTTTCACTTGTCATTTATTTCCTCGTACAATTGTCTTCTTAAAATCACTTCGCACTCAAACAATCAATCGCCTTTACTTCGCGTTCCACTATGTCGCAGTTTTCTATCGCGGTTGTAATGAATGATCCCTCATTCATTCAACTCGCTTTATATAGCGTCTATACCTATCCAGCCCATTTCTTGTACATTGGCGAATGTTCTGCCGAGAGGTACCTGGTATATTCGAGCAGCTTAATGATTCATTAATGGGGTGACGTTACTTTCAGATGTTGATCATGCTTGGTGGGTTCTCGTGGTTTCGAATAAATTCATTTTGTTGATGTTCTTAATGGTTGTGAAAACAATTGCGACAGTAGCTCGCAGAATTCTTTGTACATGTAACAATATTTTATATAAATGTGGATTTTTTTCTTTATTTTAGGTCTCATTTTCAACGTTCTTTCATCATGCACACTTGAAGATTTGCTGAAAGACATTGGTAGCTCGATGCATTAATTGATTATTGATGAAAGCACTATGGTTAACGCGAAAAAAGTTATGTGCATCATGATTCGATATTTTAGCAAAAAATTTAAGAAAGTCTGCACGAAATTTTACCGTTTGCTAGAACTAGAATCGGGAACTGCTGAGATAATGACTAATTGTATTACTACACAGTTGGGGAAAGATAATTTGAAATTGGAAAATATCAGGTACTAAATGGTTGGCACGGCTGTATGCAATTGAAACAATTTTGTACCAATGAGATACCCCAAAGTTACATTTCAAAGGAACGAAGTTATCTGAGCATGGAGATCCAGGTTTTAAGACAGATACGCTTTATAAAATGTTTCGAGACGTTGGCAACAAATTGTATTTAAATTTTTTGTATTTTCATTGAAAGATGTCAGCAATACAAACAAATCTTTCCAGTCCGATTCGGCGGAGCCTCCAAAACTTTTAAAAGACTTGAATGATACCTTCTACTCAGTTCTAAAAATAATTGTAATTCCACAACAACTGGAAAAAGATGATAAAAATAACTTGTGTTCTTTTAAACTTGGTCGCTATTTGATGCCTGTAGATTACATCAACTTTAGGTATAACTTTCATAGTGCTTCTTCTAATTTACATTCGTCGGCTCAACTGTTTGACATCAAAAGTCGGTGTCGGAATTTCCTTGTAGAATGAGCGGAAGAAATTCAAAAAAGTGTACCACGGAACATAGCAATTCTTCAAGACGTTGGCATTTATAGTCCTGAAATTGCTTTCAAGCCTTCCAAAGGGGATATTACTCACATTTCTGCAGCATTCGCAAAAAATGGAGGTAGCAATGTTGTTGATGAAACTGTAAAAGAGTGGAATCTGCTTCATCGGTTGGACATCGAAAACGTCAAAATTTTATGGGATGAATACTGGGGAAAAGTCATGGAATATGCTGATGCTAGTGGAGAGGGTAGATTCCAACACATCTCTAAACTTGTAGCTTCAATGTTGTCACTACCTTTTTCAAATGCTTCAGTGGAAACAGCATTTTCTACCATTGATCTAATAAAAAACAAATCACGTAATAAAATAACTATTACAACAGCTGATGCGGTAATGAGAGTTCGGTACTTAAATGAAAGCTGCGTGCATTTCGAACCTTCGGAAAAAATACTCAAATGCTTTATGGGTGAGAATATTAACCGTGACGGACAAAAGTCTACGACGGTTCCTTGTATTGAGATACCGGTTAATTGGAAGCTTTAATCAAAAATCTATTGAAGTGCATTTTTCAGTAACGTATATATATAAAAGAACTTTTCATACCAGAATTAAGGAGAAAGTCCTTAAAACATGAAAGATTGAATGGACAAAAGTCTACGACAGTCCCTCAGGTATACACAAAAAATTTCCAACTAAACGTAACGGAATGTCATCAATATTTATTTACTTGGTATTGTTATCATCCCTTATAAGTGTTGCTGCAATTCTGTTTTAGTTTTATGGCTAGTATCTAACTTTAAAGACCGCAAAATGACATTGCGAAAAGAAATTTCTAATGATATCTGAAATCTGGTCTTACTGTATAAAGAAGACAATAAATCCTGCTCGGAAATCGCAAAATTACTGAAACTTAAACGAACTTCTGTATATACAATAATCAAAAACTTTGAAAACCGTGGTTCCATTGAAAATAAGATGGTATCTGGCCTACCGAAAAAGTTGTCGCGCAGAGACATTAGTTTTATTCTAAAAGAAGTGAACAGTAATCCAAAAATAAGTGCTCCAGGTTTGGCGAAACAAGTGGCTACGGTTGAAGAAACTTATGTGCATGTGCAAGAATCATCACGAGAGCATTAAATATTAATGGATTTCAAAGTAGAACTCCACTCCAAAGTAGAAGTCCACGTAAAAAGCCATTAATATCCGCCAAAAACCGACTTTCGCGTCTACAGCCCATATTGACGAGGACAATGATTTTTGGAATTTCGTCCTTTTCATAGATGAGTCCAAATTCAACATTTTCGGAAGTAATGGACGCAGTAAAGTATGGAGGCAAAAGAACACGGCTTTAGAGACCAACAATTTGATTTCTACTGTCAAGCACGGTGGAGTAATGTGATGGTTTGGGGAGCCACCGCTGCATCTGGGGCTAGCAGATTGGCTTTTTTTGAAACTACGTTGGACCGTTATGCTTACAAAAACCTGTTAGAACAACATTTGAAGCCATCAGTGGAGAAGTTCGGTCTTGAAGAGATGGATTTTCCAGCAAGACAGTGATCGAAAATATACAGCACTTTTTGTCAAGGACTGGTTGTTGTACTACGCTCCCAGGCAACGTAATATGCCTCCTCAAAGTCCAGATATAAACCCTAATGAGAATGTATGAGAGCGGAAAATTCGAAAATGATACATTAAATTCGAAAATGATACATTAAAAACAATAATTTTTTGAAGAAAGCGCTTGTTACAGAATGGGTGAAAATCACATCTGTAGAAACTGCTAGTTCAGTTGTCTCTATGCCCCGAAGACTGCAAACAGTAATTGGTGCAAAAGGGGGTCCAACCAAATATTAAGCCAGCAAAAATTTTTAAAATTTTCAATACGTTTAGTTGCAATTTTTTGTGTACAAGTCAACCAGCACTAACTGTCGTAGACTTTTGTGTATTCATTTGTTTATGTTCTTATGAATTGTTAAGAAATGTTTTTGTCTTTATTTTTTGATAAATATATTTACGTTACTGAAAAATGCACATCAATGGATTTTTGTTTAAAGCTTCCAATTAACCTGAATCTCAATATAAGGAGTTGTCCGCCACTGTATAAGAGTGATTTTGTTGACGATGTTTTGGATGCGTTCCGAAGCGTATGAAAATATTTAGTTTCTCGCGGTGCGTCGCATGTGCCTATGTTATGATTGTAGTTGAATATTACTAGATATTTTATGATATAAACAGTGTAAAAACTGGTATTACATTTGACGTATAATAAATACTAACGGTTTAAAAAAACTGAATTTTTGTGCAAAAATTATTGACCGCTACATTTTTCTTGCATGTTGTGTCTACAAAAAAAATTAGAGGGAAAGACGTGAATTTAGGGGGAAGGTGTATTGCCCACCTGGCAGCACTGTTCTTCAGCCTTAAGTTATTGCTCGTGAATCCCACTTTATGGAGGTTATACTTATTTGAGGTAAGTTTCCATTTTCTAAGTATGTCTTTCTTTGACTTCAAGAACGTGCATGTTAAAATTTGGGCAGCCCAAAAGGCTTTTATGGATAATTTTGTAGCCATCAAATCTACGATAATTTGGATGCATGAAGCTAAATCTTAAATTAACCATCTTATGCAGTGGACCCTCGTTATAACGCTGCTCGCTTTAACGCGCCCTCGGTTATAGCGCGGGTGATCTCCACCGCTCACCCAAAAACAGATTGTCCACGATAAGTTTCAACATTTTTATGCAGGTCTCTATTGCATTAGCGAGTATAGCATTTTATTGTTACTGTCCGGTGAAGTGATCCCAACGGGAAACGAAGCGCTTCGAAAGGCCTTAAGAAGCGCTTGTTCTGAAGCACTAAAGTGCTTACTCTTCATACGAGTGTTCATTATCATTTTAGCATTTGATGTCCGCAGAAGTAAGCGCTTACCTCTAGATTACTTCGAAGCGCTTTTGAAGCGCTTCAAACTAAGGCAAAAAAAACGGTTTGGAAGCGCTTTTGAAGCGCTTCAGAATAAGCCAAGGAAGAACGGTTTGGAAGCGCTTTTGAAGCACTTCAAACCAAGGCGCAGAAGAATGGTTTGGAAGCGCTTCTAAAAATGCAAAGAAGAGTGGTTTTGAGTCTCATCTGAAAATTTTTAGACAGTCGGCAGGTAAAATTTTGATTTTTAATTTTAATCTGAGAAACGTTATTTATTCTTTTTCTCATTTTTAACACTATAGCCCCTCTCAGGCCTTCGCTTAGAGATGGTTAGAGTATCTCATTTTGATGACTGTATTGACTTTTTCGGAAGTTGGTTTGGTCAGTACCATGCTCCATGTGATAAAATTGATCTTTTCTTGCTGTAAAGTTCTCATCTATTCTTAATGAAGCAACTGATGTAGCGTATGTAAGCCGATTGTTTTTCTTTTCAGCCGTTTCAGCCTTTACTTGAAGTATGACCAACTACTCCTACGATAAAAGCTCTTGCAGGCGCATCACAAATAATGCCATTTATTTTGAAAGCAATAGGGATCCCGTTTATTAATAATCCGACACTGTTTAAATGTTTTATTTCTTTCACAAATTCCGACAGATATTCATTAAATTTTCGGGTTCTCGAGGACCAACATAAGCACCTATCCCGAACGGTTTTCTATTTAATTTTAGGAAGTAAGATATACATCCCAATATAGGCCAAAGTTGAGTTCCACTTCTTTTAAATTCACCGCTACATTTTTAATGAAATTCTAAACACAAAATGTTATAGTAAGCAAAATCCTTAACGCTTTCACAAAAGAATATCCATACAACAAGAAGCGACTTTTTTTCCTCTAACCTCACCAAGGAATACACAAAATCCTATTCCTTAGGTGAAAGTAGGGCAGAGCGGCATTTTCAAATCATTGAAAATCGATGAACGATAAAAGGATTCAATATTCGACCTGTAAAGCCGAAAATACAATTTTTTCATTACTAGGGCTTTTAGCATGTAACCAAATACATATTTTCCTGTTCTGCTGGGATGATCTCTTTGTAATCAAAGGCTTGTAAAGGATAGCAAACCTTCGAAAAACGGACACTTTGCGAACAGATTAAAATTTTGCATTTTTATCCTGCTCATGGAATAATTCACTACCTAACTCATGCGCATAGGTTATGAAGGTTACGAAAAATTAGGATAGAAATGGAAATTACGCTTCTTGTCATGCATATCTAATTGACTTTTCACTTACGTTTTTACCTCAGCAAAAAACTCGGCACAAATCACTTTAAAAATGTTTACTTGACTACCTTGTCTTCTCGCGCACTTCAATAAAATGACTGAAATAATTCTGCGTAATTTGTTTCGTTACAGGACAGGTTCTGTAACGAAGCAAGTTGCGCAGAACCAACCAACCGCTTTGAATTCGCTTTTAAATGAAGCGTAAACAAAGCGCTTCATTGTCGGTTCATTTACAAGCGCATATGAAGCGCTTGGTGACTTGTGGGCATGAAGAGGAAATCAAGCGCTTCAAATCCGCTTGTTGATGAAGCGACAACGAAGCGCTTCGAATGCGCTTCCTATACCAGCGCTTCTTAATTTGCCCGTTGGGATTGTTTACATTAAATTCAAACGTGTTTATACAAATCCGTGTGCATTTCATTGGCATCGCGTATTGAATAATTGTGTATGTATTGAGTTTGTGCAATTGTGTAGGTTCAAATAGTGTTTAATTATTAAAGGTATGATGAATAAAAGAAAAGCCTACAGCATCAAAGAAAAGCTTCATCGCCAAAGTCAAGAGCGGAGTTTCTAAAGCAAATATTAGAAGAGAATACGGGATACCTGAGGGAACTGTAAGGGGTTGGATAGCAGAGGAGAAAAAACTAAATTTATTTGTTGATAAGCTTGACCAAGATGCTGGTCTTACTCGAAAGAAGACAAGACTTGGACCAAATTAAAATGTGGACGATTGCCTCTATGAATGGTTTGTGCAAAAAAAAGTGAAGGTATTCCCGTTTCTGGAACTGCTTTGAAGTTGCAACCTGAAAAATTTCATGCAAGCTTAAAAGCAGAAGGAGATTTTAAGGCTTCTGACGGTTGGTTGTGGCGTTGGCAAAAACGACATGGCATCTATCAAATTTCTATTTCTGGAGAAGCAAAGTCTAGTGATATTGAAGGCGCGGCAGAATTCTCCAAGCAGTTTGTAATTTCTACTAAGAAAGAAGGGTATTCTGATGTACAAGTTTATAACTGTGATGAGACTGCGTTATACTACAGAATGTTGCCAAATAAAACATTAGATCTTAAAAGTAACCCACAAAAAGAAGGATTTAAACTTAGCAAGGAAAGGATAACAGTTTTCTTTTGTGTAAATAAAGCTGGTAGTCATAAGTTAATGCCACTCATCATAGGTAAAAGTCAACATCCACGATGTTTTAAGTCAATCAACATGAAATCTCTGCCGGTTGTTTATAAGAACAGCACAAAGGCCTGGATGACTTCGAATATATTTCATGACTGGTTTCATAACTCCTTTGTTCCTTCTTTCCAAAAATTTCTGAGAGAATTGTGACTAGATTCAAAAGCTTTGCTTCTCTTAGATAATTGCCCAGCTCATCCACCTGCTGATAATCTTGCGTCTGACGATGGAAAGATAAAAGTAATGTTTCTTGCAAAAAAAAACAACAGCTCTTATACAACCCTTAGATCAGGGCATTATTAGTGCCTTCAAAACAAATTACTGGAGAGGAATGATGAAGTCTTTATTAGCAGCAGACATTGAAGTCACCACATCAAAAAAAACAAGTTGAGTAAACAGACCTACGCTCATGTCAGAAGGGTTTTGTATTCAATTTACAAAATGCAGTCACCAGATCGAATCAAATCAAGAAACATGTCAAAGACGATTTTATTGGAGAAAATATGAAATACGAAGATCATACTATTATTAACAAAGTTGAACGAATTTCGACTTCTGAGGTTTTGGGTATTGTTATACTCATAAATATCTCCTTTGATAATTATTTCAGATGTCCATTCGCGAGGGAGGAAACACATTTTTCATGTATTTCCCCCCTGTGCCCCCACTGAAGCAAAAACTGACAGTTTAAGAACTGTTTTGAAATGCTCCCATGAAAACGTTCATTTCATACTCATATCGGCTACGTTTGATGAATTTTTTTTTCAGGGGCTATTCTCCTGTACTGTTATCATCGATTAATGGCCAATTTTTTCGAATCCTAGAACGGTTACAAATCCCTTTTGCTAAGAGCTCTCTCCCGCCTCCTTGACTTGTTTCACTTATGAGCATCAATTGTAGGTACTCATTTTCAGTCATTCATTAAATTGAATCAAGTGTTCAAACCATGCACCTTAAACGTTGAAGTTGGGAAAAAATAACTCAAAATTATTCAATGTTCGCATTTAAAACAGCCACTTTTTTGTTTTACGGTTACTGATACCACTAGCTGAACCGATTCTCAAAGATATTCATGACACCTATCATTCCTGAAATTTTCATGCAAATCCTAGCAAAACTGTAGTGTCTGAGTCGGTAAAAATCGCAGCGCATATTGTTCCATAGTAATACAGGAAAATTCAAACCGCTATAACTTCGCTAATTATGATTCAATCTTTATGAAATTTCAGGATAGATTAATCTTATAAATAGTTATCTGTGTACTGAATTTCATAGAATTTAAGGGTACCATTAAGATTTTATTCAAGGAAACAAAAAATCGATAAATCATACTATTACTAACAAAGTTGAGTGAATTGCGACTTCTAACGTATTTGTTCTTGCTGTTCTCACCAAGGCCTACATTTCTGTTTTATTTCAGATTTTTCGGATCACAGGTGTCCAATCGCGGGGGGGGACACAAATTTTTCGTGTATTTCCCCTCCCTGTGCGCCCCTCGAAGCAAACTTTGCCAAACTGAGACCTGTTCTCATCAAGACCTTTCATTTGATACCCATATCGGCTACCTTCAATGAAATTTTTTTTTCGGGGGGTCACTCTCCTATACGGGGAGACCCCCCTTAAATAATTTATAAAATTTTTTTGTAGGTGAAGTTTGAAGAGAACACCGCTTTACACCTACATACAAAATTTGATGTTTCTAGCTTAAGTAGTTTCCGAGAAAAACTGCTGTGACACACAGACGGACGGACGGACAGACAGACAGACAGACAGGACGCGATTTTAGTAGGGTTTTGTAAAATTATTTTACAAAACCCTAAAAATGGATCTTAAAGACATGTCGTACAGTATTGGATTAGCCTGGCAGGCAATCACATCGGAGACAGTTCCAAATTGTTGGAAAAAATTAAATGAATCTAATAACGGAGCTGATCTTAACCAGTCCATAACACATTCAGATTCAGCTTCAGATCATATCTTCACTGAGGCTGAAATTTACCGTATCCGGGAAATATTGAATGAGCCGGAAATTACTCATGATTCTTTGACTGATTGGTAAGATGTGGACGCTAAAGAAGATATTTGTCAGAATATGACTAGATCATCGATTCCGTTTGTGGTGATGAAGATTGTCAGGAAGGAATAGGTGAAAAAGAAATCGTCAGTGGGATAGCTGATTTACCACCAACAACCAAAGAAGCAATAAATACCATGGAAACTGTAATAAGATGGGCTGAATTACAAGAAAATGTTAGCAGTGTCAGACTTTTGCAATTAGCATCTTTCAAAAAAGAGATGCTGCAGAACTTATCAACAACCAACCAAACGAAAATTACTCAATTTTTTAAGTGATGAATTTAAATAATGTCGGTAAAATTATCTCGTATATGTTTTTATTTTCAAGCGTACCTTATGTATATAAATAAGCTGATACATGCATATGTATATGTGCTTATTAAGATGTACCATTATGTTATATGAATTACAATAAGACAATAAATACGCAAATGGTTCTGTTATTAAAATGTGAAGCTTATGAGATGTTTCATTATGCAAATCGTTCCGAGTAAATTTATTTTGGTACTACCGTGCCGCTCGTTATAACGCGGTCCTTCTTATAACGCGGGTGTTGTGTGCCGCACGATATGCGCGTTATAACGAGGGTCCACTGTAGTAAATTTTTCAGCGCTCTCAACCTACTGAAAAAGTGAAATATGAGTCATGTTTACGCAAAATATATGCGTTGTTCTTTTATTTGTCCATTAGATTTTAGGTTTACACATCTGAAAAGTTTCCTAATGAAGTGAACTAAGAAAACATACCAAATTACTTCATCTACTATTCCTATCTCAAAAAAAAATTAGAGGACTCATTAACTAAGCAAATACAAAATCGAAAATCACGAGAGCAGCCAAAATTTGTTCATAAAAGTTGATCTTATTTGGTTTCTACTCCACGAATTTTATCTTGCCTACCTTTCCACCTTTCAGTTATTCATCGCATTTCATTATTTCATCTAGCAAAACAAAATTTCCTTTCGGAATAAATGCCTTCATTTCTTCAAATCTTCAATTAGCATTTAGCCCAACAAATTACCTTTAATAACGACCTCATTGTATTCCAACAAAACGGTCGGTCGGCATTACCATCCCAACCCACAACATTATGGCAAATCAAATTCCCCAGAAATCATAAATATTGTTCAACAACCATTTGCTGATGAACGTTAACGGTCGTTCCTCCTTAACCAACGTTCTCGCCCCGACACAAGCATCTCCGGCGGAAATCTTGAAAACTTTTCAACGGCTCCTTCGTAAGAAAAACAATTTTTAAAGATGATGTCCGTCGGGAAAAATGAACTTTATTACACTTTGAGCTTTGTTGGACTTTATGCTGCCAATTGTCCTTAGGCTAAGGAAAACGGGCGATTATTTACGCACCATTGCTGCACTAGGAAAATATGGTCGAATTAGGAAGGAGCAGCCGAAAGGTCGCCGGATATTATAACAGGCGCAATCTACAATTCGGGATGATAATATCGTAATTAGTTTGATTGGTTGGGAAAATTACTGGGAAGTAAATGTCAGCTAAATGGTTCTGCTTCAAGCTATTTAGTATTTGCTTTATTAGTGGAGGAGGTAAAGCTGTTAGGGGTTAATCTTACAATTAGACTTTAGTTGTGTCTCCCGGAAACCGGGATATCTTCAGCAAAATTATTGTTAAATGAGTATAGGCACTTCGATATTTCCTCTTCTCCCAGTGACTCTGATGTTTTTTTAACGAGAAAAGTTTTAGTTCAATGAAAAACAAAACCAAATAAAAACTTTTTACTAGGAAATGTTAATACATGTTAATATTTGGTATAGGCTACTTAGAAACACTAAAGAAGTGCCTCGAAGCGGTAGTCATAGTTAAGCTTACCAGAACATTTGCTGCTATACATTACCATCGGTAATCATGCATATTTACTTGAGCATAGATGAAACGTAGATAGTCAAAGTATTGTTTTATGTTGTTATCTCTAATTCTGAATGGTCTAATGACTTGATGCTATTGTTTTTGTTGGCACCTGTAATAAAATAATTGCGCAAAACCGCTTAAAAGAAGAACTGCACAAAACTACTGTAATAAAACACGCGTAGTGAGGTTTACACGGGAGGGCAGTCCGGATGTCAGAAATTGCAATCCGAATTCCAAAGTGACATTCCATGCGGTAGTTGAAGCATAGTCGACATCATTCGTCGTGTACGCCTATTTTGTTTTTGGTAATTGGTGTAATACTGTTACATGTACAAATAATTCTACGAGCTATTGTCATCTTCAACAATTGCATAAACAATGGTTACTTTCCAGAAAGATGGAAACGAGGCAACCTTTTCCTTATTCCTGAGCCAAACTGCGACGGAGAGGTAAAAAACTTAAGGCCAATCTCCTGACTTTCTAACATTGGCAAGATTCTGGAAAGAATCATTCTACGGAGATTTAGAGCATTCTCAACGAAGCTAATTCCCGAGTTTCAGTTCGGATTTCAACACACGCCATTATGCTTGTGCACGACACCGTCGTAAAAAACTTGCACAAAAAACAATGCACAGTCGCATGTGCGCTAGATTTACAAAAAGCGTTTGACTCCGTTTGGGCTGATGGGCTAAAATTCAAACTCATATATTCCAACTATCCCCTGGCCCTCACCCGTATCCTTGATAGCTTCCTACAAAATAGATACTTAACTACTGAAATATCCCACTGAACTTCAACACCTATACCTATCCTGTCTGAAGTCCCACAAGGATCCATATTGGGACCAAATCTTTTCTATTTCTTCCTTCACGATATCCCACATTCCGCCGCCACAATCGGAGCCCAAAACATCTCCAGTAACCTGAACATGATCATGTACGCGGATGATATCCTAATCCGCTAGTCACACCCTTCCCATTTCCGCCATGGAAATGGTGCAAAGAGAAGTCGACATTATAGCACCCTATTTAAAGGATTGGGGGCTCCAAATCAACGCTGCTAAATCGAAAATAATTTGCTTCCGTAACGCGAGTGGTAAAAGGTACAAACTAGCTGTGCAGCAAAGCAAACTAATAAGGGCGGTTATCGAAGGGGACACGGTGAACCCAAAAGACAACATTAGGTATTTGTGAGTGAACCTCAACAACAGGTTCAAAATGAATCCACATGCAAGAAAGGCAATAAATAAAGCCAAAGGAGCTGCTGCACTAATCTCACCCCTCCTATCCTCCAAATCCGTCTTCCCAAATGTGAAACTTCTCATGTATAAAACCCTAATCCGCCCCAGCCTGGCTGACAATTTCAGCAACAGTAGCCGAAGAATTGCAAATACTTGAAAGGAGGATACTTGAATTGAAATTAATAGGCTTTTCTATTTATTATTTTATTTTACTAAAGGTTTTAATTTACACGGATTTTAGGTTACAAGTTTTAGTCGGCGAGTTCGACCTTCCTACCTTGAATCACAAAACGAACTGCCCGCTGTCATGTTTATATTTTCGTATACTAAGTGAAGTTATAATCTAATTGTAAAATATAATTAGTACAGCTTGGGTTGCGCATTTATTGGCGCGAACGAATTCAAAATAATGTCCATTGGAGTGCATAGCTTAGTTAGTTTTACAAATAATAATTGATGTTTCATACTTAAATTGAATTCTGATCCAACATTCCGCCAACCTTGAACGGCTACTGCTTTCAATTGTCCAGATCGCTACTTGGTAAAGGACATACCTTGGCGATTGGCCAACGCAGAGTTCCCAACTTGGATTTAAGGGAAACCACTCTGACTAGCACGTCCGCACCTGGTTGGAGTTCAATTATACGACCTAAAAGCCATCGTCGTGGTGGTAGACTGGAATCGACGACGACGACTAATCGACCCAATTGGATGTTTTTCGTTTCTGTATGCCATTTGCCTCTTTGTTGCAGTTGTAAGAGATATTCTTTGGACCAACGTAACCAAAACTGCTGTTGTAACCAGGATAATTGCTGCCAACGAGATAGACGAGAAATGTTAACGTTGGTAACATCGGGTTCGGCTGGCGAGTTCAACGGTTCGCCAATTAAAAAATGTGCTGGCGTTAGTGGGTTCAGATCATTCGGATCTGACGAAAGTGGAGTTAACGGCCGAGAATTTAGGATCGCTTCGATTTGAGTTACTGCCGTCGACAATTCTTCATAGGTCAGAGAGGCAAGTCCAAAAGTACGATATAAATGCGTCTTAGCCATCTTAACCGCCGCCTCCCAGAGCCCGCCGAAATGTGGTGCTCGAGGAGGTATGTGATGAAACTCGATTCCGTCATCGGCACACAGCTGGATAATCGAATCTTGAGTTTGCTGACTGTTGAAACGTTGATGAAGCTCTCTCATCTCTCTCTTTGCTCCAACGAAATTGGTTCCATTATCGCAGTACAGGTGACCTCTTCGAGCGATAAATCTTTTTAGAGCCGCAATGAAGGCTTGCGATGTCAAGTCCGAGACGACCTCTAAATGTACCGCCTTGACTGCGAAGCAAACAAACACTGCAATATAAACCTTATACGAACGATTTCCTCTGCCCTTTTGATGCACGCAAATTGGACCACAAAAATCGACTCCAGAAACGAGAAAAGGCCAAGTTGGTTTTAAGTGAGAAGCTGGAAGATTGCCCATTAGTTGATGTGAGACTTGCGGCCGTGAACGAAAACAACGATAGCACTGATGCACTACTTGTCTTGCAAAGCTCCTGGCGTTAACGATCCAATATTTGTGGCGGATGGCAGCAACTAACGCTTGAGGACCTGCATGAAAATTTTGTTCATGATAATGTTTGACAAGAGAAAGGACAAATGGATGGTTTTTAGGCAAAAGGATTGGGTGTTTCGATTCATAGGTAATGTCTGCATTCTGTAGACGTCCTCCTACTCTTAGTAGTTTTATCTTGGAATTACTATCTAGGAAAGGGTTTAAATTTGCAATAGAACTCCTTAAAGGACTTTTCAATTGACTTTCAAGTAGTCTAATTTCTTTAGCGAATTCCTGATCCTGAACGATTCAAATAATTTGATGTAGCGAAGTGTCGAGCTCTTCTGCTGAAAGAGGACCTATTTTCCTATCTTCTGTT
Organism: Odontomyia ornata; assembly: GCA_963969285.1. Classification (NCBI taxonomy): domain Eukaryota; kingdom Metazoa; phylum Arthropoda; class Insecta; order Diptera; family Stratiomyidae; genus Odontomyia; species Odontomyia ornata. The sequence continues at coordinate 99,416,109 of OZ017740.1, read as the reverse complement.
CGTCTCGAGTTGTTCACAAATCGCAAAATGAATCCAAATACGCGACGAAGTTTTTGATAGTCATTTATAAATTTTACATTTGAGGTTAAGTCTTCCGGATCAACTATAGTTGCGGCGAGGACGATCTTAACTCTTCTGGATTCTGGAACATTCGCTGTCGATTGATTTCTAATAGGCCATTTATCAAAGGATTCCATTAAAAAATCAGGCCCATTGAACCAAAGAGTTGAATCTACGAGCGATTCGGGGAGCATGCCTCTGGAAACAATGTCCGCAGGATTAGAAGTTGTGGGTACATGTTTCCATCTCATGTTCGATGACAACGCTTGTATATTGGCGATTCTATGCGCCACGAAAGTATTCCAACTAGATGGATGATCAGCAAGCCATGCCAGGACAATCGTAGAGTCAGTCCAGCAGAAAACATCCTGAATGGGTCTATTGATGATTTTTTGAACTCGGTCCATTAGCTCCGCCAAAAATAGTGCTCCGCAGAGTTCCAATCGAGGTATGGTGATCGATTTCACCGGCGCTACTCGAGACTTCGCGCATAACAATTTTACAGATATTGCTCCAGAAGATGCGATGCAACGAACGTATATACAGCAACCGTATGCTTTGGGCGAGGCATCGGCAAATCCATGTAACTCCAAGGTTGTTTTTTCCGGATCTGCAAGTACTAAACGAGGAATTTTTATATTTTGTATTAAACTTAGCTGTCCCTTAAATGTTTCCCAATGTTGATGATAACTTGTAGGCAATGACTTGTCCCAATTTATTTTTAATTTCCAGAGGTCTTGTAGGAATATTTTGGCTATCACTGTTACAGGATTAATGATTCCCAATGGATCATAAATTTTCGCAGCATCCGATAAAACTGTGCGTTTTGTTATTTTTCTTCTATCGATATTGTGTTTATAGCAGCAACTAAATAAGTCTAGTACGGGTTGCCAAACAATTCCTAAAGTTTTAATACTATTCGACTTTTCGAATGAGCAACTCATTGCTAGATCCTCTACCGGATCGCCTTTCAGCAAGTATTCATCGTTCGAACACCATTTTCTCAAATCAAACTTTGCCTTTGATAGAATATACTTTACCTCCGATTTAATCTTTGAAAGCTCTTCGGTCGAGTCAGCCCCGGTTATGAAATCATCCATGTAGAAATCACGACGAATAGTAGTTGCACTGGCTGGATAATCCTTTCCATATAAGTTTGAAAGTTCCTGCAGACAACGAGTAGCTAGGAATGGGGCTGCGGCTGTACCATAAGTAACTGTGTTTAGCTTGTAATGACGTATTTCTTCTGATGAGTGGTTTCTCCAGATAATGCACTGAGTGTATTTGTCATCGTCATCTATAATTATTTGACGATACATTTTCGATATATCCGCGGTTAAAGCATATTTATGAAAACGGAAACGAATGAGAATATCGAAAAGCTCGGCCTGTATAGTCGGCCCAACCATCATCATTTCATTTAGCGATATATTTGTACTAGTGCGACAGCTACGATCGAATACTACACGAAGTTTCGTTGTCGAAGACTCTGGTCTCAAAACGCAATGATGAGGAATCCAATGACGTACTCGGTTTCGATCTTCAGTGTCTATGAGCTCCATATGATTTAGGTCTTCATACTCCTTCATAAATGCAGAATACTGTTCGTTTAATTCTCGATCTTTTCTCAGTTTGCGCTCCAGGTTCGAAAACTGTCGAAGTGCCATGTCGTAAGAACTGCCCAACTTCGAGAAGTCGTCCTTAATGGGATATTTAACGATTAATCGTCCATCTGTTGTTCGCGGGTAGGTCTGACGAAAGTGATCTTCACAATCTTGTTGTTCCAAACTCCATTTTCGACTATCCATTTCAGTTGATTCCAGTACCCAAAATTTTTCCAAAAGTTGCAGCACTGATTGTTCTGAGTCCTCAGTCACGGCCTTTAAACTGCAAAGCACGTTACTGTTTCGATATTTCATATTCTTGCAACATCCTGACACTATCCAGCTCAATAAGGTTTTCTGTAAAGTTGGCTCGGTTTCTTGGAGTTTGACCTGGCTAACGCAAAGAAGATCAAAAAAGACAATGCTCCAATCAAAACATTTATTCCTTGACTTTCATAAAAATGTGGATCAGCAAGTGGCAAATTTTTGGAATGTTCCAATTATCGATACTATAAGAGCAGTGGGGTTGAGGGCCCACTATTGTGGGTAAAATTATTACTTCCAAACTAGTTTCAAAGTTGTTAACACGAGATTTAATAGCTGCGTTAGTTCTAAATTTAGCAACAGCACTCACAGCTCCAATCCCGTTAATAGACTTGCTGACCTTTTGTTTCTTTATCTGCAATCGGTTGGACAGCGATTCCGATATTATGTTTAACTGCGAAGCTGAGTCTAAGAGCGCTCTGCAGGGCATGAAAGATCCCACTTTATCCTTTATATAGATTACTGCAGTTGCTAAAATTACGTGGTTTATTTCATTGTCGCAACTCACATAAAATTCCGATGACGACGACGACGATATGATCAACGATGAATTATTTGCATGACTTGTGCTAACGTCGTGCTCTGAAGGCACAACCTTGACGTCCAAATTAACGTTTTCCACTTGCTTCGATTGATCCCGATGTAATAAGGTATGGTGAGCACCTGCACAAATTCGACATTTCAACCTTGTGCAGTTTTTGGTCGTATGACCCTTTGTAAAGCAGTTAATGCAAATCGATCGTCGTTTTACCTCCCAATACCGTTCGACGGGTGATTTCGCTGTGAACTGTGATCATCTTTGAATGTAATGGTCTGTTGCACTACAAATGATACACGAACTCCGCGCCGATATGAGTACTGTGCGATTTTTGCGTTAGAATGAGACGGCCGCGGTGCCGAAGCCGATTCATTTTGATGATTACTGCCATCCATCGCGCGAGCTTCAAGAATTTGACAGCGATTGTTTAAAAATTCCGAAAATTCATCCCATTCAGGAAAACGTTTTAAATCGCGAATCTCGTCCAATTTTAGTCGCGTCTCCGAGTCGACTTTTTGTAATGCCAGATGCAATAATAAACCGTGATATATTTGCTCGGGCTTAGCTAATGACGACATTGACTGAATATGGGCCATAACACTATCAGATAATTGTCGTAGCTGAGACGCTGCTGTCAAATTTACTGCCGGAAGGTCGAATAACTGTCGAACATGACCCGTCAGTACTAATGCGGGGTTATTGAACCATTTGTCGAATAACGTTTTCGCACGAGTGTAATTTTCAGGAGTCGCTTCTAAATGTTCGATAATTTTTCGCACCTTCTCGCCTAAGCAACTGATTAAATGTTGGAATTTTTCGAAATCCTCTAACTCGTCATCATTATCAACCAATGACTTAAACTTGTTCCAAAATTCTAAGTATGACGTAGGCTCACCATTAAAAAGTGGCAATTTGAGACGCGGAAGATTTTTAGACCGCGATCGAGGTGTTAAAAATGTGCCTGTCGTATTAGAAACATCCTTACTTGGTCTTGATCGATTTAAGTAGCCAAGAATGGCTGCCTTAGTTCCACAATATAAATCCTCCAGTTCCGCGAGTTTAGTTGCGTTCTGGGCCGCATCATCATCAAGATCTTCGATTTCAAGATGGGTCTCCATAGCCGTCATAAACGAACTCTCTAAGAGCTCTAGCCTCGTGTTAAGCTCATGAATATTTAATTTCTCACCCTTTGAATCAATGATCCGTTTAACGCGTGTGGTGCTTCCTTGCGCAGCGGCCCGCTTTCTTTTCAGTTTATTTACTGATTCGAGAACTTTCCGATCATCTTCATTGTCTTCAGACTCACTAGTCATCTTCACACAATCAAACTGTTTAATGTCACGATTTGACCTCTAAAATTCACTAGGGCACGTTCGATCACGAACAGTTTGAGTTTTTATACAAATGTCTACGAAAAATAACTTTTCTTTCGGATTCCGACCGATTACCGAAATCTACTAGTAGTTTTAATTGAACTGTTCACGACGAAAAAACTGTTCTTTTCAGATTCCGATCGATTACCGAAATCTTACTGTTAGGTTTTTAGTGAACTATTCCCGAAGAAAAAACGTCTTTTTTGATCCCGATCGATTATCGAAATCGAACTACAAACGAAACTGCCGTATCCGGCTCGACGGACCAAAAATGAATTGAAATAAATAGGCTTTTCTATTTATTATTTTATTTTACTAAAGGTTTTAATTTACACGGATTTTATGTTACAAGTTTTAGTCGGCGAGTCCGACCTTCCTTCCTCGAATCACAAAACGAACTGCACGCTGTCATGTTCACAGTGTTGCCATGTTTATATTTTCGTATACTAAGTGAAGTTATAAGCTAATTGTAAAATATAATTAGTACAGCTTGGATTGCGCATTTATTGGCGCGAACGAATTCAAAATAATGTCCATTGGAGTGCATAGCTTAGTTAGTTTTACAAATAATAATTGATGTTTCATAATTATATTGGATTCTGATCCAATAATACTCAGATAATGTATATCGGAATACCGACGCCCCAATAAAAAATACTACAAAAACAGCGTTCTTTATCAAGAAACTAAAGTGACCCCCATCCTGCAATACATGCTCGAAACAAGCAAAAAGCGAATAGCTAAATGGCAGACAAACGAATCAAATCTAATCTGGGACATCTTCAATAGTACCCCCACCTCTGAAAACCCATATTATCTCTCTCCCATAAGAATCCTCCAAGACTTCCAGTTTAACACCGATCCCCAACCAAACTCCCCAAAATCCATCTTCTATTATATATGGCCCCCCAACACCTACAGGGGCTAAACCAACTTGAATTTCCATCGGGGAAAAAATTATAACCCAACATACAAAAATTAAGTAACCGACCAAAGAAATAAAAAATAATTTCGTAGACCCTAAAGATCAGGTCGGTAGGAACTGTGCCTCTTCTGAAACGCGATTTTTGGATGGAACGCTTGAAGAGAACACACGACCAACCAAAACTAAAAAGACAATGTAATTAGGCTTAGAATAGAATAAGTTAGGTAAGTTTAGATTAAGTTTTAATATGTAAATAAACAACTAAAAGTCAATAAGCGTAAGAGCAGACGGTATAGAAAAATTTCACTAGTACTTCAAAAACAGTAAAGTATAGACTCAGGTCGTATAAAGAAGCTAAGGACATTTGACAAAAGTGTCACTGTCAAATGAATCGGTACATTGAAAGTAGGTTAAGTAACATACGTCAAAAGAAAAGTCTAAATAATGTACTACTATTACTACTACTACTACTACTAGATCAAATCAAATGTTTGATTCATCCGTAAAGCATTAAAAATTTTAGTATGGTAGTTGTTGCAATTAGAGAAACTTCAAAAGGCTCTAATTTCCGTAAATATGATTGAATTTCTTTCAAACTTTCAGAGTATTGGGACCTTTTACCGAACTATCTGCGTGTAAAGGTATCCACACAACTTTATTCGGAAAAATGTGAAATTCAAAAATTATTAACAAAGTTGAGCGGATTTCGAGGTCTGAGGTATTTGTCGTTATTGTACTCATAAACACCTCTCTTCATATTTTTTTTGAGATTTTTCTGATTATATATGTCCTATCACCAGGAAGAACCAAATTTTTTATATGTTCTTCGTCCCTGTGCACCATTTGAAGCAAAAAATGTCAATTTAAGACCTGTTTTGGACAGTTCTCATTGAGACCTTTCAGCTACATTTGATGAATTTTTTTTTGTAGGAGCCACTCCCATATACAGGGAGATCTCTTTAAATACCTTATAAAAATTTTTTTGGTAGTGTAACTTTGAAGAGGGCACCATTTTACACATGAATACAAAATTTAATATTTCTAGCTTATACAGTTTGCGAGAAAAACTTGCTGTGACACACAGACGGAGGGACAGACAGGCGCTAGTTTGGTAGGGTTTTGTAATCTTATTTTACAAAACCCTAGAAAATACTTGGGGATCAAAAAATCAGCAATTTAAATAATTGCTAGGCCAAGCGTTAGGTGAGAATTTTCTTTCGCAACAATATTTTGACGACCTGGATAATCTTAACATAGTGAGCGTTTAATGAACGAGTGCTTCTAGGGCGCAAATAGTATAGGGTTTTCCATTAAGGACATAACATATTGATTATGAAGCGTGCTGTGGCTGGTGGCACCATCTTGGTGAAACCACATACCGTTGATGTCAAGTTTATTCAATTCTGGCCACAAATAATCTTTCAACATAACACGATAGCGCTCTCCATTGATGGTAACATGACGGTTGTTTTCATCCAGGAAAAAATACGGCCCAATCACACCACCGGCATGAAAATCGCACCGAACAGTAATTTTTTGCGAATTAAATGGTGTCTCAGGAAGCACATGTGGGTTTGTTGCTGACCAATAATGCATATTTTGCTTATTAACAAAGCCAATGAGCCAGAAATAAGCTTCATCTTTGAAGATGATTTTTCGATGAAACCGACTTAGAACTTCGATAATAATTTTTAGTAGTTTCCAAACTTTGCCAGTTCGTGAATTTTACCATTATGAAAATGTAACTTTAAACAAAATTTTGACATTGACAATTCCTTAAAACGTTTAAGAATGCACACATATAAAAGTGCGAAATTGCTATGTCTCTAATAGAAAACCCTATATCTGTTCCAAAGGTGTACGCACTCGCCTTGCGTTCTTTCGCACTTAATTTAAATTTATCATCGACAAAGCATACAGCTTTATCCATGACAATTTTTGTAAAGTTCTCCCTCATCAAAAACTAATATTCAACCGTTATCGAACAGTTAATTGCGATCCAGGTTTAACTTTAGAATATTTTAATGCCATTCATTTGGCGGTTACGAAAGCCAAGTAAAACAATTTTCGAAAGTAAAATAATTTTATTGGGGCATAAATAATCTTATATGTACGTATTTAGGATGGCCTTCAGTTCCGTCTTCGTTGCGGCTTGAATCTCTTCTATCGTATCAAAACGGTGTCCCTGGAGCGGTCTTTTGAGTTTGCTGAACAGCCAGAAGTCGCACGGCGCCAGATCAGGTGAATACGATGGTTGCGGAACGATATGGGTTGAGTTTTTGGCGAAATGATCACGAATTACAAGTGCAGTATGGGATGGTGCATTATCGTGGTGTAAAAACCAAACATTGTCTTCCCACAATTCCGGCCTTTTTACGCGGATAGCGTTACGCAAATTACGCATAATGTTCAAATAATATTCTTTGTTGGCTGTTTGGCCCGGCGGAAGCAATTCAAAATGCACAACACCACGATAATCGAAGAAGAGAAGAGTTTGATGGTCACCCAGGATGCTCTTCGTCTTCGACACGTTCACGGCCGGCTTGGAACTCGCTATACCACTTGTAAACATTTTTTTTAGACATAGCCCCATCATCAAAGGCGTTCTGCACCATCCTCAACGTATCCGCAGCAGAAAATTGATTCCGCAAACAAAATTTAATGCAAATTCAACAAATTTCGACATTGCAAAAAACGAAAAACTCGCCTCTAGCAGTTCACAAAACGACGCGTATCTGAAACACTAATGAATATTCTGACATGTATATTTGACACAGATGTCACTAACAGCACTACCAACCTAAAAAAAAATTCTCCAAGTCCTTCGACGCGCGCAGTTTAAATTCAAATTTGGACACAGTATATATATATATATATATATATATATATATATATATATATATATATATATATATATATATATATATATATATATATATATATATTTATATATATGTATGGCATATATATACATATATATACCATATATATATATATATATATATATATATTTATATATATATATATATATATATATATATATATATATATATATATATATATATACGAGTATATATTAGGTAGTCCGCGTGGTCTAGTGGTCAGAGCACTAAGCCCATAAGCCGAAGGTCTCTGGTTCGAGTTTCGTTAGCGTCAACGAGATTTAGTTCGAGTGATTCTTTGGACGGACTATAAGCCCGTTCATTTATGATACGTGCTGGCTTAAAATCAAAACGTATCGCAGCTGTGTGGACGGACACATGGCCAAAGCGTGATAATGATCATATCACCTTGTGGAGTGCCAATACATTCGATCACGTCAATGAGATACTCTAACTATCTCTAAGCAAAGGCCTGAAAGGGGCTGTAATGCTAAGAAAAGAAAGAAAAAAGAAATATATTGGGCTGTTCAATAATAGATGACGTGAACTGCATATTTCATGTAGTAGTAATTGCGTAGCTTATATTATTATGTACTGTTTTAAACATGACACGTTAGACTATCTTCAGTGAAAAACTGAGTGTCATTCGTAAACAACAAATTGGTTAAAAATCAACTTGAAAATGGACAATCAAAGAGATGATTTCGGCATATTTTATAATTTTTATTTCCGGAAGGGCAAAACTGCGGTGCAAGCTCAAAAGAATTTCTGTGAAGTTTATGGTGAGGAAAACCTTCCTGAACGCCAGTGTCAGTGTTGGTTTGCTCGCTTTCATTCTGGAAATTTCAATGTGCAAGATGCACTACATACTGGTCGTCCAACTACTACTGACGACCACAAAATAAAGGCGTTAATCGAAACTCACTCGCGAATGGCAACGCAAGAGATAGTAGAAAAGCTCAACCTATCAAATTTAACCGTTTACTTGCACTTACGATAGCTTGGATACATAAACAAACTGGATGTTTGGGACGCTCACAAATTAAAAGAAACCCACCCCACCAAATGCATCAACATATGCGACTCTTTGCTGAATCGTAACCAAAACGACCCATTTCTAAAAAGAATCATAACGGGTGATCAAAAATGATTGTTCATGAAAACGTCGTCCAAAAACGATCATGATCCGAGCAAGATGGGCCTACTTAATTGAATTCGAAGCCAATATTCACCAAAAAAGATTTTGTTTTCCGTGTTGTGCGTTTACAATGGTATAGTCTCCTTTGAGCTACTTCCAAGAAAGCAAACTATTGCTTCAAATGTCTACTTGTCACCCTCTACGTTAAGGATCCTTCGGCTTGGGACTGAGGACCCAATTTGCCTGTAGGAGACCGTTGTAGGAGGCACCGCTCGCTTGTCCCTAGGCCCCAAGTGGCCGCTAAAACAGTCCTCACAAAGCTGAAATTAGTTCCCTTTTCACTAAACTAACGGAGCTTCCCCGATAAGAACTACCTACCCCGCTCTCACTGCCTCTTTGGTCCACACCAAACTACTATCTCACTAAACAAAACTACTATCTCACTGCACAAAACTACTCTCTCTCTGAATTTTCCCAGAAATTTCACGTTAAATACTCCTGTAACCATTCCGTGCCAGCTAAAGGTAATTTTCTCAGTATTCAAGGATGGAGCGACCACTTTGCACTCTTTACTATTTATGTGTCATCCAACGGAAAATGAATTAAAAGCCCCCTACAAGTTTACTTTGGTCACTGAAACACACCCGAGCCAAGTGTACAATCCACACAACGAATAATCCCGCTCAACTGCACAAGATTGCGTTTGAAAAAAAAAGCAAATAGCAAGATATAATTCACAGTTTTGTCATAACATAATTGAATAATAAATCCACTTTACCTTTCCTTACTTCTATTCTCCTGATTGAGGGCCTCCCAAATTACGTCGTGTCACGAAGATATCTGCTCCAGTGCACCACTCGTTAAACTTTAAGATCCAATATTCTACGTGACTGAAGCGTGATAAATTCCACCCAATCACTTATAATTCCTCTGTTGAGCTGCTAGTTATGATACTTGTCCTTGATACTTTGCTTCGACGTACTGTAAATCTTCCGCTGTCGATCTTGGTCCACCCAGAAAAGACCCGTCCTTTACCCGCTAGTTCTTCATCAGCTCGGTTCAAACCGGTGAACTGTTAATTGTGCTCTTCGATGCAATTGAACTTTCGTTTGCGATGCTGGCTTTCATCAGCGCCCCCCAACTTGCATTCATCGGATACGCACCTACGTCCGACGTTCACTTCAATGGGTTTCACCGTCATTGGTTGTCAATTCACTCAGCGTCCACACTTTAGGAGCGCAATTAAAACAAACGTTTCACATCTTGGCGAGTCTTCGATTCAATTTTTGATTGCGTAGAATTTGGCCGCCTTAATGTGCTTGGGTAAAAAAGGTTCAGGCAGATGAGTGTCAATTTTGCTGATAATTTTTTTGCTCGATATTTGGCCTCATCAACATCATCATAGGGCAAGATTAAGTGTGTTGCCTGTTGTTTGAGACCCAGCAACGAAAATGTCCAGGATTGTTGTTTGTCCGTAAAAATATTGTGCGGGTCACCCTTGCGTGATAATTATTCTCTAATAAAACCGCACATGGGATCATTCGTTGATTTATCGTCGTGATAATTAAGTTCGTGTTCGTTTATGATTTCCATGAACATTTCATGCAACTCCTCATTGAAGTTTTGAATAAGATTAAACCCCGTCTTTTCTGGCATAATGAATCGCAGCCATGGCAGAGCATATATACTAACAAGCAACTGCACCAGCTGTTTTCCCGATTAGAAAGGGACGTAAAATAACATAAGAGACATTATTTTGCATTTCTTTCTTTCCTTTCTAACAATTTGAGAGGAAAATAAATTTTACTCAATACATACACAAATCGATTTCTAATTTTATGCAATACATACACAAATCGGTTTTTACGTTAACTACCGTTAAATGCTAAATTTGTTCTATGTGAAATTGCTTGTTAGTAGATATGCTCTGGCCAAGGCAACTGCAACAGCAAACTTCCGACAGCATCAAACACCTTGGATCATTTTTCTAGCATGGTAAGTAATTTGTTGAGCCTTGCATTACTTCTTGAAATGCGCTTGCTCATAGTCAAAGCCCATAAACCGTTGATGATACTCGGAGAGAGAAAAGTTGCTGGAAATGTTGGTTGGGCTTTGAGATCATGAATAATTTCTAAAGCTTCGACTAACTTCTCTTGTACTTGTTGCTCCATTGGTTGCCTAGCATAATCTGCTTTCATGACGAGTGGTGAAATTTCGATGCTCAGACCACAGTTGTCCAACGGTGCATGTGATTCCCAAACGGGTATCCCTCGTTCATAGACGAATGGAGAAGTTATCTGATCGCACTTGAGATTTTTCCCTTGTGTGGATTTCATGAACCATCTCGTAGCCAAGAGCTACTACCACATACTCCTGACGAAGTTTTAATCCAATGACAGGGTTGTTGTACTTCTTCGATAAATATTCATACAATAGGTGAAACCCTCCAAGTTCTCTTGGTAATTTTTGAATTAGAGTGGTATTTCCTGCCCACGGTATAACCATCTTGGACCTTTGAATTGGCTTTTATCGCAACTTGAATACCATATGTCCAGAGAGTCGTGTCTTTTGGTATGAATTTTAAATTAAACCGTGATTGTATCGAAATGGAATATACCAGTAAGATATCCTTAAATTTCATCAATTAAGTCTCCGTAGTATGTTTTATAATATTCATCTTTATTCCCTGTAAATAATTTCAATGTTGGGCAATCGATTACTGTTGTATTAGAATGAACACAAAATAAAGGAGCGAAGTCTACATGGATATTGCGAGGTGGTAAAGTGCTGCTCGTCCTTCATCACCGATTTCATCTAGATTTGGAATTTTGTACGATTCTGTAGTCGTGATCCGTTCAGCGAAAACGCATTTATGCCCATCTCCTCTGGATAAGGCCCAGTTCTCATATGTTATTCGAATATCGGATGCCATCTCATTTAAATCATCTACGCGTCCCTGACGAGTGCCCACTACCAAGAGAGAGGAGAAAACGAGCGACTCATCCAAATCCTGAATGATGAACTGAATCAGTCATTTCCAAAAGGAGGGGGGGGTCATCTCCCAGAGGTGGCCCCTTTTGAAAATGAACTGCTGTTGTGCGCACACTTTCTGTCTTCCAGTCCATGCACTATCACTTCCTATCAACTGTTGTTTGAAGTCAAAAAGTCGTGGTTTTCTTTCAATATTAAATTCTCCAGTACCAAAGAGGAAAAAAGGAATGAAAAGTCCAGATAAATATAAGAAGAACGCAATGAAAAAATCAAAAGTAAGGAGAAATGCTCATTTGAATCACGTAAACAAACAAATGGAGAGCAGAAAAATGGGAAATATGTGCACATAAGTTTTATTATTGTATTATAGCATGCAAATTACTTTTGACTTGTTTAAGACATTGCATTCTTAAACCCTTAACATACCATCGAACCGAACACGGATGCAGTCCGCCAGACCAAATCCGTGTCCGGTCCACTCTGTGTCACACACGATCGGACCATCTAGTTGTTCGTAACTTTTACTGTGCAAAGTGTTTTTGATTTAGACAAAAGAAACTAAAACCGCTTTTGTGATAGCAATCATTGTTACTACATGCTCACCGCTACAAATTAGGCAACAGAACAGTCATATGAGACAATTAAATTACCCCTCCACTACCAATCAACTAACGCAGAGACCACCGAAAAAAGTTGGTTATTACACTAAAATATCTTCAGACAGGCAGAGAACTCACAACTGATAGGAATTTGGTCCAATCGAACCGTACACATGCGTGGATTTGGTCCACAGCGAATCCGGTCTGGTGGAAAAACCATCGAACTCGATGAGACTTAATAACGGACTGCTCTTCACACAACCGGGCTAAATTTGTCCGTGTGTAAGCATTATTAGCATAAAACTAGCATTTACCACATTTTTCTGATTTTGTTAGATGTTCCCGCAAGTGTTTTATCTGAGTGCCGGAACATGAAATGGACGAGATGATCGCGAAAATGAACCAATTCAAGACAAAAGATAAACAGGATATTTTTCTCCAGGGACTTGTTGACTCGACAAAATCTAAGAATCGCAAAAAACGAATATATGAGGTAGATATACGGTAAAAGAGTAAATAAAAAAATGCAACTTCAAGGAAAACACCTTTACTTATCACATTGAGTATAATTACAGACAAGTAGTTTGCGGCATCGCTTTTCTCTCCGTCTATGGCTTTACCAAAAAAGAGTCGAACGATTTTATCGATTGGCGACTCAGGGAAAATTGCCTCATGATTTAAGAGGAAGAAGTCATGGCTCACATACTGCTCGAGCTATTTCTGGAGATCATAATTTTATTGACGGTTTTCCTACTAAGGAAAGTTATTATGCAGAAGACAAGACAAAAACGTATCTTTCAGTCCAACTTCCTGTGCACCCCTTTGCCAAACTAAGACCTGTCTTGAAAAGCTCTCATCAAGACCTTTCATTTGATACCCAGATCGGCTATCTTCCATGAAATTTTTTTTTTCGGGGGGTCACTCTCCTATATGGGGAGACCCCCCTTAAATACCTTATAAAATTTTTTTGTAGTTGAACTTTGAAGAGATCACCACTTTACACCTACGCACAAAATTTGATGTTTCTAGCTTAAGTAGTTTCCTAAAAAAACTGCTGTGACACACGGACGGACAGACGGACAAACGGACAGACGGACAGACTGGTCGCGAAACTAGTAGGGTTTTGTAAAATTATTTTACAAAACCCTAAAAAGAGAGAAACAAATTATTACTACAATTAATTGAGAAAAAGAGGAAAGAGAAATAATAAATGCATTAAAAACAACACAAAAAGTAAACTCATACTAAATAGATACTATTTAAAAATGAAAGTAATGAAAAAAAAAAATAAAGTGAGAGTAGAAAATGAAACATAAAATGTTAAATACTTGGAATAGTATAGAAAAGAGAGGCGAGAAAATACTAAAAAAAAAACATATATATAAAAAGTAAACAAGAGAAAAAAGATAATAGAAAAAAAACCTTTTTACATAAATTTATTACTATAATTAAGTATAAAGAAATAACTAAATTTAAATAAACAAAGTGATGCATAGTTTGGGGCAACATATTTCTTCTTCTGGTTTATCAAAATACACACCAACAAAACAGCGAATGACCCAATAGTATCGAGCAGACAATATTTTTTCTCATAGCAAAACAAACTGCACTCAGCATTCATTCAATACGTACGAACATTTACCTTCACATAAATCCAGCAATCAAGCAACACAAAATCCCATTCAAATGGTAAAGTTTCGAAACGCATCCAACACACTTAACCCATACTACACATACTGCGCAGCCTACGCATGCGACTCATGCAACGCATCCAACTCATACAACACCTTCGACTCATGCAACACTTGTACGAGACTGTGTAATAGTCCATCCAAACATTCTCGCAAAAAAATGCATCAGATAATGCAGGGCAACCGATGCATACAACTTTCACATCCCGCACCCACGCCTAGTAATCAATTTTAGCATTCTTTAACATCCTCTTCATTTTGTTGTAACGAGTCGCAAGCGAGATGAAAACAAGCGAGAAAGGATGGTTAAGAAGAGACGGTCATCGTGAACGGTACGAGCGATAGCAGTGGCGGTAGCGGGAGTAGGACCGGTTGGTTGGTGTTGCTGGTGCTGTCGCCAAGAGATTTGGGGGAGTCTGCCGGGGTTTTGCCAACGAACGTGGACGCGAGGAAGAAGTACAGGGCTTGAGCGAGTAGTTAGCTCAGCGGGTAGAGGTTTCAAAGGGGGATAGAAGACAGTGAACAGCGATTGTGGGAATTGTTGAAACCCTAAGCGGAAATATCGAAGTTTGAGTGTGATACAGGAAAAATTTTGCGTTATCGCGACTCGTTTAAGTTTTGTGTGGAAAATCGAGATTTCCACCGGAGTTCGACGCGAATTCGTAATCCTCAAATCATCTTTGGGAAGCAGGAAGTCGCCCTGCACGCGATCCGCTAGGAGGAACGGTCACTCGGCTGTGTGTGTGTGTCGTTCGGTCGATTATCGAACGGGAGGACGGACTGTGCTCAAGAACAACCTTCGGGTGCTTGCTGGAATATCGTATCGTGTCTATCTGTTTGGAGTACAAAGCGAAAGATATTTTCAATATATTAAGATCTCGAAGTGTACTTTTCAGTTTTTTGATATGTTGCCTAAATCGTAATATGATTGTAATGACGCAACGTAAAATGGTGCTTTTATAAAGTCCAGAAATGGTGAAAATGTTGGCCGAAAAAAACGTAAATGTCAGGAAATGTATCAACCACTGTTTGATAAACGTTCAAAAACTCATAGCTGTTGAGGTTGAACCGGCAAATGAAAAGGCAGCGTGGAAATCAGATGATGAAGATGCGGAAGACATTAAATTTTCAAAATAATTTTGTTTGTCAATAGGTCTATCCTAGAACTTTTAGATTATTTACTTAAATTTTTTAGACGGGAAGTACTTGAGAATTGGATCAATCGCGTGAGCTTATTCATTACCAAATTACGTGTTCGTTTACCCTTTAATTGGTCAATATTCAGCGTAATAACAAGGCTTTTCATAAATTAGTTTAACTCCACAGAAGCGAAAATTTCCTAGTGATTGATAAGCCCCCGGATTTATTAATAAATAGTAATGATCCTAGTAAAGTCGCGGTGCAGACTATCTTAAGACAGCAATTTTCTCAACTCAAAGACTCATCGCTCACTCATGAATTCTACTTTGCCATCGCTTCTGTGTATCCCCCTAAATAAGAGAACTTTTATGGAAGTATCCAAGTCCTTTGAAAATCGGATGTCAAAGAAATATTATATTGCCTTATTAAATGGTCATATGAAGCAAGATTTTGTTACAGTGTATATTCATATAGGAGAAAATCACCCGCATCGTCATCGAGCGCTCGACGGACCATGTGGGGTAAGTACCCTTTTTGCCTTATGTTTTTTTTTTAAATTGCTTTCTTTTCGTAATTTGTCACTTTTTAAATTAATATTTTTTTCTATTTTTATATTAACAAATTTTTTTGTAAGAATATTATTATATTGACTTAACACCATTACGTTGATTCAATTATATGGATATGTTCCTTGAATTTTAAAAGTTATTTAATTTATAAATTATAAAAACAAAGAAATAAAATGAATTGATACCCTCACCCCTCGGTCTTTCCATTACGTTGGATTTGACCGGGTATAGGACCCGGTACGGTGGCAGGCCCTCCTCATAAAACATGAGCCAGCCGCCGGGTACAATATAATCTTTCTGGTTTCAGGTGACGTCGCGGGTTGAGTGGCCCAAGCGAGGTGCTTCTTTATGACATAGAGTTATGTAATGGACTTGCATAATTCTATGGCATAAATTGGTCACCGGGGTACTTCTCTTCTGATGGGGAGGCTCATGCAAGTTAAGTTGTATGAGTTTTTCACTCAGAAGAAGAACTGCAACTGCCACTGCAACATATATGAATTTTGATCCGGTTGGGTGGGTGCGCAGGGGCTCCATCACCACCCGGTTGCCCCTCTCTCATTTGTGGGCCATGAGCCTCTCCGGGTAAGGACGAGGTTATCCTGCTTCCGCTTCTTTTTACTAGTTTCTCTTGTTCCATGAACAAGTCAGTTGTCCCTGGTATAGTTGCCTACAATTTTTGCGACTTCGGTCGCCATGCTTTTGTTCGACCCCAGAAATTCGTGAATGCGAAATTCTTTGTAGTGGGTCCTTGTGCTGGGGGAATGAACTCGCCCCATGACACCGCATTCACGCGTCCCCAGACAAGAGCATTCTCGGCAGATATCGACACCTTCTTCTGCCAAGGCAGCAGACCATCGCTGCAGTCCTTTAGGGACTTTGAACTTAATTTATTCACTACAAGATGTTTATTCAAAATGTGAAGAACTTTCAAGGAAAACAAAGGACCTTTTTCTGAATGAAACTGCAAAACGTGCAGCAGCAGCTGAAATGATTGTACATAAACGAAGGGCCGCAAAATTTTATTTAAAAAACCATTCTGTTAGATCCATATGCATGTGCTTTGATTACATGCAATATCTTCCTTTGCCGTTTCTACCTATGCAGGAAGTATTTTATTATAGACAACTTTGGGTGCTCGAGTTTTGTGTTCACGATCTTAAATCAGAAAAGGCCACCTTTTATTCATACCATGAAGGCCTGGGGTACAAAGGACCAGACGAAGTGTGCAGCTTATTGAATAACTACATAAATCAACATGTGAACGATAAAGTTGAACAGCTATACTTATTTTGTGATGTCGCTCCTGGCCAAAACAGAAATAATACAGTTATCAACTTTCTAATGGCGCTTGTTACGATAAAAAGATTCAAGAAAATTTTTATGTATTTTTCACAACGTGGTCATTCTTACAATGACTGTGACCATGATTTCGCAACTGTTAGAAGAAAGAAACTTCGTTATGATCGCGTTAATTGCCCAGACGAGCATGAGAAATATATTGAATCCTCAACAAATGTACAGAAATTTAAAGTGAACCACTTGCTGTACCAAGATGTAGCTCATTTCAAAAATTGGTGGCCAAAGTTCTTCGAAAAAAAAGTTTTGTCACGATAAAATTATAGAAGGAATATAAGGAAAGAAAATAAGACGTCATTTGCTGTCAATAACTTTTACAAATTCGGTTTTGCCAGTGAGGAACCAGGCGTTGTTGTAGCCAAACTTTTAATTGCCAGCTTTTTTAAAACACCATTTTCTTTCACTGAAAATATGCAATGGGAGATCCCAGCTATATATCCCATCACCTGCAAGCAATTCTGGGTCCCCTTACATTAAAAAAACGCTAACAAACATATATTTGACTTAGAACATGTAATGAATTTTATAACTCTTAGTTCGAACGAGGAACCGACCTGAGTAGTGCCAACGGATGGTACCCACCGGTCAACCAATCCGTGCACCGTAATCCATTCACGCGGTGGCTGTTTGTTGGCCAGCTAGATCGGAGAGGATTTTGGTCGCGGGTCTCCGAATGGATTACGCTCATCTACAATTTTCAGCCACCAATACATGCCCGTTTTCAAACGCGTCACCAAAACAAAACCATACGGAGAGGAAACCTATTTTACGTTACCCCGTATTTCTTCATCAATCAGTCAAAGACAAAAATCTAATCTTTACTTCGCGTTCCCGAATTTCCGACGCGGTACCGAAAAATATGCTACGCTAACTCAACCCGACGAAAGCTACGCTAATAAAAAGGCAAAACAACAAAGGTACCGCGTATCGCGCGCGAAGCGAAACCGACCTCAGCGGATTTTCTCAAACCTTACCCTCGCGACGGCATACTTACCCTGCACTCTATTTCCCGCTGAAAGAAAGAACCACTGGAAAGGAAAGTCGTTCTTAGAGTTTAACAATCCATATTATTTGTTTAAAAAATAAATCGTTTTCCTTCTACAAATGCTTTAAATATCATGAAATTAATGTTCGGCAATTTTTCGCATTTATAACAGTGTATTGTAACGTATAACTAACGCTAAACAAGTCTCTAATTTCTCTACATTCTAACTAACGATTCCTTCGATACAATATAAATTTCTAACTAAGATATTCTACTAAAAGCAATAGTATTTTTTTTTTCTACAGGTTGATAATCATTTTGTATTAAATTGCTTTTTTTTCGCACTCATTTACATGAACTATAAAAACAAATTAATAAAATCGTATGCCAGTCTACATGATTTTCGTCTAAAAGCAACCAAAATAAGGAGAATTCAAACAAAAAGTGTTTCTGATAAATGTCATTTCTCGTATGAATTGGAAGTAAATGTTCTACATTTTAATATCTTCAATTTAAATTTATGTCTAAAATCAACGAAAGTACGATTTTCTGTCATTTTTTGATTATCTAGATAGCATTATGTCATATAAAATTAATTAACCTCTATAATCTGATGTCTCAAATGAAATTGGTATGCATTTATTCATATGATTAAGAACTAACCGGTGAAATTTTCAGTGAACATTTCATATTTGGAATAACTACATGCTTTCTTTCGAGTAAATAAAAATGGTTTCTTATTTTATGTATAGTTATGTTTAAACAATAAAGTAACATTTTGCTTGTAGTAAGAGTTTAAATGTGTCGATACGCGACATCAACAGGCAATAGCGTAAATACACGCCTAAACTTACGATGCTAAAACTATTCCTGTAAGCAAATATAATCTCCGTTATTTCGTTTTTGATTTTTCTTATCCAACAGTTGAAATTGTTCAGTTTTCTAAGGGCATTCATTCGGAATTTTTGCGCATTATTTTTCACAGGACATTCATCTGCATTCGTTTCACATTTGTTTACGAGAGCGTATTTAGGAAGCCATTTAACCAGTTGCTCTTCGAAAAATTGTTCTAGATAACAGGCATGCGCATATGTTTTTGAATCCTCCGGATAATATAAGTATAGATTTTTGAACAACAATCGAACGTCAGCTACAAGTGTGGCAATGTCTTTGTAGTGATTCGGGCTTGATGGATCCAAACGAGTTTGGATAACATCTAGCGACATAGGGTGACAAATTATTTCATAATATGCAGTGTGTGTTGCAGGTTCTGGCTCTCTAAATGGTAAACTTTGTTCGTATTGGCAATATAATTCTAAACATATCCTCTGTATAATCTTTAATTCATTCGTGCCAAGTTCTCCTGCATTATGTCTTTCACATTCAGCTGAACTTGCCAGTTCCGCTAAATTAGCACATAGCAAACATTGCCACGTTTCACTTTCATCTGGTAAGGAACTTATAGCTGGTATGTGACAATTTTGGTGAAATACTTTTGGACATTTATCACAACACATCAATTCACCACCATCCAAACAACTGCACACCAATCTCCATTTGGATCGTCTTCTGGTCAGCTTTCTCTTCAGCAACATTCGCAATATCTGCTGAACTATGGACTTGTGGCGATGTCATCTTATTCCTACCTTTCGGAAGAACTTGTACTCCGTTCGAATCTAATTTCGCTATTGTTGCCATCAAATCATTTATTGAATCGTCTCGAACTTTAACAATTGGTTCCGTAGAATCTTTTGAGGTATCATTTGTAATTGGACTTTTAATAGTTAGTATTTTGACACTAACCTGCTAGCCTGATTCCTTTGATGGTCGTTGATGGGCCACCTTCTTCAGCAAAAACTCCCTCCCTTTTCAATGTAATGCGAGGTAGAAGTTACCACGCCATCTCCTCAGTTGTTGGAGGTAGATAACCGAACTTCCAACGTGCACTTTACAAATATCTTAAACCACCCGGCGAATCTTAAATCGCGACCGGCCAACTCAAGGTAAACTCTTCTTGGGTGACGTCCATTACGCGCACACTTCACCGCCATGTGGCTGTCAATTCCTCTTGACATCCCACGACAAAATTGACGTGGGATGTGCGCCCGTCGCAACCAACGTGAAATGGCAAGCCACCTAGCAGCAAGGTGTATTAGTAGTGGTCGCCGGTGGCGTCGCATGATTCATTACAAACACTAGCCCTGTAAATATAAAAAAATACTACGTGATATTATCTAAAAATGCGTAGAAGTTAATCGGTTTTTTTCTCTCCTGAAAAATTTGGAAAAATGAAGATACCCCTTTTGGAAATTACTGATTCAATTTCGTTCCCAATGATAAAGTCTCATCGACGTAGAGCAGGAACTGTTACATTGCAGGATCGCACTCCATCTGAACTCCTCAGTTATGCTATTCCGACTTAATATATTTCCCTACTTCTTTACTCGATTTTATTTAGGTATTTTACTTTAACTTTTACAATCTTGGCTCGGGCGGCGTCTTAACAAATGCATGGGAGAGTGCAAACGGTTTCCGTGACATATTGTCGTCAACTATCGAAATTGAAAGAAGAAATCGAGAAAAAACGCCGTGAACTAGCCAATTACAAAGACAGGATGTTCCATCATGATAACGCCAGACTCCACACCTCTTTAATAACCCGTCAACAATTAATGGAGCTCAATTGGGAACTGATGCCATATCCACACTATAGCTCTGACTTAGTACTATCAGACTTTCATTTGGTTCACTCCTTCAAACCCATTTAAATAGTAGAACTTTCGATTCCAGGCAGGCTGTTAAAAATGAATTGAATCAGTTCTTCGCCTCTAAAAACCAAGGCTCCTTCGAACGTTGAATTTTTCAACTTACCAAAATGTTTTGCAACAAAATGGTCGATATATCATTGATTAAGGTTTGTTGTTAATATAAATAAATTTAATTTAAAAAACATGAAAAAAAATTACAAAAATTATCGAACAATCCAATATAATACTCTGTATAACCAAAAATCAATCATTCTCATTCGAACTGTAAGCATAAAGTATTAAACAGACTTCTATACCCTGATCGACTCAGCTTTGTCTCATCTAAAGACATATGTATGTACGTCACCTTTCCATTTATTTTTCTCAGAAAGCCTGAGCAAAGGTATCAAAAGAGCACAAATTTTTACATTCAATCAATAAATCAACCATCAAAGGCACTCGATACGTGTGGGTTTTGATGAGCGCAAATGTTCAGTTTTGTTTAGATCGTAGTCAATTGGAGTCGGACTATGAATCATGTAGGAGCCTAAAAATAAACCTACCATCCATGATTCCCAGAAGTACCACTTTCTTTGCAAGAGACGTAGACATCAAACAATAATCTTTCGTACATCGACTCAGGCTCAGATCCATGCCAACCGTTTAATTGGATACCCGAGAAGATTAAGCAAATATTCTCATCATTTAACCGTTCCAACATATCGCATCGTTCACGTTCGATTTTCCACGAGACAAACACACAATTCGACAAATATAATAAGTTGTGTAAATAACGAGAAATTTATAGTGTGTCCTGTCTCTCATCAAATCCAGGACAAATCAAATACCATTTCAAGTTCTACAGACAAAGGCTCCAGTTCTAGTCTACCACGTGTAGTGTCTGTGTGCTCTGTTGAATGGAGTCATCGGCTTGAGTTGAGTCCTTTGCAGAACAGTTCCAGGATACAACTCTATTGGTATGATGTTTAATGGACAATATTGATAACAAGATCATGAGAATGACATCAAAATAGAGTCGATATCTTTCTCTTTTGCTGGCTATTCTTCAACCAAGTCGATAAATTGTTTTGTCCGAATTCGGTAGTTTATTGGAATCATAAACATTTGAGGAGCATTTGTCTTGCTTGCTTGATTGATTTTTCATGTGCATTTATGTTGTGTGAGTCATGTAGGTGTAAGCTACTGTTTGCCATTTTTAAGAAACCTTATAGCTCTTAATTTCAAATCTTACTCAACTATAGATGAGCGAAATTACAGAAGATATCCTGGAGTATTCGGCGAAAGTTAGCTGTTTTCGGGAAAATTGGGCAGGATAGTTCTTTTCTATTTTATGGTGGTGTAGTTCTTTGTGAAAATAGTTCTTCATTTTGTCTTGGACTAATTTAAGGATATTATTAATGCAACCAGAATTATGTTGCAAAATTATTAAACATCAAAGAGATTGCCACGCTTTTTGAGTTGATTAACTTTGTTTGAGAACTGGAAAGGACTCAGGCGACGGTGGAAGCTTTCGTTCCATCGTAAACGTATGTTGACAGCCAACCGTTTGACGTGGTAGCTCATTTAAGTAACAGGAAGCGTAGTTCATAGGCGTATCAATGATTTTTTCCTAGGGTGTGTAGTAATCGAGCGTTTGCACTGTTAAACTGTTCGAAAACAACTACCTCAACCACAAATACAACAGACCAACAAGTATCAAATGGCGAGCTGTGAGCGAATAATTCTAAATAATAACAATAACAGCAGTAAAAGCCAGAATATATCTAACTCGAAAAGCAAATGCAGCGTTACTAACCATAATAACACTAAGATCGTCAATAATAACATTTTAGACATCGTCTTTCTGTGTTGTGCACCACACATACCACATAAAATTTGTATTATACAAGAAGAGATCAAAGACAATTAGACGAAGAGGAGGAAGTATGGTTCAACGAAGATGAAGACTTTCCTAATGATTTGGATTTAATGAAAAATAAAATAGTTGAAAAAAAAGAATTATCAAAATCGAATAACATTGGCTCAATAAACTCCAGTAAGGTAAACGCTAACGCGAACTATCCAATACTTTCCTTATCGCAAATTTCTGCGCAAGGCTCAACAACTCCGAATCCATCAACTCAGTTATTTTCTTATCAAATTCTCTAAAACCACCCAAACAACCTTCTAACTAGTGCTCTACGCCCGTTGTACCTTCATATCATGCATACTTTCCTTAACAAAATGCAAATTGCCGGTCAAACTCTATGGAAACGCGGTAAACGCGCGACACAATTGCCTCGAATCAAAGTGAGTGCACTATTGTAGCTCCTAACAAGTTGGGTTAACAGACCTACGCTCATCTCAGAAGGGTTTTGTATTCAATTTACGAAATGCAGTCACCAGATCGAATCAAATCAAGAAACATGTCAAAGACGATTTTATTGGAGAAAATATGAAAAACGAAGATCATACTATTATTAACAAAGTTGAAAGAATTTAGACTTCTTAGGTTTTTTTTATTGTTATACTCATAAATATCTCCCTTGATAATTATTTCAGATGTCCATTCGCGAGGGAGGAAACACATTTTTCATGTATTTCCCCCCTGTGCCCCCACCGAAGCAAAAACTGACAGTTTAACAACTGTTTTGAAAAGCTCCCATGAAAACGTTCATCTCATACTCATATCGGCTACGTTTGATGAATTTTTTTTCAGGGGCTATTCTCCTGTGCTGTTATCATCGATTCATGGCCAATTTTTTCGAATCCTAGAACGGTTACAAAGCCCTTTTGCTAAGAGCTCTCTCCCGCCTCCTTGACTTGTTTCACTTATGAGCATTAATTGTAGGTACTCATTTTCAGTCATTCATTAAATTGAATCAAGTGTTCAAACCATGCACCTTAAACGTTGAAGTTGGGAAAAAATAACTCAAAATTATCCAATCTTCACATTTAAAACAGCCATTATTTTGTTTTACGATTACTGATACCACTAGCTGAACCGATTCTCAAAGATCTACATGACACCTATCATTCCTGAAATTTTCATGCAAATCCATATGTTGCCTTAGTAATAAATGCAGCGCATATTGTTCCATAGTAATATAGGAAAATTCAAACCGCTATTACTTCGCTAAATATGATTCAATCTTTATGAAACTTTCAGGATAGATCAACCTTATTAATAATCATCTGTGTACTGAATTTCATATAATTTAAGGGTACCATTAAGATTTTATTCAAGAAAACATAAAATCGATAAATCATACTGTCGCGTGTTATTGGTTCGCGGCCGATAATTTTAATGTTCCGGGAAAGTGAAAACGCAATGTCTTTTAATTTAAGTTAAAAGAGTTTATTTAATTCAAGAAAATGCACAATAATCAGTTTAACACTTTCACTAATTTTAATTTTCACTATTAAAATAAAATCTAACACTTGTCCATAAATTTCTTATCGCAATTGTCTTCTAAATCACTTCACTATTACGAAACACACTTCCCACACACTTTCGCAGTTCTTATCGCGGTCGAATGAATCAATGATTCCCCCCATTCATTCAGCTCGCCTTTATATAGGGTCTCTACCTATTCACCCATTTCTCGTACATGGGCGAATGTTCTACCGAGGGGTACCTGGTAGGTTCGAGCAAGTTCATGAATGGAGTGACGTCACTTGCAGATGTTGATCATGCTTGTTGGGTTCGAGTAAATTCATTCGTTGACGTTCTTAATGATGATGAAAACAATTGCGACAGTAGCTCGCAGAATTATTTGTACATGTAATTATTTGTACATGTAACAATACTATTACTAACAAAGTTAAGTACTCACCAAGGCCTACATTCCTGATTTTTTTCAGATTTTTCGGATCACAGGTGTCCAATCGCGAGGGGGGGGGACACAAATTTTTCGTGTACTTCCCCTCCCTGTGCGCCCCTCGATGCAAACTTTGCCAAACTAAGACCTGTTTTGAAAAGTTCTCATCAAGACCTTTCATTTGATACCCATATCGGCTACCTTCAATGAAATTTTTTTTTCGGGGGTCACTCCCCTATATGGGGAGACCCCCCTTAAATACCTTATTAAAATTTTTTTGTAGATGGACTTTGAAGAGAACACCACTTTACACCTACACACAAAATTTGATGTTTCTAGCTTAAGCAGTTTCCGAGAAAAACTGCTGTGACACACGAACGGACGGACAGACAGACGGACAGACAGAACGCGATTTTAGTAGGGTTTTGTGAAATTATTTTACAAAACCCTAAAAAAGAATCATCAAAAACAAGTAACATTGGCTCAATAAACTCCAGTAAGGTAAACGCTAACGCGAACCATCCAATACTTTCCTTATCGCAAATTTCTGCGCAAGGCTCAACAACTGCGAATCCATCAACTCAGTTATTTTCTTATCAAATTCTCTAAAAACACCCAAACAACCTTCTAACTAGTGTTCTACTTTCGTTGTACCTTCATATCATGCATAATTTCCTTAATAAAATGCAAATTGCCGGTCAAACTCCATGGAAACGCGGTAAACGCGCGACACAACTGCCTCGAATCAAAGTGAGTGCACTATTGTAGCTCCTAAAAATGCCTCATCGAATATAGTGGACAGCGGAATACTTACAAAGTGTGAAGAATCATCGATACAAGATCATGAAAATAATGTGACGCTTGAATCAAATGCAACAGTAAGAGATGAGATATTGCCCTCGAATCGAGTAACAAGAAGAGTTGGATTTGTGATTGCAGAGAGATACGGATACACACAAAACACCATAATATTTAGGGATGCATCAGACTACGACTATTTAGCCGCACTTCTGTCGCAAGTTACACATGGTTAAATGGAAGCCCGCACACTGCGATTTTCGACAATTTTGTCCAGGTCGGCAGTCGCAGGAATTTGCGATTTTTCCTAAAACCAGTTTAGTGGGTAGTTTTTGTGATACTCGCGCAGGCGCACATCATTTGGACATTTGACGCCGACGTACACGGAAGTTTCTTGCATAGCGCACAAATGAGTTAGCACATCTGCTCCTGGCAAAGACATACCTTCAAATGAGCATATTAGTTCTGCGCATGAATTATCTGTTTAAAAATTTAACCTTTTTAAACTAGAATAAAATAAAACTAATTTTGTTCCACGTATCTCTTTATTTGGAAAATGAATATAAACTGACTTTAAATTTTCCTGAAATCCTTCTTAAATACTTTTTGAGATACATAACATCTGGATTCTACATATGCGAACGTCTAGGAAAATCTAGCAAGCAACTATCATAAAACCGAAAGGTCATAAACGGATTATCGCAAAGGACAGTGATCGTAAATAGAAATCCGTCGGCAACACTCCTAAAAGGATTGTGCGACGGTGGTCATAAAAGGTTTTTCCTAAATGCTCGCATCTCTTAGTTTTCTATGAATCTTATATTTATTAGGATGCTAATGTAACTCCTCCATCCCCTGTTCCAGAATCGTCCTCGATTCTTTTAATTACATTCATTTGTAAGAGAACCACAACAAATTTTAAAACATGAAAACGTAGTATAACGTTTGCATGAATTTTACATATTGAACTAAAATTTGTGTTACAATTCACAACTATAGACTTGAAATTATAATTAAAATAACAACCCTCTTTCTACGTGAATTAGCAGTAATACTGTAGGTAATTTCTTTATAAAATGTTTTTGTACATATATTTTTTTTTTATATAGGACGAGGAGTAATTAAATGTTTTTAGTATCATTGAAAACAATTTGAATGGTACATTGTTTTTTTCAATAACCCATGTGTCTGGCGTAAAAACTAGGAGTATGTGGCTGTGAAAGGGATGTTCTCTTCCTACGCTTAATTCGTCGCAATTACAGGAAGTCTATTGATCGCGTATATTAAAGTTATTGCTGTTACTGGGGATACTGTGATGTCTGTTTTTAGCAAGGGAATGTTAGGAACGTTTAGCTTCACGAAAGCGCTGAGGATGTATTTTTAGTTTGTGCTTATTTCTATTGAATTTTATATATCTGGGGTCTATTTTTTTTGGATTCGGATTCTTAATATACGGTTCATCGAGGGGGTTTTCTCCGCGGTTTCTATTATGATATTCATTGTGTTTCATTTGATTAAGTACTAATTTTGCGTGGATCTCATGGTTTGGTGTCGGCGTTTGCTGGTGAAACACGCTTCCTGGTTTTTCTTTGTGTGCGGAGTGCACTGTTGCATTATAAATGCGAACACATTCTTGGACAGGATTTAGTTCAAGTAAATTCCTATCTTCTTCAACTTGCCGAATAAGAAATGTACGCAAATTTTCGTTGAGCGTCCTATGAGCTACTTCAACATCTGCATTGCCAGTATGTTGGTGAGGAGATGTAAAATGAATGGTTATACCACGATTTTTAAGCCAATCGATTGTTTTAGGTGAATTGAAAGAGCTTTCGTTGTCTGTGATGATATGTCGAGGGAACCCTATCATATTAAATGTTTCTAACAAAGCATGGTTGATTGTATCCCACTGCCGATTCTTTATAGCACATAGAGCTAAGTATTTACTAAACTTGTCAATAATTGAAATATAAGGATGATTTTTATCTTTGAACCAGATGCCAAGGTGGTATGTATCTCGAACTTGGTTGGGACATTCGGGTTTCTTGAATGGGAGTTTGACAGGATTGCGTTCGTACTTCGACCGTTTGCAAATATCACAAGCGTTGATATACAAAGTGACTAGTTCCCTCAATTTCGGGAAGTAATACTTGTCTTTCAATTCTTCATATATTTTGTCTATACCTTGATGGTTTGATTTTATATGCGTTCTAGCAATTTGTTCTTTGATTGAAGTTTCAGTGCAATTATGAAGCACTTTAGGGGCTGATACAATGCACATGTTCGGGTTCGATAATTTATGTTGACTATATTCTTTTTGAGCTAATAATAGAATTTCTTTATTGGGGAAATTGATGGCAGTAGTACCTTTTTGAAGGCAGTGATTTTTAATAATATATTGAATTGTTTTAGGCGTTATTTCTTTAAATTGTAAATGAAGTATTTTTTTTCCTTGGTATTTGATTATCTTTGTAGAATTAATGTTCCCATGTTTTAGAAAAATCTGCTGCTGAAAGTGGTTTATAGGTTTCTCAGCTATAAATATAAAATGGTGATTGTCTTCTTGAGACGAATGTTGTGTTGCAATAAGTGAGCCATTGTCTTCTACATTTTCAGTTTGCATTCCGGTTCCATTTTGCATATGTAAGATTTGAGTGCGAGACAAGGCATCTGCAACAATATTTTCTTTGCCCTTAATGTGTTGAATATTGAAATCATATTTGCTTATTTTCAAGCGCCAACGTTGAAGCTTGCTATTTTCTTCTTTAATATTATCTAAATAGGTAAGTCGTTTATGATCTGTAACGAGCGTAAAACGCTTACCAAACAGGTATGGCCTAAAACGTTCTAGAGACCAAACGATTGCCAATAATTCTTTTTCAATCGTTGAATAATTTATCTCGTGTTTGTTCAACGTTCTTGATGCAAAGGCTATTGGCTTATGATCTTGTGATAACACTGCACCAAGAGCATGTTTTGAAGCATCAGTCGTTACAGTAAATGATTTATTTAGATCTGGATGGATGAGAATGGGTTCGCTTTGTATATACATTTTAAGTCTGTTAAACGAATCCACATAAGATGGATCATTCAGGTCAATTTTTTAATTTTTTTGTAAATATATAGTCATCGGCTTGGCAATTTTTGCATAGTCTCTTATAAATTTACGATAAAATCCCGTAAATCCCAAAAATCTTTTGATTTCCGTCGGAGTTTTAGGAATCGGAAATTGTTTGATGACCTCTATTTTAGCGGGGTTCGGTTTGATTCCTTGTGGTGTCACTATGTGGCCAAGGAATTCGGTATGACGTGACAAAAACTTTGTTTTGCTAAGCTGAATTTTTAAATTAGCGTCACGCAAGGTTTGAAATATTTTCCTTAAAGTAACTTCATGTTCTTGTAAAGATGAACTGAATACCAGTATATCATCCATGTACACAATGCATGTTTTCCCTATGTGTTCTTGTAAAATATTGTTCATTAATTTCTGGAACGTAGCCGGAGCGTTTTTTAAACCAAATGGCTTACGCAAGAACTCATAGTGCCCTGAGTCAGTGCTGAAAGCAGTTTTATGCTGATCTGAAGGCTCCAATTCAATTTGGTGAAAGCATTTTGCAAGGTCAACTGATCTAAAGTATTGACAATTTCCAAGTTTTCCAAGTAAGTCGTCAATCTGAGGAATTGGAAATTTATCCTCAACAGTAAGTTGGTTAAGTTTCCTAAAATCAACCACTAATCTATATTGACCACCCTTCTTGGGTACTATCCATATAGGGTTGTTATATGGTGATTGAGATGGTTGAATAATACCTTGAGCAAGATCTTCTTGAATTTGCTTTGAAAGAAAGTCCCGAAATGTATATGGCAGTCGATAATTCCGTTGATGCACTGGTTTATCGGAAGTAAGGGACAAGGAATGCTTAATTTTATGAGTGAAAGTCAGTTTTTGATTTTCCTCATATTGAATGTCCTTAAATTCAGTCAAAATTCTTTTTATTACTGATTTCTCTTCTGCCGTATGTTCTACCTCAGAAGGTGATAATTTTGACTCCGTTGAATCATCATTAATATTTTTCAAAACCTCGGTAAAATAAATTTGCTCCTCCTCATTATTTGCAAAAGATATACGGACTTTGTCACAAAAAAGGGTTTGAGTTTTGTAATCAATAACTAGACCTACTGCATGGGCAATATCGTTCCCAATGATGGCCTGAAAATCTTTTCCTTCAAGAGAAATCAACTTCCATTCAACAGGGGTGTTAGAACCAAATTCTGCTGGAGGTAATGTTCTGAGACATTTGAAGCTATTGAAGCTATTGCTCATTGTTTTTATTTTCAAGGGCATATTATATGTTCGTTTTTGATGTTCAGGGACGATTCTTTCGTCAATAATAGATATAGTACTTCCTGTATCTATAATACATTTGAGAAATTTCCCACCGATTGTGAGCTGTACTGTTGGAAGCTCTCTTCCGAGGCTGGGAGCCGAAAATCCTGTTGCAAAGATTGATTTTTCAAATGGAGAGTAGATTCTCTTGATACGGCAGTGTTCATGGATACATCAGAATTAAGTGTCAAGTCGTTCTGACGACTTGCACCATGATTCGGATTATTTCTAATATTTTGAGAAAGTGGTTTTAGATAATTTCGTGGGTTCTGATGGTTTTAGCTCGACTGATAATCAGGCCAATGATTCGAGCTATTGACTTCATGAGAATACTTGATTAAATTTGGTTGATTCAAAGGTGAGCGTTGTTCAAAATATTCTGGCTGTTGGAGATTATTATTTTGAAAGGGATGAAATGAACTTGTGTTCGAGTTAGGCTTTTCAATTGAATAATTAGCTAAGTTTGATTTTACGAGGATACCGTACGCGGACTCCAGAGACGTGGGTTGTTGAGCGTATAAAATGGTTTGAATAAATCTAGGGCTATTTTGGATAAAAATTTCTGTGGCTAGTTGCATATTATAATTAATTGTTATGTTTTTATGTTCTTCTGACATATTTTCACAAAATCTTATTTTTGTATTTAGCTGAAATAATAACTTACGTATATATTCGTAGTATTTGGTTGAGCTCGTAAATCTCGCACTTCGTAGCTTCAAAATGATTTGTCCGGTCGTTTCATGACTGTCAAAATGTTGTATAAGTAACCGCTTCATTTCATCCCACGAAGACACCGCAAAAGTTTGTACGATTTGTGCTGCAGGTCCAGAAAGTTTATAGATTATGCTCTGGTACATCAAATCGCGATCAGATTCATCTGGGTAAGCGGCTATTCGTGGTGCAATTTTGTCCATCGCGGATATAAACTGGTACAGTTGTTCTGTGATATCATTAAATGAGGGAGCTTGGGCTATGAGTTGAGTGATGAACTTGAACTGGTCGAGTTTTGATGGGGCTGCTTCTGACACTTTTGTACTGGCAGCTCCAGCTGTCGGATTGGAAGGCAATTCTAAAACAGAGGGTAAAATCAACGGAGGTAGTTGAGTGAGGTGATTGCCTTGTTGAGCCATGGTGCACTCGTTTTCAGTTTGGAAACAATTCACTTGATTCGTAATACACAGCGTTTTGAAGTACGAAATAAAATTTTCACTCGCCAGGATTAATTCAGTTCACAAACTAACACTTTTTTTTGCGTTAACCGCACGACTGCGCCAATTATCTGTTTAAAAATTTAACCTTTTTAAACTAGAATAAAATAAAACTAATTTTGTTCCACGTATCTCTTTATTCGGAAAATGAATATGAACTGACTTTAAATTATCCTGAAATCCTTCTTAAATACTTTTTGAGATACATAACATCTGGATTCTACATATGCGAACGTCTAGGAAAATCTAGCAAGCAACTATCATAAAACCGAAAGGTCATAAACGGATTATCGCAAAGGACAGTGATCGTAAATAGAAATCCGTCGGCAACACTCCTAAAAGGATTGTGCGGCGGTGGTCATAAAAGGTTTTTCCTAAATGCTCGCATCTCTTAGTTTTCTATGAATCTTATATTTATTAGGATGCTAATGTAACTCATGCTTGAAGTTTCTTTGCAAATCTTGTCGCAGTGTGTTCGTATTTGCGTCTGAAAACCGCTGGTTACGGCAGAAAAATCGCAATTTGGCCGAACCCTTATTATATTTATCTTATTTTTAAGGGAATGAGAAACGGTGGTTCGCAGCTGTGGAAGAAGAACGTGAGGAGTTCTGGTTCTGGCTCCATTGCATTTGGTTCGGTCGAAGAAAAAAGGAAAAATCTCGAGAGCATCGCGGAAGTTTGTTGTTTCGCAAAATAATGAGGTGTTCTGCGATTGTGATTTGTAGGAAAAAAATAAAGAAGCGCAAGCAGAGGCTATTGATTCCATATCCGTCGGAGTAGCGCTCGATACGAAAAACCTGGAACGCACCATTACAACACCGGATCGTGCAAACCTAGTAGCTTTTCACGGAAACAGTTTTCACGATTGAATATTGAAATGTACCTCAATTGTCGCTAATGTACGACTTGATAATTCATTGTTGAAGTGTCTTGTGGTTCCCTGAGAGTTGTTTTTCTTTTTCCGTGGAAGAAACGAAGAAAATATTTCCGATTGTGGAAGTTTGCCCGTGATGAGCTTGAGTGAGATCGAGTGGGCGGACTAAACTTTAGTTATGAGAAAAACCATCAAAATTATGCTATTCGCTGTTAAACGTTGGCAGCGAGATGCATAAGTGAATGATAAGTGCAGACTATACACGTATGAAGTGCGCGAAGTAAATAATCATTTGGTTGCGCGACGCATATGCCACTAATCGCAAATCAGACCCATACGTGTTCCTAACTATAATTTTTAATTTTTAGAGATTCAGCAATAATTTGCAAATGTTTAAGAGTGTTCGATTTGTTGATTACATCGACATACAATGATTTATCGAGCATAGTTAGTGCCGCAGGTGATATGTTGGAGCCAAGCGAGTATTAAAGTGTGAGTCGAGGACGCGAGGAGAACAATCAGCTTCTGTTTAATCTTATCTAACGTGAGCAATATCTCGGCGAACATACATACCTCGCAACATGGCAATATCGCCGCAATCAGTGATTTTTGTAATTTGATCGAACCTTGCCTACTTTCTATCAATAATGCGATAACGGCAGATTAATATGCATTCATGCGAAACTGTGAAAATGAAAACTCTCGTAGCGCGACGACGACGTCGTTCACAGCTTTATCAGAGCACCAGTGTTACCGGCGCAATTCATAATAAAAGAAGTAGTAATGTGAATGGGCAATGCATGGATTTCGGATAACTTGGTGTTTCCAATAAGTTTTCAAAAGTTTCTCGTTAATTTTTAATTGCCATATATGGATCGATTCTCGAATAGAACAAATTATACAGTTGAATGAGATATATTAAGTGAAATGTAATCTTCAAATGTTGGCATTCCAAATTCAAACTCGGAATTTTCGTGTAATAATAGTAATAACGTTGAATGAAATAAGAAAAATTTCCAGCGCCTACCCACCTCGTCTACGAGCACTCGTTGAAAAGGCTGGGTTAGTACCCTTTTAGTCTCCTATTTTTTATATGTGTTAAATCTTTATTCTATTAAATATTTACATATTTACATATTGCCAAGATAACAAAAACAGAAAACATAACAAAAGTTGCAGCTACAAATAATTTATTTATATTTCAGGATAAAATTTTAGCTAACAGTATTGCTATTATTGATCTTAACTTTCCTTCTATGTAACCCATGCAAATTTGTTCAATTGCAATTCGTTTATTTTGTTTTTAAGTTTCCGAGAATCGGTTTAATCGAACAGATAAAGAATTGTTTATAAAGATACACGAATAGAACACAATGAAGTAATTAAAGTTACGCTTCGGTCTTTTCATTTTTGTTCTTTTCACCGGGTACGGGACCCGGTACGGTGGAAGGCTTTGTCTAAAAAAAATGAGCCAGCCATCGGGCACGCTCCAACTTTATTTTAGTTTCAGGGACTCTCGCGGGTTGAGTGGCCTCTAGTCAAGGTGGCTTTTCATAGCATAGGGTTATGTGAACCGATCACATAACTCTATGATATAAATTGGTTACCGGTATATTTCTTTTCTGATGGGATGGCGCATACAAGGTATGTTGTATGAGTTTTCCACTCTGAAGGGAAATATATGGCCCCTGCAACATTTTGGATCTTGATCCAGTTGGGCGGGTGCGAGGGGGCACCACCACCATCCGGTTGCCCCACGTTTATTTGTGGGCCATGAGAATCGTCGGGTAATGACGAGGTTCCCCTAAGTACGTCTGTTTTGGCTTGTTTCAACTTGTTCTTTCAACAAGCAATTCTTTCCTCTTTGAAGATACCTACAATTTTTCGACATCGATCACCCTTTCTTTTGAGACCCCAGAAATTCGTGAATGCGTGATTCTTTTGTAGTGGGTCCTTGTGCTGGGGGAATGAACTCGCCCCACGACACCGCAACGTCAGCCTGCCAGCGCATTCACGCGTCCCCAGACAAGGGCATTCTCGGCCGATATTAACATCTTCTTTGGCCGGGGGAGCAGACCATCGCTGCAGTCCTTTCACTATAGGTGGGCTAAATTTTTAACTCTGCCTAAAATAATTAGCTGTCACTTAAACATATTGTCAAGGATAGTCTCCGATAATTGGAAGGATATAATCGTACTTTTGTCGATGGTAACTTGAGATTTTAAGTAAAAGATCTCTATCACGTCACCTTATTTATAGTAGAAATATGTACATGCATACACTTGCCAGAAAAAGTATCCGTACAAGCTGAATAGCAAAGTTATCGTTGCTTAAAAAAGGATATGTCCACTTAATTTGAATGCTTTCTCTTATAATATCATAAAATCTACACTTTTGCATGATACCCAGTATGTTTTATAATACTAACTATTTAAATAGACTTGAAACTCAAACAAAATCAATTTATGACCAGAAAAAGTATCCGTACAGAACAAACTAGGGGATTCCCCGTGTTACGCGATGACATATGCAGATGCATATTAATGTTTTTAGGTCCAATAATAGTTCAACTTTAAGTTGTAATAGGTTGAAAAGTTAGTGCAGTTTTTTTTAATTTTTTGCACTAGAATACAGGTTAACGCCCAAAATTAGCAAAATCAGTGCTGAGGGGAGGAAAATTATGCTGAAACTTAAGAGTGAACGGAAAATTCATCGCGAAATTGGTCAAATAGTAGGGGGAACTAACTCCTCCATCCAGTAAGTGGTGAAAACTGGTTCAATTATGTCAAAGCGTCGTTGTGAACGACCTTACATACTGAATGAACGCGAAAAAAGAAACGTTTTGCAGGCAGTTAAAAAGAATTCTCGAGTAACTGCTTCCCGCATTGTTACAAGTATAAAAGACTTTTGGCAAGTTTCTCCACGAAGATACCATACAAATAATACTAAAGAGAGATGGATATCACTCATGCATAGTACGTAAGAAGCCATACATTTCGGAAGTGAACAGGGAGAAACGTGTGGGTTTCACAAAAAAAATATATAAACAAGCCACCAGAGTTTTGGGAACAAGTCCTATTCTCTGACGAAAGCAAATTTTGTATGTTTGGCATTAAAGGAAGAAAGAAAGTTAGTGTGGCGGAAGAGCGGTACTGTCCTCAAAAAAGAAAATCTCGTACCAACTGTGAAACATGGTGGAGGTGGTGTGATGGTCTGGGGGTTGGCCAACTTGTGTTTATAGAATCAACTATAGATCAATACGGTTACCTCAATATTTTGAAGGCGAATTTTAAGCAAAGCGTTCAGCAGTTGAGGCTTGGTGACGATTTCCGGTTCTAGCAAGATAATGACCCCAAGCATACAGTACACAATGTGAACCTTTGGTTGCTCTACAACACAAAACATCAACTGTGTACGCCATCCCAATCCCCAGACCTCACTTCCATTGAGTATTTGTGGGACATGTTGGAGCGCAGGATCCGTCAGCACAGCATCACCTCGAAGGAAATGCTGAAAAACGTCATCGCCGATGAATGGGGCAAAATTACCAGGTAGGACACAGCCAAATTGGTTCACTCCATGCCAAATCGACTTATGAAGGTCCTTAAGAGAAAAGGTTATCCGACAAGTTTTTAAGCCCTGATATGTAATAAAATATTTGAATATTTCAAAGCAATATTGTCACGTACGGATACTTTTTCTGGTTCGTTTATGTGAGGCTTTTTTGTTTTTATTTTGTAAAATCAAGTTTTTGATACCACAGGGAAAATTTATAGAAAAGTTTCATTAATGTATAAATTTTTTCGCTTAAATATTTAAATATAGCAACTTTCTTCAGCATGAATTTCCTATTATGTTCCTTTCTTTTGATGTTGTACGGATACATCTTCTGGCAAGTATATATATATATATACATATATATATATATATATATATATATATATATATATATATATATATATATATATATATATATATATATATATATATATATATATATATATATATATATAATTTTTATATATATATATACATATATATATATATATATATATATATATATAAATTTTAAATATATATATATATATATATATATATATATATATATATATATATATATGTATCAAAATGCGAGGGTGGTTCAAATATGATGGAGACATATACTCTGGCTCGTTTATTTACTATAGTAGTCCCCCTCGCAAGTACCGCATTTTGTCCATCTTTCCGGAAGCTTTTTGATGCTGGTATCGAAGAATTCCTTGGGCGATTTGGACAGCCATGTGCGCGCGAACTCCTCTACCTCGCCGTCGGTGTTGAATTTTTGACCTCCGAGGGCTTCTTTCATTGGTCCAGTCATGTAGTAGTCGCAGGGTGATAAATTCAGACTTTAGGGGAGCGGGGGCTGTTTGAGTACCTCCCACCCCAATCCCGATATTGTAACAAGCGTGAGACGCGTGGTATGAGGGCGCGGGTTACCCTGGAGAAGAATCACACTTAGTGCTGGAATGCTCCCCCGTTTCGAACGATAACCGGGTTTCACGTGTGTTTACAGAAGTTTAGAGTAGTATGCAGCATTGATGGAACGTTGAATGCGCAGAAAATTGACGTACAGCATGCCCCGCTGGTCTCAGAACACAGTACACATAACTTTACCCACAGACCTGGTTGTCTTCACTTTGACTAGCGCCGCTTCCTTCTTCTTTCTCCAATCTTTAATCGACACCTTGCTTTCGTGAGTATAATAGTGTACTCATGTCTCGTCTTTAGTGATGGTTCGCGATGAAAAACCGTCCCCCTCCACCTCGTTTCGCGTCAGTAAGCGGCGACAAACATCCAGCCGCCTGAATTTTTGCTCGAAGTTCAACAGTATAGGAAGCCATCACGTCGTTATTTTGCGATATTAAAGGTGTTCGTGGATGATAGACTCTACACTACCAATATTGAAACCGAGTTCAGCCAAAACTTCTCAAACATTCATCCTACGATCCTCCAAAATGGGTTGTTCTACGCGGCAAATGTTCTCTAGTGTGATGCTGGTTCTCGGTCGATTATCAGGCAGCTCATTCTCGACGATTTCACGATCATCCTTGAATGCTTTGGTCCATTTAAACACAGCAACCCTACTCAGGCACTCACTACCAAACTGATTTCGCAAAGGTAGAAAAATTTCCGTGTTCTTAACGCCTTCTCACGCTAAAAAACGAATGACAATACGTTGCGCAAAGGCGGACGGAACATGACGTTCACTCATGGTCTTAGCACACGCATGAAACATGCACTCCAGATGAAAACTATGCCACACTGTTTGTGAGGGACCAGCTATCACATACTCAAGCCACTACCTTCACAACATACATGCGCGCCATCTACAGCGTTCGTCTCCATCATATTTGAACCGCCCTCGTATATTTATATATATATATATATATATATATATATATATATATATATATATATATATATATATATAGGGTTTTCCATTACGGACATAACAATTTCTTATCTTTATATGTATGCACTCTTACACGTTTTGAATGAACTTTCAATGTCAAAACGTTAGTTAAGGTCAACATTTTCATGATAGTAAAGTTCACGAATCAGCAATGTTTGGAAATTATTAAATGTTACTACCGAAATTCAAAGTCGTTGGTCGCAACTATGAAAGCGCTAGCTCCAATTTTTGGCCGTGATAATTGTCCCACCTTACAAGCTGTGCGTGCAATGGTGGTAAAGTTTGAGTCAAAATTTTCACTTTTGACCCTTATTACCGTTTTACCAAGAGGTGCTCCGGTCAGGCTCTTTTGGCCCCGGATAGCTCCATTGGAGGCGGCGCAGGAGCCACTCGTCCGCTCTTGGAGCCCGATTAGAGCAGCCGAACGAGGTTACGGCTCCCCGGAGAACAAAGAATAGAATCTTACCTATCTCAGATCCTATTCTATCAAATCGTAATCCCCTAAAACACCTGAAAAAAAACGTTGGAAAAGCCAGGAAGGAACTTTAAGCGTGATCTGACCACGGCGGGCGCTTGGCAACCCCGCGACTTCAAAATGACGCCAGTAAATTCCGTTCTTGGGAAAAAAGATATCTTCCCGCTCACGAGCAGAAAGTTTACAATTCGAGCAGCTAAATCAGGAAAAGTAAAAGAAACAACCGAAATAAATTCACTACGATTAGTCTTTGACCTTAAAATTTTACAAGAAAATATAAATAATATAAAAAGAAAAACGGTTGCCTAACACTTGCGACAATGATTCCACTGCCGCTGATGTGGGGATTCTCAAATAATTGGTTTTTGCTGTTGATTTGATAATTATTGTATTTCCAAGTCTCCACTGCCAGTTTCGTTGATTTATTTTCTCGATCTCCACTGCCCATTTCTTTGATTTATTTTCTAGATCTCCACAGCCAATCTCCTTTATTTATTTTCTAAATCTCCACTGCCAATTTCCTCGATCGCGTTTCTCCGGTAGATTCCTGTGTCAACTCGCACTCTTCAGCAGATGATTTTTTCTGCTAGAAAGAAGAAGGCACATCCTTCCGGCCGCCTTTTATTAGATTCTCGGCCAACGGCTCATTCGGTCAGTGACCTTAAAAATCCCACTACGTGAGGTCGGCTAGGTAGTTTCCCACCACTAAAATCGGTGCTTTTGGGTGTTCATGGAAGACAAGACAACTTACTGACAGTTCGAGTTTGGTGTTATTGTCGCTGAAGAACAACATTAGCGGCGGCATTTGACATGTGTTTTGATTGGATTTGATTTGCTAAATGGACTAGCGGTGGAGGATGTTGCGATTGAGCGCAGTTGTTTATTATTGGAATTTGCATCCCTCGTGGGTTGTAATTTTTGTATTGCTGACGTGCCGTCATTAAATTTTGCAAGGTTTGTATGTTTTGAACGTTTGCATTGTTATAAGTTCTTTGGACTTGCTGTTGAACCAGCTCTAATGGCACCTGGCGCATATGCTAGAGACCAAGCATGAACAGCTGCTATTGTTAGAGCTTGTTTGCTTCTTCAGCGTTTCAATAACATTGTTCAGTTTATCATTCACACTTCCAGTGGCCGGGTGGGCGTTAGCCACATTGTGTACATATTTCTGTTGCATTACGACCTGGTTATTATGAACATTGGGCGATAAAAGGGGCATTTGATTGCTGTGACAACTGCTGAAGCTACCCCTACTGGTGATGAGAAGACGATTGGCTTATGGTTTGCATCCTCATCAGTACCTGCACATTTCTCGGTACTCACACTTTCTGGAACATTGTCCCTAGTGCTGAGTTGGAACTACCATTCGACACATTGTTACCAGTTGATGAGATATGATGGACTGGTTGTTGTTGAACTACATTCGATTCTGCCAATTGGTTCCTTGCTGTTGTCAAATATGATATTCCTTTTGCATTAAGGAAATTAAATGTCGGTTGACTACCTCCGGGAGATTGTTTCGCTAGAACAGCTACATTACTAACAACTAATTTCGGATTTCCATGTGCGTGGCCTCATCGCTCACCAATTTCATGATTTGAGGTGGAATCAAATCATTGGCTGTTAAATTCATCACAATTATGCTGCCCGCAGCATTTGAATTGGAGCTAAAGGTTGCATGCTCCATAAATCCTACCTTACGATTACTTGTCCAGGTTGTGCCGCTTGCAAAAATGTTGTAGGTGTAGATTGATGATGTTGAGATGACTGGACTTGGTGTCGTGCATGTTCTTGAATTTGATGAATTTGTTGAGTTCACCTAGTACCACTGCATAATACCTAAGACATTTTTGGTGTACGTTACCTCACGCTTTCTGCGCATGGGATTTGCGTTTATTCGCGACTGATTGCGTATAGTAGTGCCAGGATCCCTTCAAGTTCGACGCGAATTCAACGTACATGATGTCACTCCATTACATTCTCCCCCTACTTGAAGTGTGTTTCCCCGAAATATACTACATCTTATCTTTGTTCCATACCAAAACTAAAAATTCTGACTACTAGTTAACGATACGGGTAATTTTAATCGTTACCTCTCAAAATACATTACCTTGATACGTATTTTAATTCTACAACCTTCTTCTTCTTAGCACTACAGCCCCTTTTGGGACTTCGCTTCCTGCAAACAGCGCCTCCAACTATCTCAGTCCGTTGAACGCGTCATCCAATTTCGAAATCCGAGCAGCGATGAACTGCCTTCCCCACTGGCCGCCGGCCTTCAGTTATCCCTACGAATACCTTCTTGGGTATCCGTTGCTCGTCCATGCGATTCATGTGTCCAGCCCATTGCAGCTTCCGCAGTCTTACAATCCTTGAGGCCGCCGGTTCGTCAAAAATTTCATACAGCTCATGGTTGTATCGAATTCATCATTGGTCCCCGTCTAGCTTCGCTCCGATTATTTGCCTCAGGACCTGTCGCTCAAAGGCGTTCAATATATTTGCGGATGCTTAGGTTAGGGCCCATGTTTTACACCCATAGCATAGCACAGGTCTTAACACAGATTTGTATACTTGGAGCTTTGTTTTCCTGTGTATGCAGCTGGTCTTCAAGATCGAAAATACTGAATAAAAAAATATTTTATTCACGAGCTGTATTCTTCGGCGTATTTCGTCTTTTTCATTGCCCGTTTTTGTTATTTTGGCGCCTAAGTACACAAATTCGCTAACATTTTCGATACTGTATTTGCCGAGTGTGATATTTTGTGTATTTGAGATATTTTTGCTCGACTGCGTCATGAGCTTTGTTTTATTTTCGTTGATTTGTAGCCCTACTAGTCTTGCTTCGCTGTCGAGTTTCAGGAAAAGTTCTTTGGCAGTTGTTAACGACCGTGACAGAATGTTGATGTCATCCGCATAGGCTACCTGGCTCAACTTGTATAGTAATGTACCACGCATATCGACAGGTAGCTTCCGTATGACGTACTCCAGAGCTAGCAATGGGGCCAGCCCATCTCCCTGCTTTAGTCCGATATTTGTGTTAAAAGCATCGGTGAGTTGGTTATTGATCCGGATGTGGGAGGTTGTCGACGTCATTGTCATTTTGGTAAGACGGACGAATTTGGGTGGGATGCCAAAACCAAGCATTATTTGGTACAGTACGTTACGATCAATGCTGTCGTATGCTTGCTTGAAGTCAACGAAAGTTCGGTGTACGTCTACGTTGAACTCCCAGCATTTTTCAAGTACCTGCTTGATTGTGAACAATTGGTCTGTTGTTGATCTACCTGGCCTAAAACCACCTTGATACTCTCCAATAATACTATTGGCGTATGATTCGATTTAATTCCTAAGATTTTAGAAAATATTTTGTACGCCGTACAAAGTAGTGATATGCCTCTATAATTTTCGCGCTGCAGCTTGTCACCTTTTTTGTGGATAGGGAATATAATTGATTGGCTCAACTCTTTTGGAATATGTTCTTGTTGCCAAATGTACTGGATGGCTTTCTGAATAGCTTCTCATCAATGTCCGGTGCTTTTATTATTCTCTTGGGCTTTGATGATGGAACAGACTTCATCCAAAGTTGGTGGGGCCAATGGGAATTCTCTACAGACATTTATAGGCTGCGATGCTCTGGAGCTGCTCGGAGGATTAAGGAAGTTGTTGAAATATGATGCCCATCTTTCCTTAATTTTGATTTCATCAGGAATGATATTGCCACTGTCATCACGACAGAGCGTTGTTTTGGGCTGATAACCACGTGTCACGCTTTTGACTACTTTGTATGCTTGTCTTGTGTTATTGCTCGCTAAACTTACATCTATACTTCTCAATTGGTGGTCATAGTATTTTCTTTTCTTAATCCTAATTATCTTATTCGCTACTCTTCTGAGATTTTCATAGTGTTCTCTCTTTGTCCTGGTTATCCTACCTTCGTATTCTTTTCACGCCCAATTCTTTTTATCTAACGCATTCTGGCTCTCATTATCGAATCAATCATTCATCTTGCGCCGGGTTGATTTCCGATCGTCTGTTCTACCGCGTTTCTGATAGCCGCTTTCACTTCCATCCAGAGCTCGTTGCTCGTCTTTAACGACGCGTCTGATAAGATGGGAGCCAACTGGTTGTCGAGAGTCTCCGTGAAATTTTCGGCCACTGACGCCGTTTGGAGCCTTTCGATGTCAAATTTTTGTAGCGGGCTAGTCTTTGCAGAATATGCCTTTGACATACGACATCGTTAGTTTAATTTGATCAAGTAATCATCTGAGTTACAATTGGCTCCTCGGTATCTATGGACGTCATGTATGCCCGAGGCCCAACGTTGTTGGATCATAACATGATCGATCTGGTTTTATGTATTGCCATCCGGTGATACCCAGGTCATTTTCTGAATGCGTCGATGTGGGAAGCAAGTTGAACCTACGACTAGATTTCTACTACATGCAAAGTTAATCAGGCGCTGGCCGTTGTCATTTGTTTCATCGTGGAGGCTATATCCTCCAGTCATTCCCCAATGAGATAGCTCATTGCCAACCTTATCGTTGAAATCACCCAGAATTCTACAACCTGTCCGCAGCAATAATAGATGACGTTAGAAGTATTGTTGGCTCTAATTTTGCGTATTTTTTTGATTTTTAATTGGAAAAACTCATAAGCCTAAGAATAACGCAGGTAAATCAGGAAAGAGAAAAAAGTATATGCATTTATCATTTATGTATGTTTTTCCTATTCCGAACCTCCAAACAACAATCCTATCTTATATTAAAGAATAATCCTTTATAAGCTGAAGCCTGTTCTTAACATCGAATGCCAAACCCTCCCGCCCCCTTTAGCTATATTCTCCATTCTACTATCCTAACCCTACCAAAAAGATGTCTTTACTATTCCCAGACCGTGTCGCCCAAATGAAATCCTAAGCACTAATTTGAATCTCTCGCTACGCTTTTTTAGCTCGAACAGCAAATTCTCACGCCAGGGGGAAAAGAAAAACTCGAAAATGAAGGAAATAAAAAGGCACGAAGACCCGTTAAGGAGAAAATGCGCACTAAGGAAGCAGAAAGAATGAAACAGGGTACACGAAGTGAAGAAAAGGAAGCAAAAAAAATACTAAAAAGGGAAGGAAGAACGCAAGCAACATGAAGTTAAAAGTACACGCAAGGAACTCACGCGATCATCCCGTCGTCTCGGCGTATGAGGAAAGACAAAAAAGAAAAAAAGGTAACGATTTCCATTTTGTTCGCATAACTAGGTATCGTGACGTCCTCTACGATTAATAATTTTTATACAACCGTCGTTTATCATACGATATTATTCACTAAAAGCGAAAACTGCCAACTTAAATCTAACTGCCCAAGGCAACTTCTTAAAACTATGGCCTTAGCTTTAAACGTTGAAACTATAACTCACACCACTAGCTTGAATGCATACTGCCACCACTACTCAAATTTAATTCGTCTTATCTTCTAGTGACCACAACCATTCAAAACTACCCTTCACCAATCCTTATTGCTAACTATCATACAAGGGAAGTTATTATCCGATTTATTTTTATGCACTCTCCGCTGTAAGTGGGTCTCCTTTTTGTACCTCCTTAGGACTGGTAGGACTTCAAGTCTTTCACGTGCCAGGGACCTGCATCTTTGCCTTTGGCATCTTTGAGTCGGCAAGTCTAGTCAGACGTTTTAAGTATTCCGGGGCCAGCTTAGCGAAGTAAAATTTTAATGCATCTGACACCGGGAAGTTCTTCCTCCAAACACACTCTCATCGTTCATAGCTTAAATCTCGCTTGCGTAGATTATACCGAGCTGTGTTTTGTTTAGAGGCCGCTAGCATCCGCTTCCGAATCTCTTCTCGGAATTGTTCCATCTTGTCCGCCCTGACATCTGGTTCTGGAACCCCTTGGTTATCCTGGGGAGGCTCCGACTTCTCATGATAGGTATTCATCTCTCTCCCAAAGTTATAGAAATAGGGCGAAAATTTCATCACCTCATGACGGTAGGTCCGTAACGCGCAAGCTATTTTAGCTACATTTTGATCACAATCACGTTGACTTTCCGTTGTGTATGAGCGCAACATATGTTTGATCTCCTGATTCACCCGCTCCACCGAGTTCACTTGGGGGTGATAGAATGCCGTGAATTTTACTTGAGTCCTGTAGTTTTCCACAAACCCTCACTGCTCTTTGCTGCGAAATTGTACCCTGTTGTCACATACTAGCCATCGGGAGACTCCAAATGAAGGAATAATCCCTCCTCGAATAAGCGACATATCTGCGTTGCAGATGCCTTCCTGAGTGGGAACAGTAAGGGAAACTTACTCCCGCAGGGGGAATGCCGGTCGACAAGAGCACTCTTGGAGGCTAGCATTCTTTGGGGAGCGCTGCCCCCACGGACCCGAAGATATGGGGGGTGCCGTGAGGTTTCCTCCTGGGATGAAAGGCAACGACTATGATTGGATCTGAACTACACTTTGGACAACGAACTGGAATTGATGCTTTGGGTTGACGGATGTGATGGTTTGGACCTAGTTGCTTTGCACGGTAGCGCCGAGGTGAAAGTCGTGTGTGAACGAGTCCAATTCAGCTATCATACCGTCGCCGTCCCGGTATAACCTTGGCAGGCCTCGGAGTACGTCCGAAGCTCGCACCATTGGGTTGGTGGTGAAGGTTCGGTTGAGACGGAGTCCCGATTAGCGCTGGTCTGGCTCTGAGCACTTGTCCCCATAAGGGCTTGT
Source organism: Odontomyia ornata (assembly GCA_963969285.1). Classification (NCBI taxonomy): domain Eukaryota; kingdom Metazoa; phylum Arthropoda; class Insecta; order Diptera; family Stratiomyidae; genus Odontomyia; species Odontomyia ornata. The sequence continues at coordinate 99,371,440 of OZ017740.1, read as the reverse complement.
GCCAACCCTCGCATGGCCTCCCTGCTCTGCAAAGATGGGAACAAAAAGGTGACTAAACACACGAACGGAGATAGCGGCTCCAAGGAGGGACCCAATAAAGCTGGAGCAACTAAAATCAAAAGATCAAAAAAATCCAAAAAAAAGAAACAAAAAATAATAACAACGACGACACATCCACGATGTCAACAGTACATCGAGAGCGGTACTAACCATGACAAAAACGACGAATAGCACAATGACAGTGAAGACAGATGAAAAACGGAGATAAGCAGACAGTTTAGTTCAGACTGAGATTCCTGCGGCGTTCGGGTGCAGCAAAAAAAATGATGCGAACGCCAGACCGTCCTATTAAGGAAAAGCGGGAAACTCTGCAGGACACTTCAGGTGTTCGAGCGGTGGAAGATAATACAAAGAGCATCGATAATTCGATTGTCACTGCTGCGATTGTTACCGAAGTGACCGATGCAAGGGTCGCAAATCCCGACATAGTAAAGAAACATCCTGAAGCCAACGAGGAGATTACGGCACGAAAAGCAACGAGTGACCAGACAAATCAAAGCGACGTTGTGCGATTGCACCGCCAACGTCGAAAATGTGGCAGAAGTACTGCATTCGGAAACGGAACGCGATAGCCTCTCCCAAGGATGGTTGCAAAGTACAATTGCCCGCCAAGCGATACGAAGAAGAAAGGCTATTCCGAAAAGCGGGAGATGTTCTGCAAAGAATACAATCTGCATGCGACTCCCCAAATATCAGCAGAGCAGTAAGGGTGGGGCTCCTTGAACTAGAGGAGCTCCTAGATTGGATAGGGTACTATCGAAGGAGCTGGTTAAGGACCGAAGATGAACAGAAGGCTAAAGAGGCTCTTGGGGCGAAATCTAAAGGCGACATGCAGATAGCTCCACCATTAAAAGTCAATAAAAGAATGGCATCCAGCCCAATCGAAAGAGATCGGGATAAAAGAAGGAAGGAAGAGGCACTTGATGGACGTGGAGCACCAGATCACGGGTTCCAGATAGTGCTTACAAAAGAAGCGAAGAAAGCCGCAAAGAAATTCCTTCAAAAAGTACCAAAAAGTAAAGTTCGCACGGACGCCCATCAGAAAAAGGCCCTGATGCAAAACAGGAGAGGCAAAAGTCCCGACAAAAACTTCGCCAGTAGGCGCTGCTCGTAAAGCCCCAAGATGGCCGATCCTACGCGGAGGTACTGCGGGACATCAGGGGAAACGTAAGGCCCGAAGTCACCAATATTAGTCCGACCAACGCGGCCGGGCCACATACTGGTCGAATTTGGAGCAGAGGCCGGCAATAAGGAAGCATTCTGCGATGCAGTAAAGTAAGTCCTTGGCAAAAACGCAACTATAGCCTCGCTTAAACCGGTGGCAACAATCGAAATACGAGACATTAACTACGTCACGGATCTGGCGGAGGCAGAAGAGGCCATCAAAAGGGAGTTCCCTAGCGTGGGAAGGATCAAAGTGAGACTGGCACCATAAAAACTACAGGGGACAACGCATGGCCATAGTTGACTTGACCGAAAAGGACGCCAAAGAATCCCTGAACAAGGGCAAAGTACGAATTGGGTGGATTGTCTGTAGGGTACGGTGAAGAGCAACGCCTCTTCAATGTTTCAAATGCCTTGACTATGGTCACACCACACAAATATGCAAAGGACCCGATAGGAGTTCCCTATGTTACAAATGTAGTGAAATGGGACATAAAAGAAAAATGTGTACGACCGAGGGACACTGTATTCTTTGCAAGGATCCTGATCCAAGACCTGATTTTGAACACGTCTTGGGATCAGGAAAATGCCGGGTGTTTCAGGAAGCCCTAGCCAAGGCAAAATCAGAGCTTCAATGACCCACATCCTGCAGCTAAACCTACGACGCAGTTCAACCGCCCAAAATCTGCTTGAGCAGTGTGCGAGGGACGTGAAAGCTGACTTTTTGCTGCTGAGTGAGAAACACCATAATGAAAGTCGTGCCTTATGGTATTCTGACGAAACTGGTACTCCCGCCATCTGGGTGCGGAACAGTGACTTTAAAGCAGAGAGTTGTGGACGGGGAGATGGTTTCATGCGGCTTCGGTGCCCAGGGACCACGTTCTTTAGTGTGTACCTAATGCTGAACGAATCGATATCATCTTTCCAAGCCAGGCTTTGGAGGGCACTGTCTCGAACGCAGAGGGCAATGTGCTCGTTGGGGGTGACTTCAACGCTAAAGCAATCGAATGGGGCATGCCTCCAACGGATCCGCGGGGAAAATGAATCCGAGAAATGGCAGCCAGGACGGCCCTCGTCGTACTAAACTCCGGATATATGCCGACTTTCCACCATATTGGCTGTGAGGGAACCATACCGGACGTGACATTCGCCTCGGAGTCCTTAGTACGGAGGATACACAACTGGAAGGTATTAGAGGACTACTCAGCCAGTGATCATCAGTGCATTCTGCTTGATATAAGTTATGTTGTCTCCCAACGTCCATGCTCTCGGCTTTCTACAACTGGATGGAACATCGGAAGGATGGACGTCGAGAGGTTCGTCAAGGTGCTCACAGCAGGTGAGCCGCCGCAGCTCAAGACGTGGTGAACTCTACTATGAGCATCGTTACGACTGCTTGCTGCGCTTCTATGCCCCGTCGAAGACCCTGACACGGTAAGCCCCCAATGTACTGGTGGTCAACTGAAATCGCTGAAAAGCGAAGGGAGTGTCACAAGCATGCAACTGAGTGGCAGCATATAAGTCGGCCAGGAAATGCCTTTGCAAATTGATCAACAGTAGCAAGGCTCGCTGCTGGCAAGACCTAGTGGACAATGTGAACAAGGACCCGTGGGGCCTTGGCTACAAGCTAGTCATGCGGAAGCTTGGCGCCCTATGGAAGCCTGGTATACGTAACGCGAAAAAGATTGACGCGATAGTGCGGGGACTCTTCTCCGCCCATCCCATCTGTGTTGACGCTGTCCATGGTGAAACAGCAATCGAGTGTCAACTTTTCACACAGCCGGAACTGGAGGAGGCAGTCCTCTCATTGAAAGCGAGGAAGGCTCCAGGTCTAGATGGTTTTCCGGCTAAGGTGTTGCGGCTCATCTATCATCATTGTCCTGACTTGTTGCTCAGCACATTCAACGCTTGCCTGCGGGACGGGATTACCCCGGTACGATGGAAGGTGGCGAGGCTCGTGCTGATCAGCAAAGGGAAGGGAAATTTCGGATCGCCGTCTGCATACCGCCCGTTATGCATGCTAGCCACGGCTGGGAAAGTGCTAGAGAAACTCATCAAGGGAAGACTCACTGACGCGATTTATGCTGGTGGGGACCTATCTCCTCGGCAGTAGGGCTTAAGAGTAGGGCATTCGGCCATTGATGCGATTTCAGAGGTGGTGAACGCTGTGCAAAAGGCAGAGGCATATAGCCGCACCAAGCGACAGATCGTCCTGTTGGTGACACTCGACGTCAGAAATGCCTTCAACTCTGCTAGATGGGTGGATATTCTGGATACGCTGGAAAATTCGTTTCAAGTTCCAGAATATCTAATGCGGCTTTTGAGGAACTACCTAAAGGACCGGAGCCTGCTCTACGACACCACACAGGGCCAACGAAGGATGGAAATTACATCGGGTGTTGCCCACTGATCTATCCTTGGTCCAGACTTGTGGGACGTGCCTTACGACGGGCTACTGAGATTTGAGATGCCAGATGAGTCGCGCTTGGTCGGCTATGCGGATGATGTTGCGGCTCTGGTCGCTGGACGCACAGTTGAATAAGCGCAACTTAGGCTAGGTATGCTAGTGCGCCGATTGAGGGACTGGATGACTGCTCGCGGGCTCAACTTAGCACTGGAGAAAACCGAAGTGGTCATCTTGACAAAAAAGAGAATCCCTAGAGTAAGGATGATCAGTATTGGAGATATACAAATCAAATCGAAGCCAGCGGTGAAGTACCTGGGGCTACTAATCGACTCGAAGGTGAGTTTCTCTGAGCAAATCAGGACAGCGGCTGAGAAGGCTGCTTCTTGAGTATCGGCTCTGAGTCGACTTATGGCCAACGTAGGGGGACCCAGCCCATCAAGAAGACGCGTCTTGATGAGTGCTGTAGGGTCAGTGCTACTGTACGGAGCAGAGGTATGGGGCGACGCTCTCAGCAAAGAGGTATACCGAAAACGTTTGGCACAGGTACAGAGAAGAGGAGCACTGAGAATTGCATCTTCGTATCCAACAGTCTCTGACTCGGCGGTGAGAGTGATTGCAGGCGTGATACCTGTCGCCCTCCTTGCTAGAGAGCGCCGCGCAATCTACCTGCGTCGAAACGAGGATGCGAGGGAGATAGTTGTCCGCGAGGAGAGACAGCGCTCGCTCAATGATTGGCAGCAGTCTTGGGTGAATTGCACGAAGGGAAGGTGGACTGCGCACCTTACCCCGGATGTGAGACCGTGGCTAAATCGAAGGCATGGTGAGACTGACTTCTATCTGACCCAGCTTTTGAGCGGGCATGGGTGTTTTCAGTCTTACCTGCACAAGGCTGGTAAGTCACGGTCCCCCGATTGTTGGTTTTGCCCAGGAGAGGAGGACAATGACTGCCACAAATTTTTCGCGTGTACCAAATGGGTCAGGCTGCGAAGGGAACTCTACAGGGAGACGGGAGAACTCACCTCGGATAATATAGTAGCGGTGATGCTCGAATCGGTTGACAAATGGAACCAGGTGGCACATTATGCTCGGGCAGTCCTAAAAGATAAAAGGGACTCACAGCAGCCGGGGGCGTTTGGGCTGGGGGATCGCTCTTTTGGCACTTCCTCTTCCCCTCTCCCCTCCCATTAGGAAAGGGATCCCCCAGCTTGAAGCGGCCTCACGGTATAACAAAACGAGACCTGGCCCGAAGTAATGTGTTAAACGGTTCCAGGCTGGGTTCTCAGGTTGACAGGGGAGGTGTTTAGTGGGTAACCCAGTCGCGCATGGGAGTCCCATACTCTATGCATAAATGGCATTCATCTCCCTACCACAAAAGAAAAAGGAAACTTACTCACGTAGTCCACTATTGTCATTATATAGGTGTGCCCCCGTTTCGATCGTGGTAATGGTCCAACCAAGTCCACACATACCATTTTGTGTGTGTGTTGTGTGGCCTCTCTCGTTCGTGAGGCCATTAGCACTGCAATCGGTCGCCTCTCCACTTTCACTGATTGGCAAATCCGACATTTGCGGACATAATTTCGGTCATCAGCCGCTAGTTTGGGCCATTAATACGAGCGGGCCAACCGGTCGATTGTTCGGTCAACACCCATGTGGCCCACCGTTGGGTCGTCGTGGTAGCGCCTTAAAGCCTCTTTATGCCCTGGCTTGGATAACACCCGTTTCCACATGCTAGTTCCCTCCAGGATAAAAAACCGTCCTGTTACTTGTTTCCACAATTGACCATTTTTAACCTGCCAGCTTGGAAACTTATCTGGATCCTTTTCTACTCGTGTTTTCATTTTTCCTTGCCATTTGGCGTTGTTTTGTGGAGCAGAGTGATATTCATATAAATGGTCTTTTTTTTATTTTACCTTGATGCCGCTCGTGCTGTGGGGACATGTCCACCATCGGTGTTTCAATCGGCTCTTCTGCTTGAGTTTTTGCCAGCTCAGTGAATGCAGTTTCCAGAAAGCTATAAATATTTAGATGATTGTGTTTTGAGGATTCTTTCATCAAAGCATTATTGAATTGAATTGGCCTGCAAATATCAAATAATCAAAATAATTAACTTCAACACTGCTAGCCAGGCAAAAATGTTACGATCATAACAAAGCAAGTCCCGACGGCTTTTCAAGAAAAAAACTATTATTTTTAGCTGGATCCAGTGCAACAAAGTTCACGTCATGCGATTTTCCGTGATCACGGCCTCTGGTACTCTCATCTACTCATCTTGCTTTTAAATTTTTTGGAAATATAAGATGGTAATCAGAAAATGCAAAGTAAACATTCTATAGTACCAAAGAGTTTCCACATTTTTGAAACAGAATTATACCAAACGTTTACTTACATTTTTTCATTCTCTTTAACTAATATTCTCTTTGAAATTATTCTTATCACACTCAGAAGCTGAACACATCTCTCTGTCCCAAATATTCAATATTGCGCATGTCCTAGCCAAAACCACGTGCATTTAAAATTCCCTTCAAATACATTACAGGCTAACAAATCTACAAGTATTCTGCTCAACTATTCAGCGAGTTTCTCCCAGCTCCATAAAAGTATAAGCAATCTGGAAAGGGTTTACGCTGGTCCTTGAAGAATGTGTGTATATTTTCCATTTGTTTACTGTTCAAATGACTACAATATTCGAGGACTAAATATTCTGCTGACAAATGCCGGTACGTTGTATCATGCTGCGTAAGCATATTGAACCGACCATACCTACACCGATATTCAGTTAGGCTAGGCGTAAGGACTCATAAACTCGGGACTCGTTTGCAAAACGAACCCAAATCAACGATTATCCCAAACTTCATTACATGCTGAGTGGCAAAAGGACACGGTTGTGAACTGGCTGTTCGTTGTTGTGCCGTTCCTGTTGTACGAGCACAGAATAGCGGTAGATAGCAAGACATCGATGGAAGATAGGGATAAACGTTTCTCACTCATAATCCAAATGGACACTTCATTCCTGATGTTGAAGTCGTTGGAAATCGAAAGTAAGGCTGCCCTGTTAACGTGAATACTTGAGAATGGACTGGCGATAGGTGGATAACGGAGGCTTTATAGGAAGTGTTGGAAATGAGGATGGGGAGAAGTTTGACTCAATTAGGTGATTTGTGCGGAAATCGAGACAGTTCTTTATTTTTGGTGAAAAGAACTGTTTACATCAAATGAACAGTTTGTTATCTAAGAAGGAAATGCTTTCAACTGAGCATTTGATTGGAGTGGGAGTGCCAACAAAGGAAAAGTGGTGAGAAAAACATGTTGGAGGCGGAAATCCAATTGATTAACTGATTATGATTTATTGTGCTTTTCAACGAAATCTGATAGCAGAGAATTGATTGTTGAAGGTAGGTGTGATCCTTTGTTAAAGTTAATCTGAATAGAATTTGGTTACTTTCAAGCTTTGATTTTTATGTTTATTCACTAGTTCATTGTTTGTATTTTTATTATTTATTTAGATTAGGGGTTCTCAAACTCTATGTAATCACGCCCCCCTTGTCCTTAGGACCTGCCCCCGTATGAATAAAAGTATAAAAAGTATTTTTATTTAATTGTCTTTATTGAGTAATAATAATCAATGAGATGGATGGGCTTGCATTTTTAACAAGGTTTTTATATTGGGTTAAATACATGAAATTGCACAACGAATGTTACTGGTTATATCAAGTTTGCTTCAATATTTCGTTATTATTGTTACTATTGTTGAAAATGCCCGTTTACAAAAGTATGTGCTTCAGAAGGGAAGGTACAATTGGTGTGCTTTTTCTGCTAAGCTAATACTTTCAAGCACTTGACCCAAAACAATGCTTTGCAAATTTTCTCAAAACTGTATTTGGCAGCAGTAACTTTTTATTCCAAATATCTGCTCCTACAGGATTTCTGGTAATGTGTCTAAGTCAACGTGAAAAGGATGTGTCGCTAACCTATAAATTCTGGTATCAACCGAATTAGGAAAGTAACGCTTCAACTCATCATTTAGGTGCTGCAAATAGTTCGATATTTTAATCTTAGTATCAGCGTCTTCAAAAACCTCCTTAAAATGTGTATCCTCTGATTTTGCATGTAATCTCTGGAAGTAGGAGTAATTTTGTAGTCTTCTATAACTTTTCGCTTCCGAAATTGCAGCTTTTGAAAGTTAGCTGTGATCGACTCATTATGATGAATTATGTTCGAGTCTCCACCTTGCAATACCAAGTTGAGGTAATTCAATGAATCAAAAATATCTGATAGATATGCCAGAAATACTCATTCTGTTTAATTTTTGCAGAAACAAAATGACTTCATCTCGAAGCTCAAACAATCTTGCAAGAATGTTTTCTTTTGAGAGCAACCGCACTTCCGTAAGGAATAAAAGGGTTTTATGCTCCTAGGTTTTCACAAAGTGCCACAAAAAGCCATGTGTTTAATGCACTTTATTTAAAATAAAATTCACGACTTTGATGCTAAACTTTAAAATTTCGTTGAAATCCTTTGGAAGTGTCTTAGCTGCCAAGTTTTGGCGATGTATAAATCAGTGAATAGCAGTTACACTGGGATTTTTCACTTTGATCAATTGAACAAGCCCTGAATTTGATCCAAGCATTGCCGAAGCGCCATCGGTATATACGCCTGTACGCTTTTCCCAAGAGAGTTCATGCTTAGCGAAGAAGTCATAGACTGCTGACCAGTGGCGGCCTTAGGTGGCGGCGAACAGGGTGACTATCCGGGGTCTCGTTCTTGCAGGGGCCTCGTGCAACAACCCAAGTAAATTTTAAAAAAATATTGATTTTTTTAACTATATTTTTTACTTAAAACTTTTGATTTTGATCCTTAATTATTTATTTAGTTTAGAACATAGCGGTAAATTTTAATAAAGCTAATTAACTACTTCATTCATTCAAAACATAATTGAAAAATTCATTATATAGTGCTTGAATATCACGCCTCGAAACACTTGAAGATCGGTCATTTATTTGCATAGCACCCGGGTCAACTTAGGAGTCGGGACATCATGTTCTGCTCCTCTATTACTCGGGGAACCCGCGTGTTTCATTTTGCTCATCAATTCTTGTCACCATCGAAATACATATTATGCTTGCAATATGACTTACAAAGTCGTTACTGAACCGTACATATGTATGTATCTTTAAATTTGATTGAATATTACATCCTCATAATATTTAAAGTATTGAGTGAGCTAGAAAAGTGTATATTATAGTATTTGAAGTATTGAGTAAGCTGAAAAAGTGTAAAAGAACTGTGTGATACTAAAACTTGTTTCTGACTGTTTGTGCGAAACAAAATAATATTTACGAAATGAGTTCGCGTGATCGTGATCTCGGTAAAAAATTAAAGTCAGGTAGTTCAAAAAGGAAACGAGCTATAAAAAGAAAGCAGATACAAGGAAATCTACATGGATCTTTATAAAAATATGTAAATAGTGCTGATCAAGAAACCTCTTAAAAAACATTTATTGACTGAAAGTGACTCTAATCCTGATCCATCTGAAAACATTCCTTCCACATCATCATGGGTGCCGTCGCCGTCATCAAATAAAAACAGCGAGGATGATGATGATAAATTAACTACATCATTGTCTCATAGGTCACCGGTGCCACCGTCAGCGCTATCCAGTCAAGAACACAAATCTGAACCCGAGTCTATGTCTACATCCATGGATGCTGTTATGGAAAATCTGAATCCTCAAAATGACTCCGGTTTGTGACACATAATAATTACTAATGTAGATCGAACTGAGATTTTATTGAAAGGTTCAATCTGAGTTAAAGTTGATTTATTTCCCATAAGCGATAATGGATGGCAATTCAGTGAATATCATTATAAAAAGGTATTAGTTGACGGTGAAAAGCTTGACATGTGCTGGATGATTTATTCATAAACAAAGGATGACATTTCCGGCTTTCCGTGTCGAATATTTGGGCTACATAACACAAGATTGGATCAAATTAAGGAGTATGTGATTAGAAACACTTAGATGATTACCTAAAATCTCACTTATCTACTCGACAGCACAAAGATTGTATTTTGAAATGGATTAATTTAGGAAATGATTTAAAAAGCTGTTCCACTATTGAATCCTTGGTCCAGTCACAAATTGAGGATATTTTAGAACGATTACTCGCAATTGTAAATTTTTTAACCATCTCACAATTTGGTCTTCCGGGGTCATAGAGAGGAGTTATCGTCTGACTCAGGTTCGAGTGAGACAAGCAGCAACTTTATAGATTTAGTAAAGTTAACGGCCTGATTCGATCCCGTGCTTAGACTTTACCTAAAACAAGTAAAGGATAAGACGATTAATGACCATTATATCGGAAAAAATATTCAAAATAAGCTCATACAATTAATGACAAGTCACGTGAAGACTCACAGCTGGAATCTCATCCTAAGCGACGCAGCATCATCTTGTGACCAAGCAAAATCTTTTTTGAGTTGCTATAAAGGTTGTGCACTCTCTTTACCGGTTCAAGTCAGAGATGGGCTATTTTAAATGCTTATGTGGAATCGTTATCGCTAAAACCACCTTCTGAAACTATATAGGAGTGCAGGATAGTATCGGTGAAGGCCATTAAATACCAACTATGTGATTTATGTGATGCTTTAAAGCAGGGCTTCTTAAACTGTGGGTCGCGACCCCCAGGGGGGTCACGAGACTACTGAAAGGGGGTCGCAAAGATCTGATACTTTTGAATCATTATAAATAAAATTTTAAAATTAGTATACACACTACGTACAAATATAAATACAAATAAAAATCATACAAAATACTATTGTAGTTTTATTATAACTATTTTTTGAAAAAAGTGGCGATGCAAAACTGTTATGTAGGGCCTATAAATGAAAATATGGAAGTAACATTTAAAATAATAAATACAACGCGCTCCTTGATTTTCAACTGAACTTTCGACATTGATCTCTGGCCGCCGGCGTGCGTGTTTGCAAGATAACTTAGTGATTATAAGTACCCAGACGCCGCGTCGCCTTTGTGCGCTGCACACTTTGAACACGCCATGCGTCGGGGTTGTCTAATCGTAATTTGTTGTCATTGCACTGGTAAAGATTCGAGTGTAGTTATTTTTCTGTTTGTACTTCAGTTTGGACTCAGCTTTGTCTTCGTAGTGACTTGTGTGTATTTACTGTGTAATTTTCAGTTGGTGTTTTTAATTGTTACGTTAAAGTTCAACTACATTTTGTTTAATTATTTATTATTATTTAACCATCATGGATAAATGGCTAATTAAAATTCCAACTTATAAGTCTGCCACGCCGTCACAACCAAGTTGCAGTGCTTCAAATCCGACTTCTAGCAAAACAAAAAAAAGAAAATATGACGAATCATATTTGCAGTATGGCTTCACATGCTCTTCTCACAACAATGAAGAACAACCAGTGTGCTTAATTTGCAAAGAAGTTTTGGCTGCAGAAAGCATGAAACCGTCAAAACTTCAACGACATTTGAATACTAAACATGCAACGTTATCAAAAAAGCCAATAGAATATTTTGAGCGTCTTTTGCAAACATCAAATAAAGAAAAGAACACTTTGGAGAAGTATGTTACTTTGAATGATAAATATCTATTGGCATCGTATGAAGTTTCGTATTTGATAGCAAAAACGAAAAAGCCTTTTACTATTGGAGAGCAACTTTTACTACCTGCAGCTATAAGAATGTCTGAAATTGTTCATGGAAAACAGTATGCTGCTGAAATTAGTAAAATTCCATTATCAAATGACACTGTGTCCAAAAGAATTTCAGACATTAGCAATGATCAATTTCAACAACTTCTTATGAGGCTTAAAGACAGCTCAAAGTTTGCAATACAACTGGACGAGTCGACAGACATTTAAAAATGGCACAGTTGTTACTTTTTGTAAGATATATTTATGAGGGAAGCATTCATGAAGATATACTGTTTTGTCATCCTCTGGAAGGTCATACTCGTGGAAAAGATATATATAAAAAAGTAAATGAGTTTTTTGAAAAAGAAGGATTAAATTGGAAAAACTGTGTTGGTGTGTGCACGGACGGTGCTGCAGCAATGACCGGACAATATCTTGGTTTTACAGCATTTGTTAAAGCTGGAAATGATCATATTACATTTACACATTGTATGATTCACCGAGAGGCACTTGTTGTTAAAAAAATTGCACCAGAATTAAACACTGTGTTTTTTTGATGCAGTCAAAATCATTAACTTTATTAAAAGTCGAGCACTTAATAGTCGATTGTTTAAAAATTTGTGCATTGATATGGATTCGGATTATACAAGTTTATTGCTACATGCTGAAGTTAGGTGGCTATCAAGAGGTCGAAGTTTGAAACGATTTTTAACTTTAAAAGATGAAGTTCTTATATTTCTAACACAGCAAAATTCTAATTTGGCCGATTATTTTCACGATAATTTATGGCTTCTCAAGCTATGCTATTTGGCAGATATTTTTGATAAAATCAATGATATGAATTTATCAATGCAGGGAGTCTGCGTTAATATGTTTATGTTAAAAAGTAAACTTGAGGCCTTTGTTAAAAAAATTCTTATATGGAAGAACAGAGTGGAAAGTGGATCGCTCGAAATGTTTCCATTTACTGACGAGTATATAATTAGTAACAATATTTCAAAAAAAGATACTCCTATAACAAAAACTATAGTTAATCATTTGAAGGATATGGAAGTTTACATGCATAGGTATTTTCCCAATGATATCGATACACAACAATGGATTTGCAATCCATTTTCAATTGAAATGGAAGAAATTAATTTTTTAAACTTAAAAGCACAAGAAGAATTTGCCAAATTAACAAGTGATACTACCTTGCGACTCAGATTTTCTCAAGTGCCTGTGCATGAATTTTGGATAGAAATCAAATCAGAATATCCCTTACTATCGGAAATGGCAATGAACAAATTACTGCCATTTCGTACAACATATTTATGTGAATCAGCCTTTTCCACATTAACTTACATAAAATCAAAATACCGTTCAATAATAATAATAAACGTTAATAAACGTTGAAAATTTATTACGATCTGTACTAACTCAAATTGAGCCTAGATTTAATTATTTGTGTAAAAATAAACAATCACATCCGTCACATTAATATTGTTTGATGTTAATAATATGTTTTTATTAAAAAGTTGTTACAAAAGTTTATTTTTTCTATTGAATATATACATATAGTTTTATGTTTTCTTATAAAAAAATGGTTACAAAAGTTTTATTTTTTCTATTGAATAAATATATATATAGTTTTATGTCATTCTATTTATTGTGTTTTATTACGACCGATATCCCGTCAACGTTTCCAATTATATATATGTGAAATGAATGGGTACGTATTCTTTAATCCTTATTTTATTTACAGTGTAAAATAGTGCGATATTACATCTACATCTACGGTTAATATATATTTCATTATATGGAGGAGGGGGCCGTTTAAAATTTCCTAAGCTTAAAGGGGGTCGCTATATAAAAAAGTTTAAGAAGCCCTGCTTTAAAGGATTTACCAGAAAATACAACAGATTGTCAGTTAACCAGTGAATGTCATTCTATAGAAAGAAAATAACTACCTAAGAATTTGTAGTTTCACTTGTCATATGGTATGACATTCTTACCAAGATAAATATTATAAGTAAAATGTGGCAAAGCGAAAACATGCACTTAGATGTACCTATATAATACCTAGATGCATTCACAAATCGGCTCAATAATTATCGAGAAAATGGTTTTCCGTTATCCCTTGTAAAAGCGAGAGAAATAACCAAGGAAAATGATACCGACAGACAGTTTAAACAAGTCAGAGGAAGACGTAAAAAAAGGCATTTTGATTATGAAGGGGAATATGAAGCTCATGAATTGAGTGCGGACGAGATTTTTACAATAAACTTTTTTTATGTCATTGTCGACAATGTGCGCGTAAGCTGCCATCCAACATTTGATGCACTTAAACATCATGAGAACATATTTGGTTTCATGTATAATATAAAAAGATTAAAGGAAATTAGTGATAATGAACTTTTGAAGCAATGCAGCGACTCGCAAATATCTATGACAGTAGGAGAATCATGTGATATTGATGGACATGAACTCTGTACGAAGAACTGAATATTTTCATCCGTGTATATGGAAGAAACGATGAAATTATCTCGATGCTGGAATACATAATAGAAAAAAATGGCATCTACTTTCCAGCCGCAAAAGAAAATAGGCTTAATGAAAAACAATTGGCGGCCATTTGAGATGAAAATCCGTAATTTCTTTTGTGGACAACATATTTGAATGAAAATTGGCTAAAAGATCTATGCAACTATGTTATGAAACTCACAATTAAAAATCCAAATTTGAGTCATCTGGAGCTAAATATTGGCAGTTCAAACGTTGAAAAATGTACAAAATTATGTTACAGTAATATAATTTTGAACAAACATTTGAACAAATTTCGATCAACCTTAGCGATGCGATAGAGACTGTAAATATCAAGTGAATAATAAAACAAGACTTTAAGGTCGAGTCAGAACATCAAAATGGCGGTAAGGCAAAATCTAAAATTTTGAGAGCTTCTTAAAGCTACAGTTTTTATAAGATTTTTACGAAACCTGAAATCAAGATAGATGTTGATGAAATCTTCGACTATAATATACCAGAACAGAATTCGAATCCTTTCAAACCTGCAGATTTAAGTAGTAGTGAATTAAATTTTTGTATATTATGTGATTAAATTTTTGTATATTATGTGATAAAATATATGCAAAAAAAATGGAATTTCAATAGATTTTAAATGAAAAGAATAATGATCAAAAAGGGTAGGGGTTAGCAAAAAAAGTAATCAACTTCATAATGCCCTAAAAAGTTTGATATAAATTTTATGGAAGCAATGCTTAATCTATTTCTCCGTTTCAGCATAAAAACTTCCAACATTTGCACCATCGTAAAACAAGCAGGGAAAAGTTAATATTCAACCGCTTTTATAAAATTTATTCCATCCTTCTTATAACTGTTTGAAGTTTGGTTTTCTTTTTTGTAAGTTTTTTTTGTATCACAATCAGTGGCAGCTCTAGCATATATGCACAGGAGCGCGTGACCCCCTGAGAAGGAAGTAGAAAAGCATAAAAATGTATTCAGCAAGAATTATTCAGAGCGCCAACCCTCAACTAAGTTATCAATAGTAATGTCAGAGCATATACACTAAATAGCACTGGCAGTTCAAGGGGTTGTCAAATGAAACGAGAAATCCGAAGTATAAATATTATTAGTAAAGAAAGAGATGCATTCGATTTGAGAGTAAAACACTTGAGGAAAAATGCGACAACGCTACATATGCCACATAAAAATTTTTAAGTATTAGTGAGCACAACATAAAATAATCGTAGTATGTGTGACATATATCGTTGCTCTGAGAGAGAGTTTCACAAAATATTAACGAGAAAACATCTTGCCAGATGTAAATTATTTTGTTTTGATGAAGAAAGTGCATCTGGCAACTGTTAGGAAGTTTCGTCCAGTCGTTAACTTGATCGAAATAACCGTCAAAATGAATTTGAAAAGTAAAGATTAATAGCTTAATAGAATACTTTAACTTTTTGCATTTTCAATTCATAAAGAATCAATGGAAATGGGAGAAAAACGATAATGTATTGTTGCTGGGTGCGTGGCACCACTGAAGGAGTTTGCGGTTCATCCGGAATAATGATATCTTCAACTTTATCTTTAAATTGCAAACTATCTTTAAGGTTAGATTTAGGGCTCGGTAGAGCTTTAGTTAAAACATCCTTCACAACCCTTCTAATGAATAAGCAGAGGTGTCAATACATGAAACTACAATCCATAACAATCCAAAATACATGAAACTACAATCCATAACAACGAGCTAAATCTAAATTCGTTACATTGTATTTATACTTTTCATTCGCATTAAAATATTGTAATTTAAAATCTTTGTCATCTGTATTTTTAACTTAATTTTCAATCCATCCGAAGGATTTATAACAAGCTGCTTATAGTATTTAGTATCATTAATTGTTTCTTCTATATCATGATTTTATTTACATCTATCAACAATGATTGGGACTGAACCTTTATCAGACCTAGTTACCGTAATATTCGGATGACTTTTCATAAAGTTATGAGTATTTGATATAATGTTATTAATTTTATTGATTGATTGATTAAATTGATAATTTTCTTAACTTCTGATGGCATCTTTAAACATGTTAAATTTTTTATCCAACCTTCATTATAGAAATACTGTTAGAATTATTGTTTTTAAAAGCTATTGTCAAATTATTAGTTTGATTGTGACTATTAAATCTACTTTGTCTATCAAAAATAAGTGAAGTTTTATTCTCAAAATGCTCTTTGAATCTATTTTTGATTTGATTGTGTTTAAAAAAATATAGTTCTTCAAATTTCTTGAAAATTGTCTATCAACTTATTATATTATAATATTTGACTCCGAAATAAAATGTGAATTTAAATAATTTATATGTAAATTGATATCTCTTAATTTCAAACATCGTTTTTTGCAAATCTTAAACATAAAAATTTTAACGATCAATTACATTTTTTACCATAAAAAAATAATTTCGAAACTTTAATAAAAATACCTTCAATATGGTTACGATAAACATAACGGTGTGTGCAAATAGTTAAAAAAACAGTTTTTCTCCAGTGAATTGGCCAGCTCCTTCTGCAGTTAAACTCAGTTGTAAATGTCTTCCTTAGTGTCATGACCAAATACCTTGTAGCTTAGATTTAAAAAAGTTCACTCGCTTCTCCATTTTTCCGATAAGATGATGCGATTCAATCCTCGGGCATTATTAAGTGGTTGCTCCAATCGATCATTCATTTTAAACAGCGTGTATCAATTCTAATACTTAATGTTCAGCAATATATGGAATACCTGCAAATTAATCATTTTCAATATACATATTTTTAAAGGATATTTTTTCTCAACATATACAAACCGGGCATCCTTCTTTTCTCTGAACGTAACGCACATACAACCAAATTTCACTGGAAGGTATCTGAAAGACTTATCCTGCGAATCCATCAACACTTTGATATGACTAATAGGTAAAGGTCAAATATTCACAAGATCCATTTTAAAATATGTATATGAATTAATGCTAGATAGTTGCTATTAAGAGTTAATTGCACCCATTTCCACAATGCCCTAACTATTTAATACAAATAGGCCATCACGGAGATAAATACGATTACTCTCAATCGTGGGAATCCTGAAAAACAATTATTATTTAAACGCAACTTTTCACTCCCGTGTTTGTAACTTTGCGGAAAGGTCTTCACTATCACTTTTACCAAATAACTCTTTTTGTTCTCAAAAGCATTCACTTCAATCACTACACAAGGACAAAATCATTTAGATTGATGATTTCAAGAGGTGATTGCACACATTTCCAAAATGCCCTAACTATTTAATGCAATAGGACATTGACGGAAATAAATACAGTCACTCTAAATTCTTGAAACACAATAATTAAATGACTTTTTGCGCCACAACTTTGCGGAAAGTTAATCGGCCAAGGTCAAATATTCACTAGATTCACTTCAATTAAACTAGATGTTTGCTGTTATTAAGAGTTAATTGCATCCGTTTCCATAATGACCTAACTATTCAATACAAATAGGCCATCACGAAAATAAATACGATTACTCTCAATTTGATTCCTGAAACTCAATAAATTACACAAACTTTTCAACGTAGAATTTGCAACTTTCCGAAGAGGAAATCGATCCTCGCTATCACTTTTGACGCACAATTCATTTTTTTCTCACTAGTATTCACTAAATCAACCACGCGGAACTCATTTTGATAATTATATAGTTAGAATTTAACCCGGTAAACACTGAATTAGAACATTTATTTATGATTTGCACTCGCGTAAGTCACTTCTTCACAACTGACATTTCTCAAACTGTCAAAAGAGTCGTCATAATTGTCGTGAGTAATTTTGATGTTCGTTAAGTTGGAATGAACCAATAATAATTAAGGATAGTCTTTTATCTCGTGTACACGCTTAGAAATTTCAAAATTTCGTCATGCTATCTTATTCTACCACGTTCTCACCAAATTTTCAACTACATATGTTTTTCTGAGTATACATACATTTAACTCTCGCAAATACATTTAATATTTTATGTTGTGGGTTGTTTACAGTTAGAATGGAAAATTGTTCACAGTGCCAGTGCTATTTAGTATATATGCTCTGGTAATGTCTTTAAAGTGAATGACGGGCCTCCCAGATGAATTCTTCAAAGAAAATCAACTCATATGTTCACTAACCTGATGGAATTTTCCTCCATTCTTTGTGCTCAATTTCGTTTTCCTCGTTCGCATCCGAGATAGTCTTATGAACATGAGTATGTCGCGATCGCACGTGCACCTAATTTTGGTTTTTGGGGGGTTAAAAGTATTAGGAGTGCTAACCATAATTTGTACTGCATTCGGCGCACGAATTAAGAGTGCTCCATCAGTTCAAATCTTTGTAATTCTTAGCATTACTTTGGGCTGCCAATCGAAAATTTAAAAAATTAATTATGGATTGTGAAAAATGTTGCGTTAGTTTATTTAGAGAAAACTTTAAACAACTTTCCTTAGATGAAAAAATCAAGTTTAGAAATCTCGGAAGACCAATTCCTAAAATTGAAATTGTCCAAGTGACGAACTCGAAATCGAGACAGTTCAAGCGCGAATTTAAACCGGAAACATATGCAAAAACAAAGTTGATTTGTGGATGTGCAGTGACAAACAAGTTATTTTGTTTTCCGTGCGTTTTGTTCGGTAGTAAAAGCTCAGATTCTAGTTGGACAAAAACAGGTGTTGACGATTTGAGCCATCTTGCTCAAAAAATTAAAAAGCATGAGAGTGCAGCATCTCATATCAATGCCCAACTAGACTTCAACTTACTAGGTAAGCAAGATATTAGGCAACAACTTGACAGTGCTTATAGACGCAGTATCGAACAAAATAACGAGCAAGTGCAGAAAAATCATAGACTGCGTAAAATTTTGTGGAGTATTTGAGCTCGCTCTTCGAGGTCATGAAGAGACGCAAAAGTCACTAAGCCCAGGAGTTTTTCGTGGCCTCATAAATTTTACTGCTGAATTGGATACAGCTTTGAAAGACCACATAGAAAAAACTACCGTTTTCAAAGGTACTTCAAAAACAATCCAAAATGAATTGTTGGACTGTATGTTGGAAATTATGCAAGAGACCATCAAGAAAGAAATACTCTGCGCTGACTTTGTATCTGTGATTGCTGATGAGACCACAGATGTGTCTTCTATTTTTCAAATGTCAGTAGTTTTTCGGTATGTTCTTCAAGATGGTAGTCCTGTGGAACGTTTCTGGTCGTTTTTAAGCCCTAATGGACACGATGCTGTCAGTTTGGCGGAAGCTATTCATGGAGTCTTGGAAAAAGTGGTCTACAAGCCTGAAAAGCTAATTTCGCAAAGCTATGATGGTGCCAACGTTATGTCTGGACAAACTGGGGGTGTTTATCTCAAGGTGAAAAACAAAATCAACAAGTACGCGTTTTTTTCCAATTTGAGTGATATAAGTAATTTTTTTTCGAATTCTCCGCAACAAGTAGCCATTTTAGACGCAATTGTTGGTCGTCGAATACCACGTACTTCCAACACAAGGTGGAATTTCAAAAGTAGAGTTGTTACCACTGTTTATCAAAATAGGAATTCCTTAATTGAGTGCATGGAAGAAATAAAATCAACTTCAAAGCAGACTCTTACTATCAATCAAGCATGTGCAATATCTCGTATGCTTCAAGATCCTGTCTTTCTATTTTGGCTGACCATCTTCAGTCGTATGATGCCACATTGCGATATTTTATACAATCAGTTACAGAAAATTAGTATAGATGCAGTTGGAATACAAGAATGCGTGATGAGTTTTAAACAATCTATTCAAAATGAAAGAAATAATATTGAAAATATTCAAGATGAAATCCCTACAGAAATGACTAGTGCTAAAGAGCAAAGAAAAAATGACGATCCATACATTACGCAAATTGTGGCAGCCAAAAAAATTTGTGATTCAATCATAAGCCATGCTATTGATAGGTTTGCTTTCACAACTCATTTAAGTGCTTCAAATCTTTTCTTAGCGAAAAATTTTCTTCAGTTCGCAACAGACTTTCCGATCAACTATTTAAATAGTTCTGTCGAAGCTTATCCATTTTTAGATGCAGTCAGGCTACAAACGGAACTTGAAATCATATATAAAAGGCCTGACTTCAGGAATTTATCAGGTGCCGTTAATCTTCTCAAGTTTATAAAAGAAAACTGCCTTGAGAATTTATTTTATGCCACTTCTCAGCTTTTGAAACTCATAGTGACTATCCCTATGACAACCGCTGAAGCAGAGAGGTCTTTTTCGACTCAAAAAAGAATTAAAACATTTTTAAGATCAACGATGAGCCAAGACAGACTTACTGCGTTAGCAATGCTTTCAATCGAAAAAAAATTATTGCAGGAATCGCAAAATTTTAACGACATGGTAATCGACAAAATTGCTGCTAAAAAAGAAAAAAGATTGGATTTTACGTACAAGCACTGCACTTGAATTACTTGTTCATTTGTTTTTGTACACTATTTTTTTTTGTAAAATATAATTTCACTTATTTTCAATATTTCAATTATTAAAAATTACTTATAAAGATTCATTATAATGAATAAAATAAAAATTGTGCTTAAATAGCAAAAACTGTATTTTTTCATGACATTTTATTCTAAATTAAATTCGTATTCGAACTGCTACGCAATTCTATGTATCTTGAAAAATTTGCATGTCAAAGGTAAGAAAAATGGAAGGCAAGATGAAAACGAAATAATATGAAATATTTCATATTGACTAGGAAATGTGGTAATGACTTGTGTAATGAGGTACAATTACATTGTAACGCTAACTTAGTTTAAAGCCCTTCTGATTGTAGCAACTGCTATTACTGTGAACTGTGAACCCCCCGGTTACAAACGCACGAGCCGCCACTGATCACAATTATTTTATATCACAATTAGTCAACAAGTTGGGTAGACAGATCTACGCTCATGTCAGAAGGGTTTTGTACGCAACTTACAAAATGACGTCACCAGCAACGAATAAAATCAAGAAGCATGTCAAAGAGATTTGCTCATTTAAAAGAAAATCCGTTGTTTCTCCATTTTCAACTAACAAAAATCAATCAAATCATGAAATCCCAAAAGCATGAAAATTTTAAGAAGACCAATCAAAACTGCAGTGTCTGATTCGATGGAAGCCCATAAAATACAAAAATAGTGCGTTATTGTTGTTGTAATTGGAGAAATTTCAAATGGATGTAATTTTCGTGAATATTATACGAATTTCATCAAACTGACAGAGTATAGTATTAAGACTTTGTGTAAGACAACTTAAATATCGAATTTGGCTGAGATTAAAGGCATGCATACGATTTTATTGGAGAAAATGTGAAGTTCGAAGATCATACTATTATTAACAAAGTTGAACGAATTTTGACTTCTGAGGCATTTGCTGCTGTTGTTCTTATAAATATCTCCCTTGATAATTTTTTCAGATTTTTTAAATCACAGGTACAATCGCGACACATTTTTCGTGTCCAGCCCCCTCCCCCCCCCCTGTGCCCCACTAAAGCAAAAACTATCAGGTTAAGAACCGTTTTAGAAAGCTCTCGTAAAGACCTTTCACTTGATATTCATATCGGGTCTACTCCTCTGCACTGTAGTCATCGATTCATGGCATCAAAAAAATTAACCCTAGAAGGGTTACAAAGCCCTTCTGTTAGGAACTTTCTCTTACGTCCTCGGCTTGTTTCACCTATGAGTATTATTTGTAGCTACTCATCTTCAGTCATTCATTAAATTGAATTAAGTGTTAAAAGCATGTACCTCAAACGTTGAAGTTGAGAAAAACTAACTCAAAATTGTTCAATCTTCGCATTTAAAACAGCCAATATTTTGTCTCACAATTACTGCTACCACTAGCTGAACCAATTCTCAAAGACATTCATGATACCTATCATTCCTGAAACTTTTATGCAAGTCCTCGCAAACGTATAGTGTCTGAGTTGCTAAAAAGGGCATATTGTTCTATAGCCATATGAGGTGTGATAATTAAGTAATTAGACTGATTCCATGAAAACCGTATATTTAAAAGTTATTCTAAAGCTTTACCATCCCCTTCGAAGTAGTCCCTTTAGGCAGCTATACAACGATTCCAGCGCTTTTTCCATGCTTTGCAACATTTCTGGAACGCTTCGACTAGGATGTCCGCGAATACTCTCGTCACGGTCACCTGGATGTCCGTAATCGACACAAAATGGGTTCCTTGGACAACTAATTTTGTTCTAGGGAAAAACCAGCTCTCAACGACTGTAATAACTTGATCAAGCAGCGTGGAGTCGTTTTCCACTTCTTCCAAACAGTCTTCGCGACGATCATTGGATGCTGCTTCTGCTCCTCAGAAAAGTTCTTTGGAACCATCTTCGTGCATAACTTTTTCATCCCAAAATCGTCGGTTAAAATTTGTCTGACTATTTCAAGGTTCATACTCAGCTCCGAGGCCAACATTCGAACTGTTAAACGCCAATCTTCACGGATTAAGGTGCGCACATGCTACGCATTCACATCAGTTCGCACCTCTGCTAGTCTCCCGCTTCGGGCCTCGTCTACCACGCTTCCACGCCCCTTCTTAAACTTTTTATACCGTCAAAACACTTGGGCATGACTAAGAGCACTATCACCATGCACTTTTAAAATTTGAGCGTACGTTTCCAAAGCTGTTCCACCCAATCTGGTGCAAAATTTTATCGCGACGCGTTGTTCTTGATTTCATTTCTCTCTTTACGTGACGAGCACCACCAACACACTTCTACTCAACACGACACAGCAGGCAAACTAAACAAGCTAGAGCAATAGTAAATATATCAATGGAGAGGAGAAGAATTCCGGGGAAGGGGCAGGAAATTACAAGGTCGCAGGTTTACCACAAGCGCGGAAAAAAATCTGCCTCATTACTCAGTTGTCGCAATCAATGGCATTGGTAATGTATTAATGAGTACATGGTGTAACAACAAAAACTACTCTTGACAAATATTATACATGATATGATGCACGTACTCTTCGAATTCATAGCGTTAAATTTTTTAAAACCGAATATTGCACAATTCGTTCTCCATGAACCTCATTCATAGTGGGGGAAAACTTCTTTCACTCAGCCCTACCTCATTAGGACATGGCAACAAATGAAAATAATTCTATTTATTCAAATCTCAAATTCTATGGTAATCCACCCTACGTCTAACTCTATCAGAATCTCCAAAAAATTCGTTGGCTTACGGTTTATATCGTTAGCCTTTCACAAATATTCCAGCAAAACAAGGTCATCCTAATTTTCATTTATAACCATAATTCACACCGTTCACTATACTTAATTGCAATTCTCATTAACACACTTTTTCAGCACATTACTCTCCAGCGTTCACTAACATTTCCCTATTACCCGAATTATCCCCATTTGGCAGACATGCAACATCTTTTATAGCATCTTTGTCACAACATCAGCCGAAATATTTCTAATTTTCTCCTAGATAAGAGTCGGGAGCATGAGGCTGTGTGCTAGGGGGTGAAAATGGCCGAAGTAAATAACCTCAATTCCAATCGTATGAAATAGCAAAAACCAACTATTGGGGGGGTGAATAGCTAAGGACGAAAGTTAAGTACCACACATTAGTCGATGTCTTCACACTGTTGATAATACGACGAATCCTTACGCCTGGCGAAACTCAGCACGAGCATCTGAGAATGTAAGGAATTTGTGGGGGCTTTTCTTGCGGTGTTTAAATAAATCTTCATTCCGAATACGTGAAAAGTGATGACCGAAATATTTTACTTGTAATTCGTTGGATGTCTTACCACAAGTGAGATTGATGCAACAATTTTTCCCGGGGAAAAATATTCATATCGAGGAATGTACAAATTATTAGGTTAATCTGCAATGAAATAAATATTAGAGTGGCCATTAATTACGAACAGGAAACTGCCTCAAGTAGAAAAGCTTTGGGTTGTCAAGGATTTCTTTTTGCCGCAACAAAACTGCAAGGAATTGCAGATGGCTGTAATGACCACTCATCGCGATGACAAAAGGCAAACATTAAAGTCAACTGTTTTAATGTTTCTTGGGATTTCTAACTTTTCACAGTTCGTTGAGTTGCCAGGACGCACCTTCACCCGCCTCATTGCCACCGCAATCACGTAAAGCTCTCAGTTGTAACGTATGTAATCCTGGCGCTGCTATTGACACCGCAACTTCTTGTGTGCTGGCATACACAACATTACTGCAAATTACAGTCGGCAGTCGGGAAAATAAGGAGCACCGTGCCATATATCAAGGTGCAAAAATCCACTATACTTTCGATTATTGTTCTACACACGACTCCCATTTATAACCGCAGGCGTGACCAAAAAATGTGAAATATGAACGCAACTCTGGTGTTGAGACCGGATGTTAAACTCGTAATATTTTTATGTTTGTGGACTTTGTGCACACTTTGCTTGGCAGCAAGATGAAGCACTGCGATAATTTCTTGGAAATAAAGTTTTTAAAGTGGCAAGGCTTTGTTCCGGTAAAAGTCCCTTTCTTAATTAGACAGGAAGTGTATATTAATCATCTGATGCAATTGCATTTTTCACACAGTTTCTGTCATGGTTGGGAAACGATCGTATTTAGTTGGTTTTTTTTTTAGTTTTTTAAGGATTCCATATGGTTAAGGGATTTTTATTATCAAATAATATAAAAAACTCCAATGTTTTCGAAATGTAAATAATAGTAAATAGGGATCTAAGAAGAGTAAGCATTTCATTATATGCTGTAGTTCTACATAAAATTTATGAATAATAAAGTGCGTAACTCACTTGAACTCCGTTTCACCTCTATTCAGGTTATTACTAAAAAAACTTGGGCAGTTTTTTTTCGGTTTGACATAACAGTAGCAATGGCTGGGAAAGAAATACTGTCCAATAAATGCACAGATGTAAAAAAGCGATGGAAGCGTAAGACGGCATCAGTTTCTGCGATTGAACTGGCTAATTTGGTCACGACTCGCTCTCCAAGCGTTCCAGAAGATTAATCTACTTCTTTTCTATGGTATATGTTGAAGTCGTATGTGTAGCCGGTAACAGCGTTGCATCGAAGCCACATCTTTATACCGTGTTTGACAGATTCGAGAGGCATGTATTGTTTCAAAGTGCCATGACTCTTGAACTTCTTCATTGATTAATGCTTTGGTAAGCACTATCCTGTCTGCATTCCTGAAATGTGTTCTTCAAACATTCCACAAAATACTCAACATATTAAGTTTTGTTACCATTCTGTTGCTTATCTGGCTGTACAAAATACATTTTCGACGTAGCGAAAGTGACTCGACCTTGTGCGATTGCTTCGTTCAATAACTGATTCCCAAGTGACTCATGGCGTGACCAATAATCTTTTAGAAATGGAAGTCAATTGTAGCACATTATTAACATACATCCAATAATAGTTTCTATTTCACCACCATTGGTTTCAGTTATTTTTACTTTGTTGGTTTTGGGTTGTTCTCTTTCGTAAATTTGGATACGTTCATTTTTACATTGGGCGAGTACTTATAAACTGGTCTTGCCAATAGTTTATTGAAAACTTTTACTGGTCTGGTCTGCTATTTTGCAGTTACGAGGGTTGCAAAAAAACTTTTTAAACATGAAATCCTCGTCAGGAGTATTCCAAATGACATTGATATTCGCTCCATCACGTTTGGAAATGAACTCATTGTAAGCTGTTCTTCAAAAGTCTCATTTACCTCATGCACTACGTTATCCGCTGAATCTAGAGACACCAGTTGGTACATATTCCTTAGAGATTCCTCCAGAAAAGTCTTCTTAGAAACTAGCACTATCAGTTTCGTCTTCCCAAAATCTTCAAATTCCTTTAGAGCTCATTTTCTAGGAAAACAACAAATTTTGCTCAAAAGCGGGAATCACGTTATTTTCAACTCATCGGTATACTGGTACATATGTGTACCACCGTACTGGACGGATGATACATATAGGTACCATATGCTAAAATAAGCATAAAACTAATAGTTTAAGGTATTCCGTCTTTAGTAGAACTTTCAAATATAAAGAAATGAAAGAAAGTATATACCCTTTAATTCTAGTATTTTTATTTTAAATTCAGTATACAATTGTTTCGTTCTCTACTTGAGAACTTCCTCAGTTCTACTATTCCTTAAACTATAAGTGTCCTTATATTCATACTAAACTCATTAACGTATTAATATGAATCTCTAATTACATCTAATCCCTCAAAGTACTTTTACTTAATCTCTAATCCTTTTACCATTCAAAAATTTGTTTTTCCTTGATTACTACTCAACTACCTTCATTATTTTGTAAGCTTGAATAGCCAGGTGTATCCGTTACCTGGGTTGCCGTTCCAAATGCTCTGCGTATTCCGATTGAATATCTCCAAACTTTCTGCTACATCAAGCTTCCATCCGTTTGTAACCGTTTTCAGCATGCTTACGTTGTCCGCAGTGATGTCATGTTTTCCAAGGACCATATGCACCGCTACTTTTGATTTGAAGTTTTTTGCATCCTGCTTTTTGTTTTCGTTGACTGCTTCCCTTAAGTGTTCATTCCATCTGATACCTAGTGATCTCCTCGTTTGTCCCATGTAACATCCATTACATTTCGTACACGATACCTTGTAGACTCCACTCCGCTCCATTTTGGGTATGGGTAGACATCGAGCCAGTTTATACGAGCCGGACCACAAAAATGCAAAACTTGCTTGGATCTATTCAAGCTTACAAAATAATGAAGGTAGTTAAGTAGTAATTAAGGAAAAACAAATTTTTGAATGGTAAAAGGATCAGGTATTTAGAGATTAAGTAAAAGTACTTTGAGGGATTAGATGTAATTAGAGATTCATATTAATACGTTAATGAGTTTAGTATAAATATTAAGACACTTATAGTTTAGGGAATAGTAGTAGTGAGGAAGTTCTCAAGTAGAGAACGAAACAATTGTATACTGAATTTAAAATAAAAATAGTAGAATTAAAGGGTATATACTTTCTTTCATTTTTTATGTAAAACTAATATATTTTTTCATAAATACTTGCGTGCCACAGCTGCAAATACGTTAAAACTTAAATTCTGGTTTGTTTTGAATACTTTCCAAAATTCAGCATTCAACATCATGCAAAAACTTTGCAAAAACTAACTACACACTTAACATTGGCTGTGCCGCAAACACAAAAATAACGATGTAGTAAACAAAAACAACAAAAAAACGGAAGCGTTTGAAATGCGTTCAGGAAAGCTTAAAGACGAGAAGGTACATTTTACAACCCAGCAACATTAATTTGAAAATGTTACGGATGTTTAAACTTTAAGTTGTACACATATGTACCATAAGGATCCCAGATACATCAGGCCAAGTATTTGTAATAACCATTTTTGCGCTTCATGTGGAAAATGGAGCGTAAGCATTGCGTCGGGTAAAATCAATTTCGAAATTTAATTTATATACCT
The DNA here is from genome assembly GCA_963969285.1 of Odontomyia ornata. Lineage (NCBI taxonomy): Eukaryota > Metazoa > Arthropoda > Insecta > Diptera > Stratiomyidae > Odontomyia > Odontomyia ornata. Next base: position 99,344,158 of record OZ017740.1, on the reverse strand, counting down.
TGTGTTAAATCAGTACTTTTATCCTTTGTTTTATATTCAAATCCCTTTTAATCGCTTGTGGAGCCACCTACATTTTTGTTCTTAATCTAACACAACGATAGTTGTCAAGTTCAGTTCTTCTTTGTATTCTGTCGAGACAAGTTGTACTTTTGTGTTCTAATAAATCTTTATTACTGGACAATAAACCTGAACAGTTTTCTTGCACGACCTCCTGGTTTTCCTGACAGGTTATGGGCCCAGGTCACGCGGCGCGAAATAAAACAAACTGTAATAAGTTAGATTGAACGGAAATCGGTACGCGAGAGTGAGGTTGTGTTTGATTCTCGAACGTTCAACGAAGCAACCGAAATTCAAGATGGCTACCACCGCCATGACGCGCATCGAACTTCTAACAAAGGACAACTTTGACACGTGGAAGATCCACATGAGGGCCCTACTCATAAAAAATGACGCGTGGGGCTACGTGAATGGCTCAAAGGTAAAGCCCGAGCCAGGCGAAGAGAACAACGCTGAAATAGAAGGATGGGAAATGGGCGATAGCAAGGCTATGTCGGATATTTTCCTGGGGATTTCATCCTCGGAACTGAAACAGGTCAAAGATTGTGCGACGTCGAGAGAACTTTGGCTAAAGTTGGAGACTGTTTACCAGTCTAAGGGCCCCGCGAGGAAAGCGAACCTGCTGAAACAAATCGTCTTACAGAGGATGAGCGAGGGCGACGACGTTCGCGACCATCTGCGAAAATTCTTTGACGCTGTTGACCGACTGAGCGACATGGAAGTGCCGATAAACGATGACCTACTGTCGATACTGTTGCTTTACAGTTTACCGGCCAACTTCGACAGTTTCCGGATTGCTATCGAGTCACGTGCCGAGCTCCCCACTCCGGAAACACTGCGAATCAAAATCGTGGAAGAAAGTGACGCGCGAAAGAACAATGGACCAGTGCAGAACGCGATGGTAGTGGACAGGTCAGATCAACAGAAAACGGGTAAATCGGAGACGGAAGCAAATTCCCGTTCAAGTGCTACAAGTGCAACAAGCCGGGTCACAAAGCAGCAGGTTGTCGATCAAAGAAGAAGAGCGATCAGGACAAGACGAAGACTGGTAGCTTAACCCTGTACGCTGCTGTGGAATCAAGTGCCCCTGGTGACGAGAGTTCCATGCTGGTTTATTCGACGCAAAAACGGTGGTGTCTAGATAGTGGTTGTACCGCGCACATGGCCAGTGACATTGACAGTTTCGAGAGTGTAGATGAGAACTTTTCAGACTCATTGAACCTGGCCAATTCTAGCTCCACGAAAATCAGCGCTAAGGGTGTCGCGCGATTGGTTACCCGAGTAAACGAAGACGATGAGACAGTTAACTTGAGTGACGTGCTGTACGTGCCGGACTAACGCATGAACTTGTTATCGGTCGCGAAGATCGTGGACAAAGGTTACCGAGTGACCTTTTGCAAACGTTCGGCGGAACTCGTCAGCGAGAAGGACGATCGCGTGGTGTTGTGCGCGGAGCGAGTCAACGGCTGCCAAGCAGCCGAGCGCCGCGCTTGCCAGCCGGGGTCACGAGAAGTCCCTGATGGATTGGCACAAGGCTTTGGGTCACTTAAACGTGAAGGACATTCGCGAGGCATCTAAAACGACGATGCAACGGTGGACTGTGAGGTGTGCATCAAGGTGAAGATGACACGCCAGCCCTTCCCCAAGGTCTCCGAGAGGAAGTCAGCTCCAGGCGAGCTGATACACTCGGATGTGTGCGGACCGATGAGCATGCAATCCAACGGTCACGCCAGGTATTTCGTCACCTTTATAGATGACGCTACTCGATGGGGCGAGGTGCGATTCTTGCAACGTAAAAACGAGGTGTTCTCCGAGTTCCAGGCGTTCAAGAAGATGGTCCAGACGCAGCACGACTGGACCATCTTCTGCAATCCGATAATGGCACCGAATATTCAAACAACCAGTTCGATGACTTCCTGAAGCACTCTGGGATCAAACTTCGGCTAACCGTTCCGAACAAACCGGAACAAAACGGTATAGCTGAACGGAGGAACCGCACTCTGGTCGAGATGGCTCGTTATTTGTTGATCCAGTCCGGTCTTCCTCCTACCTTCTGGGCAGAAGCAGTGTGTACCGCGAACCTCACCAGAAACCGCTGTCCAACTTCAGCATTGGACGGCCGAACTCCATTCGAGTTGTGGATGGAAGAGGTCCCGGATGTGAGCAGTTTTCAGGAGTTTGGAGCACCGGTTTACTGCCTGAACCGGACCAAGGATACCGGAAAGTTTGGACCTCGTGCCCGGAAAGGCGTTTATCTCGGCCCCGCTGCAGATTCGAAGGCACTCAGGGTCTGGATACCTGAGGAGCGACGTGTCGAGATCTCACGAGATGTCCAGTTCCTGAAAACAACAGTAGAAAACAAGGTCGACCAGTACGAGGAGTTCTTCCCAGAACAGGCGGATGTTCAGCCAAACACCGAGCAGGATGTAGAGGGTCCTGCCACATCGTCGGACGAGTACATCGACGTTGTCCTAGGAGAGAATCGCTCAACGAGAAGAACAGTCCAGCAACCAGATCAGCAACAGCAGCAACCGGCCATGTTTGGCGAAAACGACGAACCTCTCCGAGGTTTTGAGCCAGTTGAAGTTCCAGCCCCATGTCCAGTCGGACAAACTCCAACGACGAAGCACGGACCAGGCAGACCGAGGAAGATTTACACGGGTCGTCCTGGTAGACCAAGGGAACATCCTGTCGTGGAGAAAAATGAGGTCGCGGGGAGGAACGATGTTGCAGAAAGTGTCGACGTGGCAGAGGCAAACGACGCTGTACAGAACGATGCTGTACAGAACGATGCTGTATAGGACGACGCGAGCGGAGATGAGGACTGTGCAACCGGAGAAGAAGATACTGCCCTCATCGCGGAAGTTCCACTGAAGTCAGCAGTCTCCGGGCCAGAGGAATACGAGTGGATGCTGGCGATGGCAGACGAATTTTCATCGATCTTAAAAAACAACACTTGGACCTTGGAGGATCGCCCGAAGAATCGCACAACTGTCGGCAGCCGCATCATACTTAGATACAAGTACGGATCTGATGGAGCAGTCACCAAACGGAAGGCTAGGTTCGTGGCCAGGGGATTCGCCCAATGCCCCGGCATGGACTACGGCGAGACCTACGCTCCTGTGGCTCGATTCAGCTCAATTCGCCTCGCCATGGCGTTTGCGGCACACCACGGCATGCATGTACGACAGTTTGACGTCTCTACCGCTTTCCTGAACGGTGTCATCGACGAGGAGTTCTGGATGATGTTGCCACATTACGCAAGTAATGTACTGAAGTTCATCGTTGAGAACAACTACGGCTCCTGTGAAGTGGTCAACAAGGCTGCAAAGATGCTGTCCCAACTATCGTCCGGGAACAAGGTGTGCAAAATGCACAAGGCTCTATACGGCCTGAAACAGGCGGGACGATGCTGGTATCAGTGTCTGGACTCGGAGCTGGTGAAGTTTGGGGCGAGACCGACGTCAAGAGACGCGAGCGTCTACGTAAAGGACGCAGACAACGATCCACTGCTGATCGTTGTGTACGTCGACGACATTCTTGTCCTGTCACGTGATACCAAGAGGATCGACGGAGTCTACAAGTTTCTGAGCAAGTCCTGCCAGATCAACGATTTGGGCGACGTGTCATACTGCTTGGGAATTGAGTTTGCTCGGGACGAGTCGACGATCACCATGAGTCAACGCGGGTATGTGCTGGGCATACTCGATCGCTTCGGGATGTCGGACTGTCGGCCAGTTGCAACGCCACTTGTTCCTGAAGTTAAGCTGTCAAGGGGTGACATCTGGAGTGAGGAAGACGGGGAAAAACCACCGTATCGAGAACTCATCGGCGCCCTTCTCTACCTGTCCGTGTGCACACGCCCGGACATTGCATATGCTACGAGTGCTCTGAGCCAGTTCAACGATTCCTTCGGAACCAACCACTGGCAAGCTGCAAAGCGAGTTTTGCGATACCTCAAAGGTACGCTCGACGTGGGCCTGAGCAACAGTGCGAAGGGAGGATGCCTGACCGGCTACGTGGACGCCGACTGGGCTGCTTGCATTGATGACCGGAGGTCATACACCGGCTACGCGCTCACGATGAGCGGCGGTCCTGTTTCCTGGGAGTCGAGGAAGCAGCGCACAGTTGCGCTGTCCTCGACGGAATCCGAGTACACGGCACTCACCGAGGCTTCCAAGGAGGTGGTGCATCTGAAGAGACTGAGCGAAGAGATGGGCGCTCGTCCACCGAAGAAAATCGACATTCACATCGATAACCAGGGTGCGAAGAAGTTGGCAGAGAATCCTGTGCACCACACTAGAACCAAACACATAGATACACGACATCATTTTGTGAGAGAGGCTATTTCCGCAGGCGAGATCAATCTGGAGTACCTACCTACTGAGAAGATGCCAGCAGACGTGCTCACCAAAGGGCTAACCAGTCCCAAACATTGGAACTGTCTAAATTACATCGGCATCGAAAAACAGATTGTTTAGACGATTATCGCTTTGAGGGGGAGTGTTAAATCAGTACTTTTATCCTTTGTTTTATATTCAAATCGAACCGCCCTTTTGTAATTCCCTTTTAATCGCTTGTGGAGCCACCTATATTTTTGTTCTTAATCTAACACAACGATAGTTGTCAAGTTCAGTTTTTCTTTGTATTCTGTCGAGACCAGTTGTACTTTTGTGTTCTAATAAATCTTTATTACTGGACAATAAACCTGAACAGTTTTCTTCCACGACCTCCTGGTTTTCCTGACACCTTGAAATTGAATTTTTGGGCAAAAAAATCTCTGCAGTTTTTATAAACTGCAGTTGGTGCGTTTAATGCATTTAAACGCTCAATGCTCAATGCAAGTAAACTGAATGCAAGTTATATGGTTAGATACGTTTGGGCTCAATACATGTAACTTGAGTATCTGCATGTAATTGCAGCACAGACAACCAGAGGAAAATGGACGGGCGTTCGTGTATGCCCCTTCCCACAAATTTAATTCACAGAGTTCATCTTGGGATATTACATTGTCATCACAATAATAGCGTCAGTGCATGCATACTTCAAAAATGCAGAAAACCCGTACTAGTACCCAACTGCAAGAGCAGCGGTGAAACTGCACAAGGATCGCACGTTACAAGGCCTGGGTTCCAGTTTGACTCATCGAGTTCTCCATTACAGGTACCCTCCATTCATTAGTCTTGAACCACATGTAGCCTACTAAGTCAGCTCACGTTATGTTCTATGCGAAAGTGTTGCATTCCCTTGATCCTTGACGAACGCCGTTTTAGTGTTTTAAGATGTTTTTATGACCGTACAGGGGGCGGGTGCCGAAGTTCTTGTATTCATCGAGCAGTCACATAAGCAAACTGCTCGAAAACTTTCCTATTCCCTACTCAAAATTTTATGTGATAGATCTGAAAAAATATGTAATTATTTTTATTCGTAATCGTAATTTGTAGAATACTTTTTCTTCTTATTATTTTTATCAAATATTATTTCATACAAATTTTCCTTTATATTAAAATTTAAATGTTTCCCTTTGATTTTATTAGTCATGAGATTTAACTTTCATTACTTTTTAAAATCTTCATTTCTTTCTTCAGTTAAAATTTCTTTACTTCAGTTAAATTTTCTTTGCTTCAATTAAATTTTGTTGTAAAATGTTGTAAATCTGCACATAGAATTCCGAGTTTGGGAATACACCCCAACGGTGTTTTACATCACAGAAGGCAAGCTAACTAGGCTGATCGAACTCAGCTGATGGGATTTTTACCGGTTGGTATACGAGAAAGATAAAGACAAGTTTTAGACGGATCGACTAGTGGAAAGGGGATCCACTTCAAATCGCCGAGCAGGGAGTCTACTTATAGCCACGACTCGGGAAAGACGGTTGAGCACACGGCCGCGTAGAAAATACGTTCGGGATAGAAAGTTGCTCCCATGGAAAGTTACATTAGTTTAGGATGAGAACAAGATCTTTGGTCTGTCTAGCGTTTGTCTTGAAAGTTTTTCCTCTTATTCGTTCGCCATTAGCAACGCTGTGATTTTATATTTGGGGATTAGCTCGGAAAAGAGTTTGCTCGGCATTCATATTAAAAGGCATCGTGACAGGGGTAGGCGGATGGACGAAAAGTGCGGAAAATGGAGAATCGTCGCGATTATTAGACATCCATGACTTGGACTATTCGATCCGTTTCGCAAACATTGTGCAATTGTTCTATGCGCGCCATTTTGACCCAAGTAATACACCTTAACTTCTTGTTTGCCCTATGTCGTGTTAAAAAGAAACAAAATTAATCGACTCTAGCGAATTTACTTCCTGTATGCAAATTAACAATCGAATGCGTGCAAAGACCGTGAAGAGTGCTATGATATGTTGTGGTTCTGGGAAAATGACTATTTGATTGGGTCCGAGTGCAATTATTGCTGTGATAAGAAAAGAAGAAGAAAACTCTTTTGCGATTGTTTCTTTTTTCATGTGTTTGAGACGTGTTATTTGTGGTATTTTTGCGATTTACCGTTACTTTGTTTGCTGCGATTAACACAGGAATACTGAAATTGAAGTGTTCGAGTATACAGCATTGCGGGCCAAATTCGCTAGAAACTTTTGACAGAAAAATATAAAGTTCCTTTGCAAATAGCTCTTCAAGTTCGAATATCATTGGGAGAAGTCCTTAGCCGAGGACGCTCATATCCGAAATCATCAATTCGGAAGGCAAACTGCACTTTATTGATATCAGCGTGATTGGATTGGTGCGCTTGACTAAGGAGATTAATGGCTATCAACGTCTCGTGAATTTTTCACGTCCGGAGAATGAAGCTCGCCATAAGGATTTTCTCTGGGATCATCGCAATTTTTGAGTTTGGAAGTAGCGTTTGGATGTCCACTTGCTCGAGTGATGTACCTCATGGTCGAAGAAGACGTGGTGATAACGGGTAAATGCTACCGATAGGCGATAGCCCATCTGGTTACTTGCTGGGAAAAATTTGTAACCGCAAGTAGATTACTAGAAAATAGAGTATTAATCTCGAGAATTTTGCGAATTTACTTCACACAAAAAGTAGTTTAGCTTAATTAGCGGGAGCAAGAAGAAATTAAAGTATTAAGTAATTGACTAAAATATTTCAAAGAAAGACTGCTTAACCATTTCATTTTCAAAGATCGCATGCATTAGAAAAATATAACAAGCATACATTTGCTTACGTCCACAGGCTTACGTAAATTAAAGGTCCTCATTTTGTATGAACAGGCTATAAAATATTTTGTCTGTCCCTTACCGATTGAGCTTATAGTATTTTTAATAAAATATTTTGAAGGGGTTTACATTACTAGCTATTGAAAAATTAACGAGAATAAATTTACGAACGTTTTTTCTTTTTGGCCAAAAAGCAAACAACCATTTTTTGAGTTACAAAGTTTGCATTTTTCAACACTGCACCGAGCTCAAGAGCAGCTTCAATTAGATTTTTTTGAATAAAGTGAATATAGTCAGTGATAGCAGTTGAATTTAACATTCTGTGAGTGTCGGTTCGAATATGGAACAATTGTAAGTCCTCTTTTGTGAATATTGGTTGAAATTAACAAAATTAATAAAATGAATCATTAAACTTTAAAACCTCTGCCTTTCCGTTTTATTCAACCTGACTGGGTATAGGACCCGCATCGATGGCAGGCTCTTCCGTTAATATGGGCTAGCCACCGGGGGCGCTCCTCCGTTTCTTTTGTTTAGCAGGGGCTCTTGCCGGGTAGAGTGGCCTTCCGCTCGCGTGCCCTTTTATGATATAGTGTTATGTGATTTCATTGCATATCTCTATAGCATAAATTGGTTACGTTTGTGCTTCTCATTTGAAGGAAAGAGTCATACAAAGTGCTTTTGTATGAATTTTTCACTCAAATGGGAAACACATGGCCACGTCTACATTTGGATCTTGATCCGGTTGGGAGGGTGCGAGGGGGCACCACTTGCATCTGAATGCTCCACTCTTATTTGTTTGCCATCAAAATCGTCGGGTAATGACGAAGTCTTCTCCAGTCCGTCCGTTTTTGCTCGGCACAATTTGTTTTTTGAACAAATTTCGCAACCCTTAGTAGGTTACCTCAGCTTCGAGACCAGTCGATTGGCATGTTGACCTGTTAATTCGTGAATGCGAAATATTTTTGTAGTGGGTCATTGTGCTAGGGGGAAAGAGCCCGCCCCACGACACCCACAACGCTAGCTTGCCAGCGCATTCACGCGTCCCCAAACAAGGCCAATCTCGGCGAATACTACCATCATCTTCCGCCGAGGCAGCAGACCACCGCTGCAGCCCTGAACGGATATTTTCAATACCTAGTTTCATACATTCTGGTAAAAGTATCAACAGGCTATAAAAAGATGATGGATCTCAGTTGAGAGGGTTTTACCTGGCGACGCGCATGCGTGCTGGCAGCTAGCTTCTGCGGTGTTGTAGGGTGAGTTTTTTCCGCCACCGCAAAACTCTCACGACAAAACAAATTTGTAAGGATGGAACAGGTCCAGGTCTGAGGAAATAGATTGAAGGATTGCGACAGTTCTATGTAGAACATACCTTTTTTTCTCAACAATGCGCGGATTAAAGATTCCGCTTAGTTCCTTTTACAAAAAATTTAATATCTACAAAAGAACCTCTTTAGTTTGAGGTTGAACTCAATAACGTATTTTAATTTTGACCAAAAGAACAGTTTCGGAATGTGGGATTTATGGAGAATCTAATAGTGCATCTTAAATTATGTCTGCCGGTTTTTGCCAGGTCTGGTTTCTAATATGTTCCCATAGTCTGTTGTTGAATGAGGCCACATGGCAGGCGTTTCACGTCGTTGCGTCATTATTAGCTTAGGTGGATGAAACTCCTCCTCCTTAGAGTGCGATGGCTAGATGAACTTTGGTTCCTGGACAGTTGCAATCGTTGTCACTGGATTTGAATTGATGTATTGATTTCACAGTTTGTTGCAGATCCACAATTATAAGGCTATCATAACAACTATTATGGATGTTTTTGTGACGTTTATGATCATATTTCTTTAAATTGGTATGGCGGAATGAGTACTGGAAGGCGTCTTTCTGAAAATGGGTAATTTTTTGTTTGCTTGAGATGAATTTTGTTAATGTCTGTAGATGAAATATCAAGTTTATTAAATAGTTTCGGCTGAACAATACTTTGTTCCACGAATAATTTTTCTTGGGATGTGTATTTGATATTGTTGATCGTGATTTTGCAGCCTTCAAAATATATGAGGATTGTTCCTTTCACGGATACTTTATTACGTTGGCACATGGTGCTGAATTTTTTTCTGCTGTATTTATGAGGACCAAGTAGTTTTCTTCAGATTGGAAGATTTTCGTTGGAATGTTCCAATCGTGAAATGCTTAAATTGCAGCTTTGTTATTGACTATATTACCGATATATGTAGAAGCATCTATTTTAATTTATGGCTTGATTCCCGGTATTAGAAGATTTGCTCAATATGTGGGCTTTTTTTAGCTTTTTAGAGTTAATTTGGGTAGAAATGAAGGGGATTTGAATTTTGAAAATAATGTTTGTGGTATGTTAGTAAGCTTGGAGACTTAGTTACTTATAAAGGTTTTCTATTGATATCATATTCACTTGATCCTCTGCAAAGATAGCACCTACTTCTGATATTTCCGGGCGGGGCTATCGGTCCCCCATCGAACGCATCCACAGGCGGTGAATAGGAGGTGGCCTAACCAACCGATCGGCCGATGAGTATGTGGGAAATAAAATACCACCTGTGGACCAAAAACGAATTGTGTCGAAGCACTGACAATGCTGTACTGAGTATTTACTTGTCATGGAACCAAGACAACAGCCTCGGTTTGGATTGGATAATCCGCGATGTCTATCGATACGTAGAAGGGATGACTCTTTTGGAACTTTGAATGTTAGATTATTGAATAGACGAGGTGCACTGCGATGAATTCTGGATGAAATAAAGAAGTACAGAATCAACATGCTTGTAGGGCAAGAAACAAGGTTGCACGGTAAATACATATTTGACTGCAAGGAAGCCATGAGTTCGGAGTGGTTTTCATTGTTAACAATACTTTCAAACAAACTATCACCAACTTCAAGCCCATTAATGAAAGGCTTCCTGCGATCCATATCAGGATTGAGTTCTTTCATGCTTGGCTATTCAACTGACACGTGCCCACAGAAACAAGGAGGAATCAATCTAGAACGAATTTTACAGTACCCTAGATCGTATTGTCAACGCATTGCCATCAAATTAAATTAAAATTGTTCTCGCTGACTTCAATACGAAACCGCACATAGATGAACAATCGGAGGACGCAGCCTTCATGTATAGACCAGCGAAAATGGAGAGCGTCTGACAAACTTTGCTACTAGTTGAGTCTTCACAGTAAGCTCCACACGCTTTCCGTATCAAGATATCGATGAGATAACGTGGGCATCCCGAGATGACCGCACATTCAGCCAGATTGACCATGTTTTCATACAAAAATAAGCGACATGCGCTCGTTCTGTAGCAATGCCTGTGATTCGGACCACAAGGGTCAAGTTCCGATGCTGCATCTACAAGAGCTGTAAGCAACGAGCATCAGTTACTCGAAGGTACCGGATAATGTCAACATGCGTGTCAGCGCTAGAGATCGTATCAACGTATCCGCGCAGGTGGGAAAAAGTAATGATGATATCAAAATCATATAGAAGAGAGTGAAAGATGCGGTAATAAAAGCGGCCGAAGAGCTTATAGGGTACAAGTCAAAGAAAATTGGGAACGAATGGTACGGAGAAGAATGCAAAAAAGTAATGAAAAAAAGAAAACAGGCGCGCAAAGAATATATTTAGCCACCAACTTGAGCAAAAGAAGAACAATACAATACCATCCAAAGACAAGCTAAACAAATGTACGGAAGCAGGAAATGACTAATCACCAACTCCAAGATCTAACAGTTAAACATAACATGACCCTTCATGAAGTCAGATCGGCATATGCCTCTACCAAATAGCTAAGAGACAGCATCAATTTGCAAACAAGTCTTTGCAAAAATGCACAAGGAGCAATCATAGGCGACCGAGTTAAAATTAAAAACAGACGGCTGCAACATTTCCAGAAGCTATTTACAGTGTCCCTAATAACGACTGAAGCTGTAAATATTCCAGAAGTAGAGCAACGGCTCCTGGTCTCACCACCAACCAGAGGTAAAATACAGGCAGCAATACGGGGCTTGAGAAAAATAAGGCTCCTGAAATAGACGGTGTTCACAATTAACATTTATACCAAATTCTATATCTAAACTCATTCGTACATTGTTTCAAATATATTACATACATTCGCACATTTCATCATTTTTTTAAGTTCCATAATGGAATTGTCATGTGACATATATCGTACCTAATTGCTACACTCAAAGCTTTGCTTACGTTGACAAAAAAATTTCATGGTTGCATATGGAAAAGAAAAAACCCTTACGTGGCATTCTTGTACATGTGCACTCGATCATCTAGACATTTTGAATAAATAAACATCATCGTCTAAATGAAATGTGATACGATACACTTGAACATAAGAATCTCTTCAAACTTTTTAAGAGATAAGCAATATAGAATTGGAAGGAATTTTTATGTATAAAAAGGCTAAGAACTTAGGAAATAAAATCACTTGTTACTCGAAAACGGACAATAAGTATTCTTTGTCGTAACCTTTGGTGAGACTGCAAGGGACGTAATTTGCATTGCTGGTGGCTGAACTGTATGGTTCAATTATCCAGCTCTTGGTAATTGGTGTTTCTACCAATTGCCCTTGAGTACATGGTTGTTCCGGCTTGGCCAGCACCGGGAGTGGTTGGTCTGGACGGCCCGATCATGTTCTTCTGGGCAGTTGATGTTTCGACCAGGTATCACTTGACGCATCATTGGATTGAGTCGGCCAGGCACCAACAATATGAGTGCAACATGCAAAGGGCAATAAAATTGAATTGGCATGTCTTTTGAGCTCAATGTCCTCCCCCCGGCGCTTTGCATGTTGTACTTATTTTTCCTCCCTTGACCTGTTTGGAATTGTTCGGTAATAAAAGTGTCCTCAAAATTCAGTATGTTGACCAGGTGCTTCTACCTGGTCAACTTTGCTGATCTTATTGGGGAACGTCCCAAGACCCTCTAATGTTACCTTCGCCTAACCCCAAATAGATGGAATACCGGCAGAACTGCTCCAGAGCTGGGGTCCCCATCTATATTTTATTGTCTAATATGCTGAATATAGTTAGAGGAAGTGTTACCAGAAGACTGGCGAAAAAGTATAATATGGGGACAAATCAAGGTTTCAAAATTAGAGAGGCATCGCTCTGCTGTGTGCATCTTCTAAAAAGGTCTCCAAGATCATGGAATGAAAATAAGAGCCGTACTATGAAAGTATTTTAGGAGAATATGAGGGACGCTTTCGAAGTGAATGGTCTCTGATAGGCCAAATATTCTCAGTAAAGCAGTTGCTGGAAAAGTGCTGGTAATATAACATTGATCTGCAACAAATCTTTATAAATTTCATACAAGCATAAAACAGTGTTGATTGATATGCACTGCGCCAAATAATGCTTCACTTTGCGTCCCAACATGGTCAAGGTCACGATGCTAAACACAGAGGCCCAGATCAAGGTAAACGTTGAACTAACGGACAGCTTCATAGTGAAATCAGACTTAAAACAAGAGATGATCTCGCCCCAACAGTTTTCAATATTGCGCTGGAATACGTCATCAGGAAGACATCAGCTGAAACCTCGGGTACACTTATGTCCACACAATTGGTAGTATATACTGATGTTGTTTATATTATGGCACGTTCAATCCTAGATGCCAAAGGAGCGTTTCTGAGCCTAGAATCTGAAGGTAACTAAATTGGCCTTCAAGTAAATGAAATTACATCCAAATTCATGACTCAAAGGTGGAAAAAAACCCAGTTAGACAAAATCTGACCATAGGTGACTACAACTTTGAAATTGGAGATATTTTTATCTACCTTGGGGCGAACCTGAACAGAAGTGGAGTCAAAAAGGACAAGATTGGTCGCCACATTAACGCCACAAATAAAAGCTTCTTACTCCGCACTTCCTGTTCTAAGGTTTAAAGTTGTGCACAGGAAAAATAAGCTCCGCATTTATAGAACACTAGTCAAACTTGTGCTGTTATATGGAAGTAAAACATGGACCCTGATGAACGAATCCAAAAAGGCAGTGAACATATTTGAATGCCTTTCGACTACTTTGAGTCATCTTCAGTGTCTTCAGAGTCATCTTCTTTTAGACAAAGTAGTCGAAATGCGTCTGCTTACATAACAAAGCACGGCCCGACGGCCTTTAAAGAAAAAAGAGAATTGGCCTGCGGATACGAAATATACAAAATAATTGAATACAACACTGCCAGCCAGGCAACCTTACCCTAAGCCTTTGTCAATCAAACAGATGGTTTAACAAACAGTGTTTAAGAAACAACATAACAACAGCATTTGCAAAAATCGTAATAAATCAAAACACAATTGCTGCACGAAACACACGACGTAGCGCACAAATAATCCGCATTAAAAATGAAATAAGAATACTGTACATAAAAATGGACAAAATCAACCGACAACTACTACATTCACACTTAAAATTAACTAAAATTATACAAACTGAAAACTTTCTACAGTTCTACAATGACGTCATACAAAACATTGATATTCAGCTCAAAACCAAATATGAGACCATGATAAAGAATCTTGACAAATCGATGAAAAAACAAAATAAAACGATCACACCAGCGAACAGAAACTTCTAATGATGTACTGTAAACCTATCAGATACGCTTTTTACGATACATGAACTGGAGCTGTTAAATAAAGGGTTTTTTTTGTGGAAGCGAGGTGAAGGCATTTACGCCCGCCGAGTCTGGCAGTGTGGGACTTCCATGGAAGATACCCTTGGACTACCCACTAAATACCTCCCCTGTCGATCTGAGAGCCTAGCCTGAAACCGTTTGACATATTACTTTGGGCTAAGCCTCATTTCTCTACGCGTTTAGGCGCCACCGGGCTACAGGGATCCCTTTTCCAACGGAAGGAGGGGAAGGGAGAGGGATTTCTAGAAAAGAGACCCCTCTGCCCTGGACGCCTCCAGGTGCTCATGTATTTTCCTTTTTATCTTAAGGACTGCCCGAGCGTAATGTGCCACACAGTTCCATTTGTCAACGGATGTGAGCATCTCTCCACTGAGTTCATCCGGAGAGAGATCTCCCATTTCTTCAATGAGGTCACCGTGCTGCCTTTCCCACCTCTTGCATACAAAAAATGTGTGGTAGGCATCATCGACCTCTCCAGCACAGAATATGCAGTCAGGAGACCGTGACTTACCAGTCTTGTGCAGGTAAGACCGAAAGTATCCATGTCCACTAAATAAGGGGTTGAAACAAAACTTATACAACACAAACTGCAACAAAGAACTAGGACAACTAGTAATCGACATTGAACCAGCCATAAACAAACTACCGTAAGAACTACAGACACATGCAAGATATAAAGCAGTAGATATACAACCAAATATATGCACTTGCAGAAGCAAAATGAATTTTCACGAAGACCATAAGATATTAAGAGACATTCAGAAAAAACTTACGGGTAACCTACTAACAGTGACAAAGGCTGACAAAAGACATAATACGGTGATCCTAAAAGACCCCACCAAGAAGTTTCAAGCAAACATACGTACTGCCATTATACAATCGCCACTAATCATTCCTCCTTATACCAAGCACCACAACATAAACCCAAGTCCATCCACATCACTCATTAAAGCACAACCTAAGCTCCACAAACCCAATATTCCTATCAGTCCTGTAATCAATTACCGCCCAGCTCCTGAATACCAATGAGCGCGGTGCTCGGCAACAATCATGGCTAGTGTCATGCACCTTGATGACAACTACACATTAATGAACAGCCATACCCGTCAATGAAATATTGGCCATACTAAAAGAAAAACTTTCATCCAACAACAGCCGACGATTCACAGATCAACTGCTCAATCTTATAAAGACCACAATCAAGCAGAACTATTTTAAGTTCAATAACAACATAAACTCGTACAGTGTCAAGGGTGGTCGGTGTATGGGACATCCAATGTCGTCAATAATGAAATTCACCCGAATATAAACTTCATTATAGAAAAAGAAACAAACTGACAACTTAACTATATGGACCTAACCGTGATACGCGAACAAACACGACTAGACTACAAAAGATACAGAAAACAAACCACATTTGATCATACCATATATGTAGCATCAAACCATCTCGCACAACATAAGCCAGCAACGTACAGATCAATGGTGCAGAGACTTCACTCCATTCCCATGACTCCTATAAATTACTCCAACGAACTAAGCAACATTTACAGAATAGCTAATAATAACGGATACAAACAACGTGACATTGACAAACTTGTTAAGCAGTACAAAAAAAAAACAGGAACGCCAGCCGACGGAAACTCATAAGAATGATCAACAGTGTATTTTGGTAACATACGTAGGCAAAGAGATATACAAACTATCAAACTACCTTAGGAAACACAAACTGCAAACTGCATTCAAAACTAATAACAACATTGGAAACAAACTAGAACCAAAACTGAATGACATGGAAACTGACATGCAAGGACTGTGACATGATATATATATGCATAGGAAGGACAACACGGAAACTAACGACAAAATACAAAGAGCATTTACGATCACGCACATAAGCCTGACGCTAGGCAAACTCAATGAGATTGCTACACAAACAAAGCAAACGACAGAGACTTGACATCCTAGAAAGGCTTGACGGTAACATTATCAACGAACAACTTGTTACAAATTTTGATGCAATTTTCTCAGTACTAGAGCACACTCTTAGACGAAAACGGATATGAGATGAAACAGAGCCAACGGACATTCAGCAAACAAAAAACAACAACCGTATATCCCTCTGCCTGGCCTAATTTAGTAATTAACCTTATTTAGTACCTAACCTAATTTAGCACCACCTTCTTAACTCATCCTACGACTATATAAAGTCATTCCCTTCAACGCATCCGTTAGACACTGAAGATGACTCAAAGTAGTCGAAATGCGTCTGTTCATACAAAAAAGCAAGGCCCGATGGCTGTTAAAGTAAAAAAAAACACTATAAATTGTCATCCGTTGTTCGTCAGTGATTAGTTGAGCCTCGGAACCGCCAATATCTTCTTACACTCTATATCAATAGTCACATAGCACTCCGCATATTTATTTCCAATTTAAATGACACTACTTAATTGCTCGTCATTTTGTTACAAATATCAAACTACACTTAACCTCACGCTATGTTGTTTTTCCGAACCAAATGCAATGACACTTCTCATAGTTCGCATGTTGTCAAGATTCGACTCCAATAAGTTAATAGCCTGCTCCGAAATTCCATTAAAAATAATCTTTGCCACCAGTTGATCACATTTCGCATGCAGTGGATTATGTTGCGACTTGTGCGCGAAAATGA
This sequence comes from Odontomyia ornata, assembly GCA_963969285.1. Taxonomy (NCBI): domain Eukaryota; kingdom Metazoa; phylum Arthropoda; class Insecta; order Diptera; family Stratiomyidae; genus Odontomyia; species Odontomyia ornata. Next base: position 99,327,576 of record OZ017740.1, on the reverse strand, counting down.
TATTTCTCAAAGACATAAATAACTGGACGAGCAACAAGAATCTGTTTACTCGTCCATGTGGGAACCGAATTTCGACATAAATAAGTTATAAATAGCTAACGCTCTCGAAACTATATGATTCCCTCTGCTTCTCCTGCCCCTTTGTTTCCAGACAAGTTTTTCTTTCCTCTCTTCAGAGGAATCACTTCGCCCACTGACAACCGCGCACACCGACAAAATTTCATTTCACGTGCACACGTGAAATGGTAAGTATAAAGGTCCGTGAAGGACCGCAGCGATAGTCTGCTGCCTCGGCGAAGAAAGATGTTGATATCTTCCGAGAATGCACTTGTCTGGAACGCGTGAATGCGCTGGCAGGCTAGCACTGCAGTGTCATGGGGCGGGTTCATTCCCCCAGCACAAGGACCCACTACAAAAGAACTTCGCTTTCACGAATTCTTGGGTCTCAAAGAACGGTGACTGAAGTCGAAAAATTGTAGGTAACTACCAAAAGGGAAAATGACTTGTTCAGAGAACGAGTGAAGACAAACGACGTAGGGAAACCTCGTCGTTACCCGACGATTCTCATGGCCCACAAATAAGAGTGGGACAGCCGGATGGTGGTGGTGCCCCCTCGCATCCGTCCAACCGGATCAAGATACATAAACGTTGCAGTGGCCATATATTTCCCTTCTGAGTGGAAAACTAATACAACATAACTTATATGAACCTTCCCATTCGAAAAGAAATATACCGATGACCAATTTATATCATAGAGTTATGTGAGTGAATCACATAACCCTATGCCATCAAAAGGCACCTTGCTCGAGGCCACTCAACGCGCGAGATTCCCTGAAACAAAGAGAAGGTTAAAGCGTGCCCAATGGCTGGCTCATTTTCGATGTGGAAAACCTTCCACCGTACCGGGTCCTATACCCGGTCAGATAGGTCCAAAACGAAAAGACCGCCGTTCTACTTCAAAGAAACAGCATTATTATTCAATGCTCACATTCATTTGGACTAATTATACACTAAATATTATTAAGCAAAACAAAATATGCAAAAATTTAAATGTATGAATTTGAATCAAATACTCCTATAAAAAAAATGAACCCCTCTAAAATTTTAATTTAATTTAAAATACTAATCGTGTAGAATTGCAGCAAACACCCCAATTCCCCTATCACCAGGTGGATTCTATTCACTCACTAATTGTCGCGTACTGCATTTCACAAGACGAGCACTGAGAGGCATGACTTGACTAATTGATCGTATTCCCGGCTCCCACAATAAAATGTCTGTTGATCGTTTAGAAAACTAGAGATTTCGGTTTCTTCCTCACTTCTTGCTATTGAATCTTCGCAAACCCCACTCTGTTCATTTCACTCGTGATCAATATACTCTGACCCTACACGCACCCGTATCTAATCACGCAAACATCCACCGTGTATTTCTAGTTTTTTACACTTGTCTTTACTCGAATCTACATTTGGGAACGAACCGTCATCAACATTCACACTGAGACTCGATTATAATTTCATCGATGAGTTACCTGCTCATAATTTCGCACGTTTTGCATCGAAGCTAGCGCGTCTGATTATCAAAGCAATATCCCAGCATTTCATAAGCATAATCCTTCCTCGTGTTTGTGTCACATTGCGCATGGCTATTTTTGTTCGCATAAGATCCATCCAAGATCACTAACAAAACGGGCGAAAGACACTTCTCAGAAAAATGCTCTGCTTTAATTCTCGTGTTCTTGACTGCTATTGTGGGCTGCATCTAACTTGAGGTAGGCAAGGCAAGAGCTCCCCACTTGAGAATGATGTCAAACGTTTCATCCCCCAAACTAGAAGATTGACGAACACCATGAGATATTTGATCGCGATGCAAAACCCTTTGAACCTCATATTTACCAATTTTTGTCTTGCACTTACTCAAGAAACGCGTCAATAAAACTTCAAATTTCAGTTCTATTGATGAATTTCTGTTCTTATAAGAAAATTCTTAGTTCTTCCCCATCACGATTTCTTTTTGGCCATACTAAATGATATGTATAAGTCGTATCGTTGCACATAAGACGACAATTGTTATAATATTGTTTTTAACACTTTCACATACGTGACGTTTCTTTTCACTGCATCTACCTGCGGTGGCATGTCATCCGAAACGTAACAACGTTTTTTTTTTTGGTTACATTTTATTCTTTTTTTATCGAAATGGAAGTCCCCACCCCATATGCTCGCTGTTGCATTCCCCTCGGTTATGTGTAACTGTAATTCTCTGTCATGACCAATATGCATGCCCCGTATAAGCAACGAAATTGAATCAACTTACTGCGTCCTTCATGCTTCATTCGCATGTCTATATCTTCATCCTACCTTAGGCACTTCATCGGGATGCTTCTCGGTATTCGTACGGATTAAGTCACATGCTAATCCGTTGTCCGTCTCACCATTGTGTCCAGGTTATGTTTCCAGAACTTCCATTTCACCACAATGTATCGATCCTAATGCTTCAATTTCACTTGCCCGATCCTTCCTGTAATGCCTTTAACATTCTTTTGTATCAACCTTTCTTTTTTTCTGAGCTATTTACCTGGTTTTTCCTCCTTGATGTAATGTCTCGCACATGGACCTGCTCGCCTTCCTATTCCCAAATGACAATCTCCCACATGCCAGCAACTCAATTGTGCTAGTTGCCATAATGCAATTTTTATATTAACCGCAGTAAACGAAAAATTAGATAGATTTCAAATAGTGGTAAAAATTTAAAAATTTAATAATTTTAATATAATTAAAGAGTAACGTTTTAATTTGATAAAAGAGAAAATTGAGATAAAATGACGTTGAATAATAACAAAAAAATTAAAGGGAAATGTTTAAATCTGACGTAAAAGAAAATTGATATAAAATCGCGTTTAACGATAATAAGGCAAAAGAAAATTTTAGAAATTATAATTATGAATGGAAGAAATGAAATCTTTCTATTTTCTCTTTTGTCAACTCTGCAATTAATTTCAGCTAAGCGTGGGGAAGGTTTTCGAGCAGTCTGCTGGAATGACTGCTCGACTACTACAGGGCAACTGATTTTCTCGCGATCCCCAGGCGATGAGAATTGCGAAAAAGGAGCTGAAGGATCTTCAGATGAAGGTTCGATTGTCCGCGAAGTCGGAATGTGGGTGAGACGAGTGAAGAAACAGTTGACGGACGGACAGACTAACACGTATAGTTACGTTTTGCCGTAAATATGTAAACCTGTGTGGGCTTGAAACTAAGTGCGGACGGACAGAATAGGCGTGGGTATGTAATTATCGGTGGAGGTCTTTGCATGATATACTCCGACTTCTTTCCCCAATAGGTCAGTTAACAGGTAACGATTGGGTTCTACTACCTTCTGTGTGCGACTTTTTAGGAAACACCGGTCCAGTTTGGCATTGTCATGCCCGGCGGCGTAACTTTGGCAAAACTTACGCCGGAAAACCTCATCTCCTTCTTTAAAATTGGAAAGTTGTGACCTGAGGTTGTACTGTGCCTCATTTGCACGTCCCGCGGCCTTAATCTTCGGTCCGATTTGTTGGCGGAGGTCTTCTAAACGCTCGTGGGGCTCCACCGCAATGACGTGGTCTCCCAAACACTTTAATTGCCGTAACAGCCTGTATGATTTACCATGGCAAATCATGTGCTGTCCGAAGGCGGCAAATTAAGGTGCGACACCGGTGACGGAATGATAAGATGATCGCAGAGCGCACGTGATGGCGGACAATCTGCGGCCCCAATCTTTCTGAGTTGGATGAACATTAGAATGGATCGCGGCTAACAGCGTGCGACTCAACCGTTCAGATGCATTAGACTGAGGAGAGTATATGGGCGTCAGTTGATGTTCGACGCCGTACTGTTCGAGTAGGCCCTTAAACTGACGAGATCTGAACTGTACTCCGTTGTCCAAGTACACACTTTCTCGAACACCGAACACGTGGAGTACCCGACTCTCTAGAAATTTCACGATGGATGGAGTCGTGAACTTACGAATAGGTTCCACCAGCGGGAATTTCGAGAGCTGGTCCAAAACAACGATAGCTCCGATGTGTCCCAAAGAAGAACGAGAATATGGACCGAGTAGGTCTATGTTCAGACGTTGAAATACACGCTCTGGGACGCTGAGTTGACCCATTAGAGGTGGAAGAGGCTGGTTGGGCGCTTTAGTGTCTTTACAGGTCTTACAGGCACTGACGTGGTCTTTTACCTGGGATGCCATTTTAGGCCAGAAGAAGTATTTCTTAAGTTGCCATAGCGTCCGACCGTAACCTCCATGAGCACTTAAAAGATGGTCATGTGCGCGGAGGATCAGATGTTGTGTCATTACCTCCGGTACCCAGAGTTTCCAGGACTGTTCTTCCTGCCATAGATCACCAGTGGCGTATTCACCCACCCCGTCTGTACACGTAGCCGTCTTTCACTTTCAAATCAGGCAAATGTGATTATTGCGTCACGATGGCTGGCCTCAACTCTTTGTAGCTGTCTGATTTGAAATGTGGGCTGTCCAAATCTATCTCGATGGGGTCTCGTCATTCACTGCCTTCGTTATCATTCGTAAAACAGTTTGAGTACAACACAACAAATGACTCTCACACAAAGCTCGAACGTCAAACCAAAAGAAATTCCTAGAGGTGAGAAAACTCATGTGTCAAAGCCGATTCGTAAGTTTTTAATAAAAACAGAAAACTAAAGTGCCGATTCCGTACACGCGATCTTCAAAATTAAGAACTTGTCAAACGTGAACATGTTTTGGAGTGAATTAAGTGCAAAAACAAAAACATATCACTTCAAACCTCAACTTCATACAACTTTAGTGAAGGTTGCTAATTGCTTCGGCTCTCAAGATCGGTTGCGGATCCAGTACTCTCTATATCTATGGTATTTCTCTACCCCAATAATGACGGCACCGTCTAGCATCAACAGCCAACACTCAACCGCAACCGAATCTTTTTCTTCTTTATTCACCCCGAAATAGTTTCTTTATCATAATCACGCTGAATTTAAACTCGTGTGCTGCCTTTTCCTTTTGACAACCTCTCAAGCTCGGGTCGGACTTGATCAACCAACTACTTTTTGGCTCGCGTTACTACTAAAGACGTTAATTGCTGTCCCTCGCGAGATGAATATAGTAAAAGATCGCGACTCTTGACGTTGTAAATTTGGATTTTTGCCCTGACATAGTTTTACATGAACCTTACAACGAGACAAACAATGAAATAGCAAATTTAGATCCATTCCTTCCAGACAGATTCTACAAAATCATGCGACCATCTTTGCACGTGGATAAACTCTCCAGGTGATTGCAGAACGTTTCCTTCGTTTTTTCGTCCTTTTCTTTGATTGGGGGCATGTACGTTTATCCGCCAAAATTTTAATAATTTTACTATTATACGGATCGCACATATTCGTTTATTGACTGCCTAAAAATCAATAACGTACAATTCAAACTTTCTATCAACAATAAAGGGCACTCCGAATTCACGCTTTGCGGCAGAGATCTCACTTTTGAATATTTTGTAAGATCTCATATCTTGAATATCACTTCTAGTCCAGTTCGTTTCTTGGATTGCCAGTATGTGTAATTTATATCGACTGGCCTGTTGTAATGGTTCTTAATAGCGCCAGGATTGTTCGGTGATCTGACATTCTAGGATCCAATACAATGATCTTTTTTCGTTTGTGAAGTCATTACTGTAGGTCCAATCCATTCCAAGGCTTTGTAGCAGCTTTTGAAGTAATACAAGGTTGAAGGGACGTGGAGTTAGACCGTCGCCTAGCCTCTATTCCAGCGTCATGGTTATTACTCGTACTTCCAATTGCGTTATCAAGTACGGAAGACTCACCTTCACCCTCTTACATCACCAAAAAGGAGACGTAAGTAGAATTTAGTAGCAAAGCTGCAGTTGTTTATACAAAACAAATAGGCTTTAGTAAAAATATCTTACGAAACGCTAAAAGCCGATTATTCTTAAAATTGATTAATTCACAGAATGATTGATTAAAATTCTATGATTTAAATAGTTCGAAAAATTTATTTTTGCTGTAAAACCGCCCGGCGAGACCAAAGGTGAAAAAACGGAAACCAAAATAATTGGTTTTATATTGAAAATCATCATCTTTACTCTGCTATGGTGCATGGGTATCTGGTTACCTTGATTCATCTTCTGGATGTGAAGCGCTATGAAGTCAGTCGTTTTAAAATTGGAAGTTTATGTTCACTCCTTCTAGTATTACGCTAAAATCCTGTTTTTAGGTATATCAACGACTGTTCCTTGCTATAGCTCATAACTAGATAGCCCGCCATCAGTCTCATCCCTCTGTATGTCGGAATATGGATCTGCCTTTTTTCATGGTGGGAACTCCAGCCAAAAGCTAGCTTTGGTAACGCTAATCAGTTAAGAGAACTTTTATTGCGAGCTGCATGCCACACTCCGATTTTATCTTTGTACCGTTTGCAGATACCCTCATATACCTATAGCAGGCACATAATGAAGTTTGAATATCCAATCGCATTGCACTTCCTGGATGTTCTTCAATGCTATTCAGATAGACTTAACGAATCGAAAGTGTCACATATCCGACACAACTGAAACAAGTTGTATCTAAGTAAAGACGAAATATTCACGACAGATTGAATCTATAACCAAATTACCAAAGTATTAAAAAATATATATACCAAATTATAGATATGGCTGAAATTCAGGCCGTAATGCATGAAAAAAATTCCCTGTATCACATTCACAAATCAGTGACAATGCAACTCCGAGTCATCCATAAACTTCCGAGAATCTTATCTTAGCCATTCGCAATAGCCACTATAAAAACCTGCTGAATTTTCATAGAAACCAATAATTTTTAGCGGCCATAAACCAGCATACTTTGTATTTTCTTCGATATGGCCTCCGAGTCATATAAAACTTTATCCTCCCGAAAGTTAGGACACTCTCATAAACTAACAGGACCAGCGAAAAAGAATCCGTTCCGGGTGCAGACACTAACTCATTTTATTTTCATTCTCCATGTTGTCGGCCAAACAACAATGCCAAGCCATTTCCCGAAAATATACAGTTTGCAAGGACAAAGAAATTGTCCGTTGCTCTTTCGACTATGTTAAATATAAATATCAAGAGCAGACTACAGCAATTGGCGCTGCTAAATCCATATACAGTACAGCGAGCACTCTAGACTATATCCATCAGCCATATCCTTTTTAGGCAAGAAAAAGTTGTACTCGAGTGTAACCTTTTATTCAACGCATTGTGAACAATTTATGAGTTCGATTGCTAACAAATGGCTAAAAGTGTAGCCTCATTTTGCAACAATGGGTTGAAGGTTCAAATTCTGAAGTGAAAGGATTCCATCGCGTCCATTTGTTCTTGTACGTATGCATGTATGTATGGCGTGGCCTGATTGAAGAGGATCCTGTGGAAACTCGAATAAAGTACAACTTGTAACACTGAATCGCAATGCAGAGAGTGGTGAGAGCAAGTAACTCCCGGCTGGCATTTTTGTGGAGCAATTTTTGTTCCTGTGCAGCAATCCTTCCTGGACTGAATTGAGCTACGCGCATAATGCAGGGACAAAAGATTTTATTAGCTGAATTCTTTGAATTTCTTATGTTTGAATCAAACTGTGGATTGTGAGTTGAAATAAAACTGGACTGTGCACTGTTCCGCCATTGATTGGAATTTTGTGGTTGCACGGCTGAACGAAGAGAAATGCGAGCTCAGTGAAAAATTTCCACTGAATGCTCCATTTCACAAAATATTTGACAGACATTCAACAATAAACAGAAGAGGATTCATCCAAGCTAGAGGGAGCAGAAGCAATCAATCGATGTATATATTTGTTCGTCCACCTTCGTTGATGCTGAAAACTTTATCAATGCAACTTGATACAATATTTCTCTAAGAATTTGGAATATGTGGACCTATCTATGGATAGTTCAATCGAATGAATTACCAAGAACATTTCATTGTGCCTTAGAAGCAAAGAATTTAGCGTGATTTCTATATTTAGAAACAAACGTTCATTGGTCTATGAGCAACAACGAACGTGCTGATTAATTCTTATGAAAAGGTCTTTCAGAACTAGATAGGGGACATTCTGGTTAATTAGTGATAATCATAACATAATCATTGTCTCCATATGAGAATTTTCCAGCTGGAGACAACAAATTCTGGCAGGAATCTCATTCCGTTGTAAGAACGCTGCCAAGTGTATCCAGCAAATATCTTAGCTAAGTTTGTTAACTAGCTATTTGCCTGGGTTGAATGAACCCCCGTGATCCCTGTTCTGACTAAAGCTTAGTATGGATGAAACTTATTGCAGAGGTTCTTCATATAGTAGGAAGGTGAGGGCTATTACCCTAAATATTGAGAGTCTTCAGGTGGAGCTTTCAGGGTCCGGTTAGCCCCGTTGAGAAGGGCCGCGGTACCACTCATTCACCCGGCCCCATTCCCCTTGAATCACCGAGCCCGAAGCAATTCCCTTAAAGTTGCAGCACTCACCCGTTTTTGCTCACCGTATTGTAATTTTGTAGATTTTCACCTAGATATTAAAATCTTAAGCCAAATACTTGTATCTCCATCTTCACTTTCTGATTTGATGTTTTTTTTAATTTTTTAAACTATGTAAGAAAACTCTGGGGAAACTCGACCTGACCATGGGAGCTAATTAATACCCGAGATTTGCCACTTGTCGTTCGATCTATAACCACCACATATTTTAATTGCAACCCACAATACCAAGTTGAACAAATAAAAGCTTATGCTACCACGTGAGACCAACTCGTAATTTTAGGAAAGCTTGTACTACGAAGCCGCCTGCACTTTGGATTGGGCTCCACGCACAATTCTTGAATACAATATTTAGTAACAGCATTTAATCACTTGAGCCTGATAAAATGAACCATATTATATACAACCATATTATATACAATATGGTTTGGAAGTGAATGACATTTTCGCACTGAATGTGGGGATTCCATGCTGGCGAGTGGCTGGACTACTCCCTAAGTACCTCCCCTGTTAACCCCAGGACTCAGCTTTGAACCATTTGACGCATTCCTTTGTTGCAAGTCTCGTTTTGCTACACCGTGAGGTGCATTCAAGCGGAGGGATCTCTCGCTTCAGTAGGAGGGGTGAGAGAAAAAGGAATTGCTAGAAATGCGATCTCCCAGCGCTGATGTCCCCCGCTGCTATAAGTCCCTTTTACCTTTTAGGACTGTCCAAATATAATGTGCTACTTCTTTCTATTTGTCAACTGATCTAAGCATCAGGGGTAAGCTCTCCTGTTAGAGCTTGTCCCATTTTTCCCGCTGAAAAAATGTGTGGCAGGCATCGTTTCCTCTTCTGCGCAAAACTGAAAATTGGGGCGGTGACTTTCCATTCTTGTGCAGAAAAGATCCACTTATGCCCGCTCAACAGCTGGGTCAAAAAGAAGTCAGTCTCATCATGCTTTCAATTTAGTCACGGTCACACATCTGGGGTGAACCACGCAGTCCATTTTCTTTTCGTGCAATTTACCCAAGATTGCGGCTTGGCGTTGAGTGCAACTGTCTCCTAATTGTCCTCGTTTTGACGCAAGTAAATAGTTTCTCACTCTTCAGCAATCAGGGACACATGTATCACGCCTGCAATAACTCTCACTATTGAATCAAAGACTGTTGGATATGAAAATGCAATCCTCAGTGCCTCTCCCCTTTTTTAGGGTTTTGTAAAATAATTTTACAAAACCCTTCTAAAATCGCGTCCTGTCTGTCTGTCTGTCTGTCTGTCTGTCTGTCCGTCCGTCCGTCCGTCCGTCCGTGTGTCACAGCAGTTTTTCTCGGAAACTGCTTAAGCTAGAAGCATCAAATTTTGTATGTAGGTGTAAAGTGGTGATCTCTTCAAAGTTCAACTACTAAAAAATTTTATGAGGTATTTAAGGGGGGTCTCCCCATGTAGGGGAGTGACCCGCCGAAAAAAAAATTTCATTGAAGGTAGCCAATATGGGTATCAAATGAAAGGTCTTGATGAGAACTTTTCAAAACAGGTCATAGTTTGGCAAAGTTTGCTTCGAGGGGCGCACAGGGAGTGGAAATACACGAAAAATTTGTGTCCCCCCCCCTCGCGATTGGACACCTGTAATCCGAAAAATCTGAAAAAAATCAAGAATGTAGGCCTTGATGAGTACAACAACAACAAATACGTGAAAAGTCGCAATTCACTCAACTTTCTTAGTAATAGTATGATTTATCGATTTTATGTTTTCTTGAATAAAATCTTAACGGTACACTTAAATTCAATTAAATTCAATACGTAGATGCCTATTCATAAGATTGATCTACCCTGAAAGTCTCATAAAGATTGAATCATATTTAGCGATGTTATAGCGGTTTGAATTTTCCTGTATTACTATGGAACAATATGCGCTGCATTTATTACTATGGCAACATATGGCTATGGAACAACATGCACTTTTTACCGACTCAGACACTACAGTTTTGCTAGGATTTGCATGAACATTTCAGGAATGATAGTCGCCATGTATATCTTTGAGAATCGGTTCAGCTAGTGGTATCAGTCATCGTAAAACAAAATAGTGGCTGTTTTAAATGCGAAGATTGAACAATTTCGAGTTATTTTTTCCCAACTTCAACGTTTAAGGTGCATGTTTTGAACACTTGATTCAATTTGATGAATGACTGAAGATGAGCACCTACAATTAATGCTCATAAGTGATACAAGTCAAGGAGGTGGGAGAGAGCTCCTAGCAAAAGGGTTTTGTAACCATTCTAGGATTCGAAAAATTGGCCATTAATCGATGATAACAGTACAGGAGACTGGCCCCTGAAAAAAATTCATCAAATGTAGCCGATATGAGTATGAAATAAAATTTTTCATGGCAGCTTTTCCAAACAGTTGTTAAACTGTCAGTTTTTACTTCAGTGGGGGCACAGGGGGGAAATACATGAAAAATGTGTTTCCTCCGTCGCGGATGGACATCTGAAATAATTATCAAGGGAGATATTTATGAGTATAACAATACCAAAACCCTTAGAAGTCGAAATTCGTTCAACTTTGTTAATAATAGTATGATCTTCGTCTTTGAAATGTTTCTTGATTTGATTCGATACGATGACTGCATTTTGTAAATTGAATACGAAACCCTTCTGACATGAGCGTAGGTCTGTTTACCCAACTTGTTTGTACCTATGACAAGCGTTTTTGGTACATCTCCTTACTAAGAGCTTCGCTCCATACTTCTGCTCCATATACACTGATCCTATGGCACTCAACAAGCGGTGCCTTGCTAGTGAGTTGGGTCCCGCTACATTAGTCATAAGTCGACTCAGAACCGATACGCAAGAAGCAGCCTTCTCAGCTGTTGTCCTGATTCGCTCAGTGAAATTCATCTTTGAGTCTATCAGTAGCCCCAGGTACTTTACCGCAGGCTTTGATACGATTAGTGTGTCTCCAATACTGATCCTCCTAGCTCTAGGGATTCTCTTCTTTGTCAAGATGACCACTTTGTGTTTTTCTAGTACTAGCCTGAACCTGCAAGTAGTCATCCAGTCTCTCACGTGGCACATCAGCACACATAGCCAAAATTGCGCTTGTTTAGTAACTAGACCTGTAACATCATCTGCATAGCCTGCTTTTTGGACTCTGCTCAACACCTCTGTAATTGCATCGATGACGGAGTGTCCTACTCTAAAGCCATATTCCTGGAGAGATAGATACCAGCAGTACGAATTGTGCTAGTGAGCCTTCTCTTTATAAGTTTGTCTACCGCCTTCCCAGCCATGTCTAGTATATATTACGAGTATTATGCAGACAGCGATCCAGAATTTCCCTTCTGTTCTGTAGGCAATCGTTGAATGCGCTGAGCACCAAAACAGGACAACGGTGATAGACAAGCTATAATCCCTCAGCTGGAGTACCATCTGGACCTGAAGTCTTTTTGTTTTTATTGTTAAGACCACCTCTTTCTACCCGAGCTGTGTGAAGAGTGGACACTCGATGCGTGGACAGCGTCAATATGGAGAGGATGGGCGTAGAAAAGTGTCTGCACTATCTCCATCTATTTCTTTTTAGGCATGCAAGACGTCCGTAGGGCACAAAACTCCTACATAAGAAGCTTGTAGCCAAAGCCCCATAGATCCTTGTTCATATCGTCCAGCAACCCTTGCTATTTATTAATCAATTTCGGTTCGGCTTGTCACAGACCCATACCCGTTGAGCTTCATCTTGAGGCTTGTGACACAGCCTTTGCTTTTCAGCAATTTTATGTTAGTCGACAACCATACACAAGAGGTTTACCGTGCCGGGGTGTTTGACGGAGCATAAAAATGCTGCAAGCAATTGTACTAGTGCTAATAGTTAAGTTCACCGTGTCTTGAGCTGTCAGTTGCTCCATCTCTTGTGAATCCTCCTGAAGTGAAGCAGCTGCTGTGAGCAACTCGAAAAATCTCTTGATGTCCATCCTCCCATTGTTCTAACCAATTGTAGAATGCCGAGAAAATTGTCATTGGGAGGCAGCTTCATGGCAAAGTAGTCCTCAAATGCTCTCCAATTGTATATCCTCCGTACTAAGGACCCCGAGGCGAATGTCACTTCCGGTTTTGTTTCATCATAGCCAATATGGCGAAAATTTTGCGTATTATTGGTGTGTAGACTGACAAGTGCCATCCTTGCCACTTTTTCTAGGATTTCCCCCCCACCCCCCCCCCCCGAGTCTTTTAAAGACACCCTGCACTCGTTAACTTTAACGTTAAAATCTCCCCAAATGAATAAGTTCCCATTTGCGTACGAGACAGTGTCCTCCAAAGCATTAAGCTTGGCTTGGAAAGATGGTATCTATTCGGCATTGGGTATGCACTAAAAAAATCCCTGGGCACTGAATCCACACAAAACTATCCCTTATCCACAGCCGTCCTCCTGGAAGTCACTGTTCTGAACCCAAATGGTGGCAGTACTGCTCCATGAGGATAACATGATGCAGAACTTTTATCATTGTGTTGCTAACGCAGCAGCAAAACGTCAGCTTTTATGTCCTTGCAATTTGCTCGAGGAGGTTTTGGCCGGTTGAACTGTGGTGTAGGCTTATCCGCAAGATACGGATCATCGAAGCTCTGATTTTGCTTTGGCTAGGGTTTTCCGGAAAACCCAGCATTTTGCTGGTTCCAAGACGTGCCTAAGATCTGGTCTCGAATCAACATTTCTTGCACAGGATACAGTATGCGTCCTTCGCACACTCCTTTCTTTTATGTCCCATTTCACAAAGTTTGTAACATAGGGAACTCCTAACGGATCCATTACAAACTTGTGCGGTATGACCATAACCAAGGCATTTGAAGCATTAAAGAGGCACTGATCTTCATAGTACCCGGCAGATGACTCACCCTGTTTTTACTTTTCCTATATTCAGAAATTGTTCGGGATCTTTTTTGTTAAGTCAATAATATCCATGCATTGTCTCGTAAGATTTCCTGGTGTCAGTCTCGCTTTGACTCTGCCCACGGTAGAAAGCTTTTCTTTACTAGCTTTTCTACCTCGGCCAGATTTGTGGTGCAGTAAATGTCTCTTAGTTAAATCGTCAACATTGGCATGAGCGAGGCTACAATTGAACTTTTGCCGAGGACTTTCTTTACCACGTTGCAGAATGCTTGTTTGTTTTCGGTTTCTGCTATTCAGTATTTGGCCAGACTAGGTTAGTTTTACTACTTTAATAGCTGTGGTGGTATCCGTGGATCTTATATTGCTCCCCATATCCCAAAACCCTTCTGCTTAGAATTGACCGTCTTGGTGTTTGACAAGTAGTGCCTGCTGCTGGAGTCCTCGTCGTGGCTGTTTTCTCTCCTGTTGCATGTTCTGTCTTTGTTCTTGCTGGCCGTCAGTGTGAACATTATTTTCTGGCACGTTTTGAACGAGTATCTTTAAAATTTTTGTCTCTACTTTTATCAGCACTGTCTGGAACTCCTAGTCTGGGTTTTCACACCCAAGCACTATCTGGAACCTCTAGTCTGGTTTTTCACGCCCATGCTGCTCCATTTCATCTCAATCTCCTTCCATTGGACTAGACACCATTCTTTCATTGAAGTTCGATGATGGAGCTATCTGCGCATGCAGTTTAGGCTTAGTTCTCAGTGCCTTTACAGCCTTTTGCTTTTCTCCGGCCTTTCTATTCTTTCCACCCTTATCGAATGCCTCTCTATGTTCGGATTAGTCATTCTTTTTGGTGTCGTTGGACGGCAATTGTATTTTTCGACCTCTTTTCTTGGTAGAGGTTATTGGCTTCCACCCAGTCCTTCAGCCAAATTTTCGATGGTGGCGGTGATTGTACAGCAGCGCTTCCTTTGACTGATCGCTTCTTCTTTTTCTACTGTAATCACTTTGTGGACCTCACGATAGCTCGTTATTATTTCCGCATTTAAGACCCTTGCTTTGGTCACCCTGATAGTGGTTGCACTGAAACCATTGAATTTTCAGTGTTCACTATATTTTCCTTCACTTCACTAACATCTGGTAACTCCTCCAGGTTACCTCACTGCTCCTTATTAGGAAGCTCTGGCGTTTACATCGTTTTTTGTTTGCTTCGCCCGAACGCCGCAAGAATTTTAGTTTGGACAAGGCTGTCCGTTGTTCTTTGTCTTTGCTGTCATTATATTCGTTATTATTTCCGCATTTAAGACCCTTGCTTTGGTCACCCTGATAGTGGTTGCACTGCAACCATTGAATTTTCAATGTTCACTATATTTTCCTTCACTTCACTAACATCTGGTAACTCCTTCAGGGTTACCTCACTGCTCCTTATTAGGAAGCTCTGGCGTTTGCATCGTTTTTTGTTTGCTTCGCCCGAACGCCGCAAGAATTTTAGTTTGGACAAGGCTGTCCGTTGTTCTTTGTCTTTACTGTCATTATATTCGTCATTGCTTTTTCTGTCGTTGGTGCTGATTTCAATGTGCTGTCGTAGGCTTTTTTTTATATTTTTTTAGGTTTTTTAGTTAAAATTGTTCCAGTTTGACTGGATCTCCCCTCGAAACTATTATTTACATTCGTGTGCGCAATCGAGCTTTGGGCCAGGTTTATCTTCGCAGAGCAGGGAGACCATGTGAGGGTTGACACAAGTCCTTTTGGGGACACGTATTCAGAGCCAGACCGGCACTAATCGGAAGTTGGTCTCAACTGAACCTACACCACCAACCCAATGGTGCAAACTTCGAACGTAGCCTGAGGCCTGCCAAGCTTTTGCTGGGACGGAGACGATATGATAGTAGGATTTGAGCCATTCACGTACGAGTATCAAATTGGCGCTACCTTGCGAAGCAACTAGATCCGAACCATCATATCTGCCAGCCCAAAGCGTAGCCCAGATTTAGACAGAATCATTACCCTTCATTCGAGGAGGAACTCCCGGTGACTTCCGTATCGTTGGCTCCCCAAAAAATGCTGGATTTTGAGAGTATTTATATCAACCGGTATTACCCAGGCAGGAAAAGGGGCCTGTTTAGAAGATGAACTTTAGTCAATTTCGATTTTCGCTCCTCGGCACTATGCACTTTTGACCTCGACATCGCCACCACCGTGCCAGTTTCCCTTTTTAAAATTATTGCCACATCCATAATACAAGCTGCTACCAAAAAGACCTGCTCCGCTTTCACAATACTAGCTGTTTACATGAAGATCGGCGTCGCTTCCACAATCCAAAACTCAAAACGAAGATCCTCTTTTGTTTTTATTGCCTTCATGTCCTTTTGTTAAATCACCGTTAATGGACGGCAGTTCCAAGTCCCAGGCGACGATCATTCAAGGTTATCACCCTCAAATTGAATTAGCTTGGCTCGACCCCTTAATTTTTAGAACTAGACTTTCTAAGATGAGAGTTTCCACTTGCCACTATCAGCTGATTAACTCGAGGTCTCAAAGGTTTAAAAACTGTTTATCCGCCTGGCAAATCAATATTTTACAGCTTTTGTAATAATCAAGTGCTGTAATTTAGCAAAGTGACGAGGGGAAGCAATCATAGCAACGAGGATCCCAGCACCAGCTCACTTTGATATCTGCGGGAGAATTTGGTAGGCATGGTACTTTGCTCGTGTAAACATAAGTTGTAAATCGTTAGTGTCGATTGGGTGTTGAGCATCAATTGGGATTCATGAGTTTAGATTCATTTTCTGATGAAAAACTCGTGGTTCCATTTCTACCGGTTAGCCCAACATATTTTCACTCTGCAATTCACAGTTCAATGAATCTTTCACTCCAATAAGTGTTAAAAAGTCATTCGCTGAAAATAAGAAAGAGTTTGATTATGATGCCGGTAAATACAAAGAAAGTACCAGTTTGTGACGCTTGCAAATGCAGCAGACCGGGGTGTGCTTCTGACGGGGATCGGTGTCATCGGTATTTTCTTGGATCTCGTGGTCCATTACCCAACTGTTTCCTAACTAGATATATTCTTATCATAAAAATTCAAACATATTTCTTTTTTTCATAATGAATTTCTTCATAGACTCGTATTTTTGGTCGCTGCTCAACTCAAAGTCGCTGCTTTAATGCACTCCGTCACATTGGTCATTTTTTATCAAATTCTCTTAGAGTTTTAACGCATTTCGGGGTTCTTTTGTTTTTTGTGGTTGAGAAGTAAAAGCTATTTATGCTCTCAGTGTAAGGTTGCCAAAAAAGAACCTTGGGTGTAACAGTTTGACACTTCACTTCTGGCTGAGACTCGTTTTGCTATGCCGGGGGTATCATCAGGTTGAAAATCCCTCCTCTAGCGGGAGGAGAAGAAAGAAATAAGATTGCGAGAAAAATGATCTCTTAACCCCAAAGTCCTTGGCAGCTGTGAGCCCTTTTTATCTTTTAGGACTTCCCGAGAAAAATGTGCCACATGGTTTCATTTGCCGGTCGTCCGTCTTTTTGATAGAACTATCCACCCGTACACTTGTTACCTTGTGGAGATCATGGGGCAGTCTGTCTCATCTTTTGCATGCAAAAAATGTGTTACAGGCATTGTCTACTTCTCCTGCGAAAGCCTATAGTCAGGTACAGCACTCTCTAGGAGTGAGGGTAGTAGTTATGACGCCTACAATGACTGAACTCTTCTCTGTACTTGTGCCAAACGTTTTAAGTGCAGCTCCTTGATGAGAGCACCACTCCATATTTCTGCTTTATACAGTAGCCCGAACTCAATGGATTACAGCAAAAGTCGCCTTGTGGGGTTGCGTCGCCCTACGGTGGCCATAAGTTGACTTAGAGCCAATGCGTCTGAATCAGTGGTTGGGGACCTATCTCCTCGGCAGTATGGCTTTAGAACAGGACGTTCTACCATTGAGCCGATTGCAGAGGTGGTGACTGTGGTCCAAAAGGCAGAGGCACATAGCCACACCAAGCGATGGATCGTCCTATTGATGACTCTTGTCATCGGGAACGCCTTCAACTCCGCTAGATGGGTGGATGTTCTGGATATGCTGGAAAAAGCCTTTTCAAGTTCCAGAATATCTAATCCGGCTTTTGAAGGACTACCTAAAGGTATGCTAATGCGCCAAATGAGAGTCTGGATGACTGCTCGCAGGCTCTTTTGGGCACTGGAGAAAACCGAAGTGGTCATCTTGACAAAAACAAGAATCGCTAGAGTAAGGATGATCAGTATTGGATTCGTACAAATTGAATCGAAACCAGCGGTAAAGTACCTGGGGCTACTGATCGACTCGAAGATGAATTTCTCTGATTGGTTAGTCACGCTCCCCCGATTGTCGGTATTGCCCAGGAGAGGAAGACAATGCCTACCACACAATTTTTGCGTGCATAAGATGGGACAGGCTGTGAAGGACCCTCTGCTGGGAGACGGGAGAGCTCATTCTGGATAGTGTGGTCGTGGTGTTGCTCGAATCGGTTGACAAATGGAACCAGGTGGCACATTATGTTCAGGCAGCCCTCAAAGATAAAAGGGACTCACAGCAGCCGCAGATGTTGGGGCTAGAGGATCGCTTGTCTGGCATTTCCTCTTCCCTTCTCTCCTCCTGCTAGAAGAGGGATCCCCCAGCTTGAAGGTGCCTCACCACGTAACAAAACGAGACCTGGCCCGAAGTAATGTGTCAAACGGTTCCAGGCTAGCTTCTCAGATTGACAGGGGAGGTGTTTAGTCGGTAGTTCAGTCGCCTTTTGGTGAGCATGGGAGTCCCGCAATCCGTGCGTAAATGGGGATTCACCTGTCTACCACAAAAAAGATTCCATTCTTGGAGAAGTCCTGCATGAAAGTGTATACATAAAGCATCTAAGTATTATCTTTGACGACAAACTAAAGTTTGCTCATCATATAAGGATGTTCATTTCTAAGGCATCATGCCTTACTGGCTTTTTCCTTAGATCCTTTAATAACTTTCGCATTCCTTCTACTTCCATCTGTCTCTTCATTTCTTTAGCTTACAGTGTGTTAGAATATTGTTCGCCAGTGTGGAATCCACATTTCAAATATCTTATTGAATCTAATGAATCAATCCAACGTGGATTCACACGTGATTATTTTATAGATGCCGTTTGGACTACAAACCCTACATAGCTCGCCTACTAAAGGGTGGTCCAACCATAATGCACGATGTGAGTCCAACCATAATGCACGATTGTGAGTCACACCTTAACGTTAAGTTTTCAGCCCAACTCAATTTGACATTTCTTTGTTTCAATAATTGACAAATTCAATCTTGGAGAGGTACAAAATCGAGCAGTGCGTCAAGGGTTTTGAAGCCTTTTATGAAAATGGGCGTTCAAATCAAAATGCATTTCGTGCACTTCGTGATTTTTTTGGTCAGCATAATCGACCAAATGTGTCCACGGTCGGGGGAACTGTGCACAAATTTCAGCAAACTGGGTCTGTAGGAAATGTGAAATCGTTCTGCGGAAAACATTGCTGTTGTTCGTGATAATGTTGTAATAAATCGGCCCTACGCCACTGCCGACCATTTTTCAGTCACTGACGTTGGATGAAAAGATAGATGGCAGCAGAAGTCACTATCACCCACATGACCATTAGTAGGCAACCAGTACATGCGCAATGTGCCAACGTATGACTTCCCATCCTACGTCAGTTCTGCCGAAGAGTGTCGTCGGCTTAAAGGTAAATCATCCGATCCAGAGGAGAAATGTCGCGGATACTGTTAGCGTAAGAAAGTGAACGTGTTTTTCAAATAGCGGTTAAAATTGTATACGTGGATGTCCGTCGCTAGTACTCGATTGTTTTGCTGTGAAAGTTTAGCATAACTGCGAATATTTATTTCAAACCGTTCAAAAAAAATAAAATATTGCAAGCCGATTGAACTGTGCGTATGTCACCTTTTCAGAAGGATGAACTTCGATCGAATACGGAGGCGAATTGTGTTTTGACAGAAAGTGCGCTATCAACAAAAGACACGACGCATTTTTAATTCCAGTGTCATCTTCTTGCTTTAATTCCGTGTTCTAAGTAGCTGTTCGTTGCCATCTTCCATCTGTAGTAAAGATAAAGACGACATTGACCCGGAAGAAGTTGCAAAAGTCCCGGTCCTGTTGTAAGACATACTCCTGATATAGTGAGTGTGTTAGATACAGTTGGCGCAGACATGGTAGAGCTTCGGTACAAGGTGCAATGACATCAGAATTTATGCAGCTATTTTGTATCCACTAATGAAATTATTCGTCGGTTGAAACACTGATTTTTCAAATTTTTACTGCTGGATTTTTTGTTCCGAAGGAATTTTTGATTACAAAATCCCTTGGAGACAGCACAACCAAACTACAAAACGGCTTTTAGCAATGTTGATGAAAATACAACGACACTACAAAGCTGTATGGATGCCACGTTACCAATAGACGATCGTGAAGCTTCAAACAATGGAACTCCTATCCCATCTGATTTGAGTGCAGCTGAATCGACGCCAAGGAAAAATCAAATGGCAAGTGTCGCCCCAACGTTGAGTGGGGTTAGAAGAGCAAGTAAGTCTTACGAGGAAATATCAGCAGTGCCCATCGTGATATCAGTATTTATTTTTGACAATAATCGGATGTTAGTGCAAATTCGCTAATGTTTTGCAGGTGATTTTGAGATATCATTCTGGTTACAGCAATGCTTCAAATATTACACTACTATTGGTTAGAGCTAGACAGATGCAAAGGAGTTGGACAATTATTTCCCTTATCACCTGTCTGTCTGAAGATTTTAAATAAATTTCGCACCATTATTTCCATTATAAAAGCATAAACGTTTACCGCTAATACATAGAAATGTTGTCACCGAATTTCAACAGTAATAGCAGTTAGCATCAGTTATTGTGCAAAAAAATCAATAAGCAAAATGCATCGTCGATCGAAAGACGAAGTTGAATGAACCTTCCCAGTTGACAATCGAGTCTTGGCTTTCACTTGGGATGCCATACCTCCCCTCAATCTCTCTTTGCTGAGTATAAAGTCATGCCTCTGCCTTTTAGATTGTTCCAATTAACAGTGCCCAGTATCGCTCATTTATATATCCCTCAGAATTACCTTAATTTGAGTATTCGGTTGGTAAATATTCTTCTGGATCCCATCAGTATTAAGCTTTTTGATCGCCATAACAGATTTTAATTCTTATTTACAACAAATTATATTTATTCATCAATCGGTTGAGCTCCATAATTAAGATACTAATCATACTTTTTCGGCAAATTAATCATATGTTACATTTTATTAAGGCCCATTTTCAATTTACATTCTTTATGCGAAGCAGACTCGGAAAAAAAGTATTACAGAAGACTACTAGGTATAAGATGAATCGAAAGCTTAAGACTTCCGTAAATGATTTATTCACAAATAAGTATTCATTCTCGAATACAAACTATCAAAATAGTGTTATCGAAAATTGTTAAATGCGCTTCTTGGCTATTATAAACTTGCTTGCTAGTAAATAATCTTAAGAAATAATCTTCCAATCAAGCTTGGTCTCCAATATTTTTTTATTTTGATGTCATTCTTATAAATTATAAATTTTCCCAAAACTATTACTCCATTGACATCTGCAAGATTAGGAAAGTAAAGCTAAAGAAAACACATAAAATATTCAGATGGAAACAAAAATTGTTTATTTAATATTATACCTGAAACACAACATCATTCAAATGTTTTCCACGGGACCTCTTATAGGCCTCAATCCTTTTGACTTCACGAATATTGGTTTTCAATTGCTCAAGACTTTGAGGATTGTTCACGTAATCACAATCTTTTGCATAGCCCCATAAAAAGAAATCCAAAGATGTTAGGTCACAGGATCTTGCGGGCCAATTGACATCGCACAATCTCGAAATTACGCGTCCTGGAAATTTCTCTTGCAAAAGTGCTCGATTAGCCTGTGTTGTGTGACTTGTAGGTCCGTCCTGTTGGAACCACTTGTTCTCCAGATCATACTCTTCAATTTCTCTCCAAAAATAATCGGTTAACATCCGTCCATAGCGGTCAGAATTGACTGTAATGGCTCTTCCTTGATCATTTTCAAAAAAATATATTTATATATTTATATATTTTGAGAGCCCCATATGCGGCAATTCTGTTTATTTACGTAACCACTGAGCGAAAAATTAGCCTCATCATTAAAGAAAATTTGTTCGAAAAATCGTTATCAATGGCTTGTTGTTCAATCACCCAATTCGCATACATTCTGCGTTGTGTATGGCCTTGAGGCTTAAGTTCTTGAGTGAGTTGGATTTCGTACGGATGGAGATGCACATCCAATTATTAAACCCGCCACAATGAGCCGTAAGACAATGTAATGATTTTAGGTCTAAGACCGGACGAGGAACCGACCTCTCATCGGTTCTAGACGTTAAATCTGAGTAGTGCCAACGGATGGTAGCCACCGGTCAACCAATCCGTGCACCGTAATCCATTCACGCGGTGGCTGCTTGTCGGCAAGCTAGATCGGAGAGGGTTTCGGTCGCGGGTCTCCGAATGGATTACGCTCACCTGCAATCTTCAGCCACCAATACATGCCCGTTTTCAAACGCGTCACAAAACAAAACCATACGGAGAGGAAACCTGCTTTACGTTACTCCGTATTTCTTCGTTTAATCATTCAAGGACAACAGTTTAATTTTTACTTCGCGTTCCCGAATTACCGACGCGGTACCGAAAAATATGCTACGCTAACCCAACCCGACGAAAGCTACGCTAATAAAAAGGCAAAACAACAAAGGTACCGCGTACCGCGCACGACGCGAAACCGACCTCAGCGGATTTCCTCAAACCCTACCCCCGCGACGGCATACCTACCCTGCACTTTATTTTTCGCTGAAAGGAAGAACCACTGGAAAGGAAAGTCGTGTTTTTAATTAGCAATTCATATTATTCTTTTTATTTCTTGCATCTCAATACTAAATTTGTGACCTGTTCAATTTATAGTTAATCGAACAAATTCCTTACTGGTTTCTAACAAAAAAATTATTTACACCCTTATGGAAACAATAATATGGTATAATTATCATTGTTTTAGGGATATGATATAAAACTTTTTGTTAATTCTCAAAAGGATTGTAATATTTAGCAACTACGTTCATTGAACCGCCTCGTTCACTGCAAGTAATGTAGGAAATCAATTCATGTACGCTCATATACCTCCGATATAAACCTTCAATTTCTCTTTTAAAAATTACTTTGAAGGTAATTTTCGCGTAAGGCCACTTTCCTTTTAAAATTTATACAAAGGTGACCGAATTTGGAAATTTTAATGAGTCATTGACTGGAAGTTTTCAATTAGAAAAAACCGGCAGAATCAAAGTTAATAAGTGTTAACTTTCTTGCACCTAAGTGGCGGCCCAAAAATTATCTTCAATAGTTTTATTCAATTTCTCAATTTTAAAGGTTAAAAATTTTCCTCGGTTGTTTGTTTACACACTATTGTACTTTATTTTGTAGTATGAAGAGAAGAAAAAAGACTCGCAAAAATACTGAATTTGACTTTCATCAATATCTCAAGTATTGTTATTTGTATCATTGGTTGCTATTTTTTATTATGATATCTATTATGCCTTATTATTGTTTGTATTATTTGGTATTCATTAACATGCTTAGTATTAGGTCTTATTATTATTGGTTATTTATTATGATTGTTCGTATTATTTCTCAGTATTATTTGTTAGCTATTATAGCGTTCAAATTATTTTGTATTATTATTTGTATCATGAGCTATTTATTATTAAGCTTCAACATTACAAATATGACAGTCATAAATTCTTAATTTCATTAAAATTTCTAAAAATTTACCAGTTATTAATTCACATATCAATGGATGATTATATATTAATGCAAGTATTTCCATAGTGTAAATCTAATACAGCTTTATATAATTGTGTTATTGGTGTGTTTTGTCTTTCTCTTCATTCCTTTTTTTTTTCTTTGATATATTAATAAAAAAAAGGTAATATTAATTTATGCGCATCATTTTCAATCTCGAAAAGCTTCCAAATTGATTCAAATTTAATTGATTTCTCTAGCAATATCTTAGAATTTAATTAAATTCAATTTCGCCTCCTAATTGGAAAAATTTGCAATTACAAAGATATTTTCTTTCTTTCATCATAAGTATAAATAATATTGCATTTGGATAAAATTATCGTGCTAATTCAAATCTTAAAAGTAAGTAGGCAAGATCATCCAATATTTCATACATATAAAATAAAAAAAATGGAATAATCCTTACTGAATACCGTTAGACCGGGAATTTAAGTAAATCACTACTCCTATTAATACATGATACCTTGTTTTTTTTCTTTGGTCATCACTCGCACCACCATTTTTCTCATTATTGTAATTTGGTTATGTTTTATTGAATAGTAATTGCATGATATTAAATATAATTTGACGGTTATAAAAGTTTTATTTAAAAATTGCGGTACTAATAATATAAACCAGATGTCCTTGATTACTAAATTGAAACTGTTCTCATTGTTACTTTACCCCGCTTGTACTTTCCACGGAATATATCACTTCTACACACACTATGGATATCATCGTAAACATTTTTCTTTCGATCAAGATGTTTCACTTGCACCGTCTATGTTGATCATATTTTCATACATGACATGTATATACCTAGGATTATGGAAACGCTCGAATTTCGTTGAAAACGCAACAATAAATTCATGTTTTTCCCGATATCAACTAAAAAAACTCTTCCGCGGGCCTTCCGACATGTTATCGTTCTTTACATTAGTGGCAAGTTTACTTCATAAGTCCTTCAGATTGGATCGGATTTAACTTATATGCAACATACTCACTGTAAGATGTTGTACACTGGGTTCGGGCAATAAATGGGAAGTGTATTATAATGTATGACGTCGGTATACTCATTCGAATTGCCAATATTCAACATCATTTGGTTGAGTTGAATTTGACCGATTTGACCTATGTGGAACTGTCGGCACACTCCGGGACTTCTTCATGGATGGCGGCCACTACGTGCACACTTTACTCCCATGTGGCTGTCAAATCCTCTTGACATCCCACGACAAAATTGACGTGGGATGTGCGCTCGTCGCAACCAACGTGAAATGACAAGCCACCTAGCAGCAAAGTGTGTTAGTAGTGGTCGCCAGCGGCGTCGCATGATTCATTACAACAAGCCCAAATGTTGAGCACGTCAAGGAATCGACAAATTCGGGCCTTTTTC
The DNA here is from genome assembly GCA_963969285.1 of Odontomyia ornata. Lineage (NCBI taxonomy): Eukaryota > Metazoa > Arthropoda > Insecta > Diptera > Stratiomyidae > Odontomyia > Odontomyia ornata. The sequence goes on along the minus strand of OZ017740.1, from coordinate 99,302,908 downwards.
CACACTTTGAGCAACAAATGCGATATTTTCAGCAGAACGAATGTTGCGATGCTGCACAAGCCTTGCAATATCAATTTCTCCCTGTGTTCGAAATTGTTTGCTGTGTAGGTCGATTATGTCGACCGTAATTGGCTCGTAAAGCCCTAAATGTTGATACAGCAGAATCACCATTTTTATAATAAAATTTAATAATTTTAACACGTTCGTCGACTGTTAAACGATCCATATTTCTAAATGGCAAACCTTCAACTAAAAAACACACGCTTTGGATGACATTTAATTGTGACAGATGTCAAATAGCAGGGTTATACTTTCCTACGACGAAATGGATAGCCCTGTATTTAGTGCAACGTTAAATTTCAATAAGTTCAAATAAATAGTGATAAGCAATGAGCAAAGATGTATATTCTATATATGGCAAAATAATTTAATATTGGCCAATAAGCTTTCATGTAAAGTTCACTTGAAAATTGTATTATTAAAATTTAAGTATTTAAAAGCACAGAAAAACAAAGCAAGCAATAAAACCATTAACTATTAATAACTAAAACTGCAAACAGTTCAATTATAATTGTAAACTTAGAATGTCTCCACTCATCTGAAACATATTTTTTTTTTTGATTACCATCTTATGTAAAATATTTCTTAAATTTTGTTTTTGAAATTTAACCAAAGTATATTCGAAATTTATTTATCGTAGTCTCAAACTCGGCAGTTTTGACTCGACAAAGGCGTAGCATTTAATGAAAGAAAATACTAGATACTTAAAATTAGACAATAGAAAACACCGCATTACTATATAAGCATAAAAATAAATTATAATGAATTGCTAAAAATATTGTAACAACGACTTTCTCTCCAGCATGTCCTTCTCTTCAGCATGAGTGGTAGCGAACGGTAAGTATGCCGTGAACGGTAAATATGCCGTTGAGGTAGGGTTGCAGAAATGGCTGGTTTCGCGTCGCATGCGGTACGCGGTATCATATTTTATTTTGCGTCTTGCGTTTTTCATTAGAGAAGGTTGTGTCGAAGTTCGCGTTAGAGTAGGATATTTTTCGGTACTGCGTCGATGATATTCGAGAATGCGGAATTGCATCTAGTTTTTGTTGTTCTCTGAAAGATTGGAAGAAATTCGGAATAAAGTAGAGATAGGTTTCATTTCCGTATGGTTGTATTTTTGGCGCGTTTAAAACGGGCACGTGATGGTGGCTGAAACAATGTAATCGAACGTAATCCATTTGAAAGACCTGCGACCGAAATCTTCTCTGAACTAGCTGACCAACAAGCAGCCACCGCGAAATGGATTACGGGTGCACGGACTGGTTGACCGGTTGGTGCTATTCGTTGGCACGACTCAGACTTCCGATAAGAGGTCGGTTCCGATTTTATTTGGAAAATCTTTTTGTCGAGCACTTTGAAGAGAAAATCATTACAGTGTGGCAGAAGAGCCGTCAACCTCGACTCGTCGTCGTGCCCGAAAATTGAACACCTCACAAATATCACTGATGCGAATTTTGATTAAAAATTTGAGCTGAAGCCCACTGACCATTTCAATCGTCGGCAATACGCCGAATGGTTGGTTGAACAGACATAAGGAAATGGTGACTCTACAAAGAAAATCATCTTCAGCGACGAGGCACACTTTCAACTCAGTGGATTCGTTAAAAAGCAGAATTGCCGCATTTGGGCAATTGAGAATGCACAAGTGATTGTTGAAAAGCCAATGCATCCACAAAGAGTGACTGTTTGGTGTGGCTTATGGGCTTGAGGCGTCATCGGGCCGTACTTCTTCGAAAATGAGGACAGCCAAGCAGTTACCGTGAATGGTGCTCGCTATTGCAAAATGATAACGGACTTCTTGTGGCCAGAAATTGAATTATACACCTGGGCGATATATGGTTCCAACCAGACGGTGCCACTTGCCACACATTCAACGAACAATGGCTCTTCTGCGCAAGAAATTCAATGGCCGTGTTATCTCACGTTGTGGCGATGTTAATTGGCCGCCACGATCATGTGATTTGATATCATTGGACTTTTTTCTCTGGGGATATTTAAAAGGAAAATCCAAGAGCTAAAAGATGAGATAATTCAGCAGATTAACGACATCGAACCTCAATTATGTCTCAGAGTTATTGAAAATATGGACCTTCGGATAAAAGTATGCCACCGTAGCCGTGGCGAGCATTTGGGCGATATTTTGTTTTAGGTATAATTATAATTTAGCTTTACACATTCCTTATTTAGAGTCGCAAAGATTTGCTTCCGGATAATCTGTGCTCACTTATCTCTCTTCGTAGCTCAGACAGGTCTTGTCGCTCTGATGACATTTTCCCCGCCCGTTTTGCGAGAGCAAACTTTTACTTTTGCTCTCCACTTGTGCGGTTACCGCGTTTACATAATAGCTTGCGTCTCGGTTACCTGCCTAATTGTTTTCATATTTTTAAAATTAATCTCCAGCATTTACTCTTTAATCATTGTTTTGATATTGTTTCATAATTTTTACTTATTTTACATTGCTTTAAAATTTAATATATTATTTCATCTTATCTGTAATTGGATTAATTATCTATTGACTATGACTTTAAATAAATAAGTCTCATTATAAACATAATTTAAATTTTGTTAATTTTGTTCTACGAAAGGGTAAGCTTTATATGGAGTCTTATTATTTATCATCCTTGTTATAATAAGTTTATTAAGACCTGCTGCAGAGAACATGCATTATTAAGCTGACATTGGAATTATTTTCATTTATCTTGGCAAAGTTGCTTTGTGTATTTCTACAAGCTTTAGCAAATATCCTTTTTTGCGACAAGCTAGAAGGACAACTCCATATAGGGTGGTGTCTTTCGCCACAGAAAAGCATAGCTCACTGGTTGAAGGATTTCGCACTGTGGCTGTTATAAGATCTGGTTCAACTGTAAAAGCTTAAAATTCGACGAAAGTTATAGGCTTTCATGCAATGAAACATCTTTCAAGTTTTCAACATGTTGAACATGAAAACTATGGTAAAAAATATTTGACTTCAATACAATTTTCCATGTTCATTCCATTGAAATTATACTTACAACTGTGAATATCACCTCTTTAAAAAACTTTTTGCAATTTTCAACATCACTTTAATGGGAAACTACACTAGTCTAGGATCAAATGCAATTAATATTATCTGCATTACTATCGCATGGATCTTTCAATTCCAGTCACGAATAGCATCCATGAAATGAAGTTTCTTAGGAATGTGACCTACATCTTAAATTTACAACACACATGCTCGATTCTTCTCGCAGTAGTTGCATGTGCAGAGCTAGTAAAATGACGGAGAACACCTCTACGATAGTTTGAAGTCATGTACTTGAACAAACCTTAGGTAGAAAAGTATCAACATCTATGTCATCTAGTGGCAATTCATTTAATATCGGAACAGCGGGAAAAATGAAGATAAATACAGTAGTAGGGCAGTACAGAATGGTGAAGCTCTTCAAGAACTCAAAGAAATATATGAGAGTTTAATTGCGAACTAATGCTTTAAGATACTCGTATATCCAAGGAAAAGGATAATATGTTCTCATGGTATTGAGAAATCCTACAAATTACAAATATTTAGTTAGAAGTTTTGGCTTGCATGTTCCTTCATAGTAACAAGCCAGTACATTCGTTATTTATCGTTTGGCCAACATAGTCTAGACTTCATCTTAATCTTAGAAAGTTGAAAGCAGAATTTATCAATGGTGGAGATCCTTACAAATTTTAACGATTTTACAAATGAGTTTTCTTAGGCTTTATCAAATTCTAGATCCATTTGTCACCCGTTCTGTATATTTTTTAAGCCAGTCAATATGTGACAGTAAGTTATATCAGGATATTCAAAAGCAAGAATTGCTTTTGTCCTACATAAGATTTTGGGACTCAACGTATATAGGCGTGACCAAGTGACGATATAGATAAGATCAACATTAAATACAAGATCTTGACAAGGTTTCTTCAATTTTTAAAAAGCCAAAATAAAGACAAAACGTATCTTCACTCCTTTTCACAACTTGCAGTTTACGAATCGAAAAATGTCCAGTAAATAATAGAAAGCAAAATTTATACACAATTGAAAAAATATGATGGAAATCGAACTTAATACTCATTTGCGAATATACATTTAATTTCTTCCGCAAATAATGTCCATAGAACTTTTGTGTATTCAAATGAGCCTATGACAACTTTCAAAATCAGAGATCTTTGGCTTACGCTACGGACTTGGTTGAAGTAATAGAGGCCGTTACATCCCTAGTTGGGTCAAAGTAAGGCTAACTCAGAAAAAGAACAATCGAAAAATACAGATAGGTTGGATGATATACCTTAGATGTGGCCATATAGTACAAGGCAACAAGCGACCCGAAAATCAAGCCGAAGGTCTCTCATTCAAATCAGGTTGGTCGTTGGTTTGTAAAATAATTTTACAAAATCCTCCTAAAATTCCATCCTGTCTGTCCGTGCGTCCGTCCGTACGTCATAGCAATTTTTCTCACAAGCTACTTAAGCTAGAAACATCAAGTTTTGTATGTAGGTGTAAAATGGTACTCTGTTCAAAGTTCAACTACAACAAAGTGTTATAAGGTATTTAATGGTCTCCCAATTTTGCGAAGTGACCTCTGAAAAAAAAATTTATCGAAGGTAGCCGATATGGCTATCAAATGAAAGTTCTTGATGAGAAATTTTTAAAACAGGTCTTAAACTGACATTTTTTTGCTTCGAGGGACGCCTGGGGAGGAGAAATACACGAAAAATTTGTTTGAGTCCAGCAGAGTCATCTCACAAGAGTGGAAGAATACTTAAAAACACAACGAAGTAAGTCTGAGTCGTCAGAGGCGGCTAACCAAGTAACCACAGCTCAGGTTCTGCAAGATTCCCAAGAAATTCCGTCATATCAGTGACAGACAGACACGGTAGAGGAAATTCACACTCGACGATTAAAGTTCACCACTGAATTTCGACAGCACACAGAAGATTTTAAGAGAGAAATCAAGCTGTTCCGCGGAACCTCGCATAGCAAGGTACTAAGCTCAGACACCCTATCGCAACCAGTTAACCAGTTAATAACTTCCAGAGACTAGAAAATCTCTCTTGAACTAGGTGATACTTCTTCGTCACTAACGAATCCATGATAGGAGGGACATCCATCGAAATGGCAGATCCCTTTGTTTTCAAAAATCACTAACTACCATAGTTTACGAGATACAAACCTTTTAAGGATGCAGCAAACAAGTCAGGCAATGTTTGAACGAATCAGAGCAATCAGCGTTTATGTAAATCTTCCGTACTATGCTGCGTGGTGAAGCCTACCTGTTAATTTTCTCTAGCTGCCCCACAATATTCAACGCTGCTAAAGAGCTCCTAAACCGATTGTATCAACTTCGGGAAACTTATCTTGAGTCAGTTATCGGACTAGCCACAGCCAAGTAGTTCCCTACCGAAACGCTTACTGCTTACACCTCACGAATGCGACAACTGTTGAAGCATAGCCAAGAAGCAGCCAATATCAAATATGGAAAGGGGGCAGTACAGGTTTTAAGTCAGTAATTGAAGGATTTCGATATGATACCCCTAAAAGGTGGAGTCATGAATCCTCACCTACGCCAGTATTAACTGTTATTGAAGAAGCTTACGTTTGAGAAACTCATACTTAAGGCTTTAGACATGGAGAAAATGCAGCAAGTGGCTCACCACGTTCAGTTCACTCCCCAGGAACTTTGTTTCAGCTATCTAGTAAGCCAAACTACCTTTACACCCAACCTCCTTTCACAATTATTCCAGCCTCAGAATGGGAATGAAGAAAGCATCACAGCGCACGTGCAAGTGCGCAAAAAGCAACACAAGATAACTAGCAGCTTCTGTCGTAAACTTGGACATACTTACTCCAATTGCTTAAAGCGCAAAAAACCCGATTCTGTCCTTCTTGCAAGCAGTACTGTCATGATATAAGAGACTACAGGGCCCAGCAAGCCACAACTAAAGAAGAGAGTAATCTCCAAGGGCATGGCATTTGTGACTTCTGTGGTCACCAATGCCATCAGGTGGAGGACTGCCATCAAAAAACTAAAGGGAGGAGTGTCAACTCACGAAACGTTAAAAAGTCGAGTCAAAAATCCCCGACTCGACTCTAATTAGAATTAAATCGGGCATTGATCTCAGTGGAATTAACTGTTTTCTGGCACTCTGCCCCTAGATATAGGAATATAACCTACAACTACATTGACTATAGACACTGGCGCAGAAGTAAATCTGATCAAAAAATCAGATATCAAACCAAGCAAAATCAATTCACGTCAAAAAGTAGCACTACAGTGTCCGTTTGGACGGGGGAAAACTCTAGGAGTTGTAGTAAGCAAATTTAGCCTCCCCACTCCCTCTTCCTATAACTTTCAAGTGGTGGATAAAAAACCCAGAGTTGCTGATGATGGGCTATTAGGCAATGATTTTCTAGCTGAAAACTGCAACATGGAGGGCCCCGCTCAAACTCTCAGATTTCCTCTCACAGAAATCAACCTCAGAGAGTTTCCACTCCCATTATCCCTCTCTTTGAATGGGAACTATCTCGAAGGGATACAAGGGAGCATCGAAAAACGCAAACTTAGACACTGGTAAGGAGCTAGCAGGCGTGACGCTCAAGCCACCCATTCACGGACAACAAATCCAAATGGTGGGCACAACCAGTAAGAATAGGGAAGGTGGGAGGTACATGGTTTGGCATTTGAAAAAGGCTTAACAAAAGTATAAGCGCCCCAAGGCAGTTATACCCGGGGCTTGCAGTTGAAAAAATTTATGCAGTTATTGATTTATCAATCTGACTGCATATTCAAGGCATCAGCCGGAGTATTAGCGTCCTAAGGCGATTACGCCCGAGGCCTGCAGTTAAAGTCTTAATAAATTGATTTCTTCGAATTCCCTTTTATAACATAATCACGCAGACTTAATTGCTTTGCAACTAAAAATATGAAGACAATTTCAAATAGTCAATGATCAAAGTTCAAAATGTAATGCCATCTCTCTGAGACTGTTGCAACCACAAGGCTCAAGCTTTCGCTCGATTTGCCTAATTGCAAATGCGTGTAACCAATTTGTTCCATTGAGGCGGTACGTTCAATTGCGTGATCTTGTATGTATATGCTTAAAACTTAATACGAGTATGGATACACACCCACTCCATGATACGACGCCACGCACACAGATGCTTTGAAAACAATTCGCAGCTTTTCGTATATGTATGTTGTCATTGACAGTACACAGAGAGGCATGACGGAATACGGACCGAGTAATATTTGGACTGCGACTCCTGTAACACTTGCATAAAAGACGATGGGTATTACAACAGCTATCACGACCACTACCGGGCCAGGGACTGTACAATATACATGTGCGATTCAACGTCCTCTTTGTGTCTGCAAGTATGCTAATTAATTACAGTGCACCTTGGTGCTGAGAGTACCGCTCTATATTTCCCATGCATAAAGAAGTGTAGACTGCAAAATGCTCATCTAAAATCATCTTCTTGATGAGAAGAGTCGCCCTATAATGGCTGTTAAATGTGCAAGTGCCTTTACCTTTCCTGTTGCTTTATCAGCTACCTGTATTGCCCTGATTCAATCGAAAAAGCTCATGTTTGAATCTATCAATATGCCCAATTATTTTAATACTGACTTTGGTTCAACCAGTATTTCTCTCATATTGATGATCCTGAATTTGGAAATTCATTTCTATTTCCCTCACTAGGCTCATTGGCATACAAATGATATCATACGCATGTTCAACCATGCATTGAGTAACAAGCGCCACAACATCAACCACATAGCTAATCAAACGTGACTTATCTGGCAGCTCCAGCCTTAAAAGTCCATCATACTAGCCGTTCCATAATTTAGATAGTGTCCTGAGTAACACTCAATTTAATTTAAATCCTCAATCGAGCTACGTTTGTGTCAAAGATCAAGATACATTCCGTTAGTTAGTCCCTCAAAATCCACATTAGATATTTTTGGACTTGGAAAAGATTACCTAGTGCTATGTGGCTCTACAAGCTGCAGCATGCTCACTACTTTCTTAATCGCCACAATGGTGGAACAATCTGCTCTGAAGCCATACTACGTCTGCAAGTCTTCCCCTGATAAGTTTTTGAGCACTTTCTAGGCCATGTCTAGCATACACAACGGGCAGTATGCAGACGGTGACTCAGGACTTCCATTCCTCCTGCTAGTATGCATGAACCGTACTAGAGCTCCGAGGATATTCCTTCACGCAGACAAGTGTTGAAGGCATTGAGTCGCAAACTATAGCAACAGTGATAGATCATCTGCAGTATTGATAGAAACCCATCTGGCCCTGCCTCAATGGACAAAACTGCTTCCTCTGATTCGGTCTTTGTAAAAAATAGTTAATATACTGGACTTTCATCGAATATCACTTTAACAGGAACGGTGTGTGTAATTAAAAAGGCCCGCACAATCACGTACAACCTTTCCACCTCATAGAAGCAGGAAAAATGTTGGGCCCTGAACTTTCCCATGATAAGCTTGTAGCCTAGGTTGGATGGATCCCTGTTCACGACGTCCACCAGGTTTTACCAGCAGCTAGCCTTGCTGCTGTTGGTAAATTTCCATGTGCACCTTCTAGCTGCCTTGTAGGTAGCGAGGTTTATGCATGCGTCTTGCTAGTTCCATGCCCACTGGGCCGCTCACTAGAGTTTATTTCATTTGACTGCCAGTGTACTGAAGGCCTATCATGTTGGTGTCTCGAACAAGGTTTAAAAGAATTACAGGCAGGCGTGGTAATACTTATAGTTGAGTTCAGTGCGTCCATAATTGCAAGTCCTCTAATTCCCTATGAAGGTCCTGGCATCATTGCTTCCACCCTGAGCACACCGATAAACCTTTCAATGCACATGTTTCTTATGTTGTACCCAAGACTGAAGCAGACTTTAATGCTAGATCCATTGAATAAGCATTTTTAGAATCCTGGTGACAGTGGCCAGAACAGGACTTTTTGTGCTAAACGTTAGCGTTATACTAATCTTTTTATCAGAATGCTGCCCAAAAACCATACTAGATGTGGCATTTGGAGTCTCTAGTATGTGAAGTGCACTTACTTACTTGCCAGTGCACGTCTTCTGTCTTTAGTACAGCCATGACTGAGCAAGACGTACATACGTCTTTCGTTTGACGCGTCATCATAAATTGTTTAAACAATGAAGGCTTTAAGTCATCTGAAAATTTTACTGCTTAAAGGCACAGTTTAGGGACACTACGTTGTTTCAGAATCTAGTGTATATGCGGGCCAGATAATTTGAAGTACAAGGATGAAGGCCACCAAATGAAGGCCAAAAATCGCCTCTCAACTGGAAAAGCAACAATTTTTTTTACTTGAATGGAGTTTTACTCTTTGATTTTCTTCAAGATCAAAAAACAGTGAATACGGTTTTCTATTGCCAGTTGTTAAAATCAGTGAAAATGTCCTGCCGAAACAAAAGAATAGCTGTGCATATAAGAGAGGTCATCCTTCTCAATGATAATGCTAGGCCACGCACCGTGACCTCACCAAGGGATAAACTGGAAGAAATGGGATGATAGACACGAAAGAATTACTTGGAGGAAAACAATTCAAAAGCGATGAAGAAGTTGAGGAGCATATATATTGTCCTAAAATTTTTATGGACAAGCAATATTTAAGCTTCTAAAATAGTCGCAAAAGTGCGTAGACAACGCAAGAAACTAAATAGATAAATTTTATTGAAATGGTTTGTGTGTAGTGTTATTCCATAAATATTTAAAAAAAACTCCGCCGTAGACGGTCCAAGTCAGTTTGAGAAAGGATGAGAGAAACCCTTGTTTTCTCAACCCACAGCTCCCATGGTTTCTCATCCTAAGCCCCACAATTAAATGGTAGCAAATGTTCTCGGGGTCGCACATTGTGTTTACTGGTTCCCTAATAATAGAATATTAAGTGCCAGGAAACGCCAATAACTGTAAATAAATCTACAGTTCTGCTACTAAATCCTACTTACACCTCTTTTGGGGGGCATAAGAAGGTAAAGGTGAGTAATAACCATGCAGCTGAAATCGAGATTGGGAGACGGGCCAGCTCCCCGTCCCTATAAAACCCTACAACCTTTTGAAACCTGCAATAGGGCCTCAGGTTGGATTGGACTCACGGCAACGACCTCGTAAACAGTAAAAGGACACTGGCATTGTATCCTGGAATGTCAAACCACTCAATTACCCTGGCGCTGTCTAGAATCTTTTACAACAGGCTAGTCAACATAAATGAAAAATATTGGCAATCCAGGGGGCTGAAAATGATAATCATAAAATGAGATCACGAGAGTTGGGAGTGGTCTCAATTGAGGCTTGGGAGATAAAATCGCTCGTTATTGATTTCAAAGCAATCAATGAATAGTTATGTGCTATCCGTATACAAGCAAAATTCTTCAAAATCTGGCTGACAAATGTTCGCGCTTTGACCAACGAAAAGGTCGAAGAAACGGAGGAAATGTTCTACAATCACATGAGAAGACTAGTGGACTCATTGCCTACAAACGGCACAAAAATAATTCTGGGTAATTTCAACGCTAAGGTTGAAATCAACTTTCTAATCGGAGAACGACTGGAGGATAAAGCCTCCACGATGAAACAAATGACAACACCAGCGCCTGATTGACTTTGCATGTAGCGGAGATCTAGTCATGCGTTTGACTTGCTTCTCACATTGACGCATTCATAAAATGCCCTCAGCATCACCGGATGGCAACACAAAAAATCAGATCGATCATGTTCTGACCCAACATCGTTAGGCCGCAACCATACTTGACGTCCGTACATACCGAGAAGCCAATTGTAACTCAGATCATTCCTTGATCAAATTAACTTATCAATATCGTATGTCTTAGGCATACTCAGCAAAGATCAGCCCGCTACAAAAATTTGACATCACAAGGCTCCGAACGGCATCTGTGACCATAAATTTCACACAGACTCTCGACAACCAGCTGGCTCTCGTCTTATCAGACGCATCGTTAAAGACAAACAACGAGCTCTGGATGGAAGTGAAAGCGGCTATTATTAGGATCGTGGCAGAATACACAATCGGACATCAAGCCCGGCGCAAAAGAAATGATTGGTTCGATGAGGAGTGCCAGAATGCGATAGACAAACAGAATCAGGCATACAAAGACTTCGTATTCAGGAAAACCAGGACGAAGAGAGAACACTATGAAAATCTTATAAGAGTAGCATATAAGATAATTAGGATTAAGAAAAGAAAATTCTATGACGACCTATTGAGAAGTATAGATGTAAGTTTAGCGAGCAAGAACACAAAACAAGCATACAAAGTAGTGAAAAGTCTGAAAAGTGGTTATTAGCCCAACACATCGGCAATACCATCACTGATGAAACTTAAATTAAGAAAAGATGGAAATAATATTTTGAGAACCTTCTTAATCCTCTGCACAGCTCCAGATCATCGGAGTCTATAGATGTCTGCGGAGAGTTTCCATTGGCTCCACCAACTCTGGATGAAATTTGTTCCATCATCAAACCCCAAAAGAATAATAAAGCGCGGGGCATCGATGATATTCCAGTGGAGCTCATCAAATGTGGTGACAGCAGTGTTCATAAAGCTATTCACAAAGTAATCTAGCACATTTGGCAACAAGTATAAATGCCATAAGAGGGTAGCCAATCAATTATATTCCTTTTCCATTACGGTGTGAAAATTATAGAGGCATATCACTACTTTGTATGGCATACAAATTATTTTCAAAGATTTTAGAAAATAAAAATGGATCATACGCCAACTGTATGATTGGGAAGTAACCAGGTAGTTTCAGGTAGATCGACAATAGACAAATTGTTTGCAGTCAAGCAGGTACATGAAAAATTCTCGGAGCTCAACATATACGTACAGCAAATTTTCGTTGACTTTCAGCAAGTATACGACCGTATTGATCGTAACATACTGTACCAAATAAGGCTTTGTTTTGGCATCCCAGCCAAACAAGTCCGTCTTATCAAAATGAAATAACATCGACGGCCTCCCAAGTCCGCATCAACAACCAACTCACCGGAGCCTTTGACACACATATCGGACTAAAGCAGATAGATGGGGTGACCCCATTGCTATTCAATTTGGCTCTGCAGTATATCATAAGGAAGCTACCTGTCGATACACGAGCCACATTACTATACAAGTCAAGCCAAGTAGCAGCCTATGCGGATGGCATCAACATTTTGTCACGGTCATTTACAACTATCAAAGAAGGCTTACTGAGACTCTACACTGAAGCAAATCTAGTAGGGCTTCAAATCAATAAAAATAAAACAGAGCTCTTGATGCAGCAGACAAAAAAATACCTCAAGCACACAAAAACCTATACTTGGCAAATACAGTATCAAAAATGTGGGCGAATTTGTGTAATCAGGTGCCAAATAACGAGAACCGGTAATGAAAGAGACGATATAAACCAAAGAGTACAGCTCGCGAATAAAATATTTTTTTCAGTTTTGACGACGAAGACCAGCTGAATACACAGGGAAATAAAGCTCCAAGTATACAAATCTGTGATGAGACCTGTGTTATGCTATGGTTGTGAAACATGAACCCTAACCCAAACATTCGCAAACATATTGAACGTCTTTGAGCGACGGGTCCTGATGCGAATAATCGGAATGGAGGTAGACGGGGGCCAATGGCGAATTCAACACAACCATGAGCTGTATGAAATTGTTGACGAGCCTGAGGTCTCAACCATTATAAGACTGCGGAAGCATCAATGGGCTGGCCCCATGAATCATATGGACGAACGACGGATACCTAAACGGGAAACCGGGGAAACGCTGGTCTGACTCGGTTGACGAAAACAGTTCGTCGCTGCTCGTATTTCAAAATTGAAGGGTGCGATCAATGAACTTCGACAGTTGGAGGCGCTATTTTCAGGAATTATAGGCCGGGATTAGGCTGTAGTGCTACGAAGAAGATATAAAAAAATTACCGTTTATATTTGATTCGTCCTTATAGAGTTAGGACGAAATACCTACCAGGCTGCATCATATAAGTCAGCCAATTAAATATTTTGCTGGTTAATCAAAAACAGTACACCTAGCTGCTGGTTAGATCTTATAAACCATGTAAATAGGGATCCGTGGGGTTTTGGCTATAAACTGGTTGTGTGGTAGTCGCTCATCCAATGAATGTCACACTGATACTCGTATACGAGTACTGCAGATGATATTTTTGAAACATGGGAAAATCGTTTGCAAGTTCCAGAATACTTGAAGTGAATTCAATGAGACTATTTGAAGGGCTTGAAATTAAATTTACTGTTGCTCATGGCTCTATACAAGGCCTGTGAATTATCTCGTACCTCGAGCTACTTAAACTTGAACGCTTGATCAGCTTTGCAGACGATGTTGCGATACTAGCTCAGCTGAATACTTGCAACTGAGACTAGGTACCCTTTTGCGCCAAATTGAGGACTAGATCATTGCTCATGGGTTCAAGCTTGCACTGGAGAAGTGGTCGTACAAACAAAGAAAACAGTCCTAAATGTAAGGTTAACCAGCGTCGCTGGAGCGCTGGTTGAATAAAACCAGCAGAATAGTACCCACGCCTACTGATAGACTCAAAGATGTGTTTTCATAGGGAATCGGGACAACTGCTGATCAAGCAGCGGTAGGCAAGTGGGCTCTCACGCATTTCACAGTTCAACTTTATTCCTCCCGTTTTGTAAATCGATTTCATTTAACAGATTAATTAAATGGAGTTTAATAACCATAGTAATAACTTCCTACCAACTCTTAGGTCGACAATTCATTGTTTTTTTTAAGTTTTTGCGGACCAATTTTCCACTCGATTTCACTGGGCAGGAGTGTGCTGCTTTGTGCGTTACAGATTTGTTTTTTAAGTGGAAGACAGTATATTCCGGTGAGCTACGTTGCCAGTTCTTTAGGGGCCCTTCTTGTAAAACGACTTGTGGGGTCCAACTGGAGTACCCTCTATTTTGGAGGGTATTAACTTTATTAAGGGTAATCGTTGACGTGGAATATAACTCCAGATGCTTTATAATTTCTTTCAGCAATGCAAATTCTGCTTATATTCACTTGACTGGGAAAAGGTCAGCGCTGTCACTCCACTGCGAATTCTCAACACAATATTTTGTTAGACGGAGTTGATAGAAGGTATCAAACAGGACCTACACACATCACATGATTACTCTCAAAACACGTTCTTTAAAATAAATACATACAGTAATAATCTTTTAAAGCATTCTTAATTGATATCAACTTCAGCAGCAAATATCAGTAAAGCTTTCATAAACCACACATATTCCTCGAGATTTTTCAATCCTTTTTCCAATCGTCCGCAATCTAACAAAATCGTATTCCTCCAAGGCAAACTGAGCAAATAACAAATGAAACGACGACGTTGATGACAGTATTCGTATAATGCGGTCTACTATATACGTTAAATACGCTTTTGCTTTAATCTTTGTCGTCACTTTCATGTCCTCGCATTCATATCTGAATCCAAACAGTGTTTACACTCGAGAGCAAATAGAAGACCAAACCCAGCCTTTATCTCCGTTAATGAGCAATTCATCTCGGAAATTGCTATAAATGCTGCACTGAGTCCCCTCAGTCAACTCACTCGCTGGTGATTATTTAGGACAAATAGCTCTGATCCTGATTCTAATTCAGTTCGTTTGAACATGTCTACCGACGAAATAATTAGATGCAAATGAATAGTAGGTATGATTATGCTTCACATGGATGAGGATGTGCGAGTTTACTAAATATTCGCATAAAGTCCTTCTGACAAAACGCAAAACATATTCTCTCATGGTAGTCCTTGTTGCTTTTAAAGTTTTTGAATTCACTTTAAAAGTTGCAAGTAGCTTACAGGGATTGGCAAATGGACAGAATATCTCTCCATTGAGAATGCATTGCTACAATACATGAGAATAGGAATAAACTGCATTTAAAGCAATTCAAATAAAATTGTAAACGTTGGAATAACATTTTTGAAGGAATTGTACTAAGCGGATTTAATCTGTCTGGTCTAGCTCAGGCTGACAGCCGAACAATTGACTCAAATATGACAGCTTAATAGGATTTCTTGAAACTTTCCCGGAATTGTGAAAAGATGTTCGGTTTTTAACAACATCGTTCAGCTAATACGATTTCATAGTTATATTTAGTCTTCATGAAAGATTTCAGTCAATTCTTTACCATAAATTGTGACTTTCGGTTTACCAAAAAGCTTTTGAAGCCACATTTCATGTTCCCATCACTATTTCGGTAGTTATCTACTTCTAGTCCAACAGGTCCGTGAGTGTATTTAAACACACACAATCAGATAGATTCCCTGGAGGAAGGAACTGATGAAGTCATTAAGCAATTTGTGGAAGAGATGTTTAATCCAGATATTAAACATAAACATACCTCGTGATATCCACTCAGTAATTTCTCTCCGGATGGAAAATAGTCATGGTAGTTTATAATGTTTGTGATTTTGGTAATCAAAAGGAAAATGGTAATTTGTGAATATGCAATGTACAGGGTTTTCCACAAAGGACATAAAAATAAATAAATAAATTTCAATAAATCGAATGTGAGGCATGCTGTGTGGCTAGTGGCATCGTCTTGTTAAAACCACATATCCTTGATGTCAAGTTCATTCAATTCTGGCCAAATAAATAATCTTCTAATCTTCTCTCCATTGACGGTAACATGATAGTCGTTTTCATCGTCGAAACAATACGGCCCAATCACTTCTCCGGCATGAAAACCACATCAAACAGTAATTTTTTTCCGGATACAATGATGTCTCAAAAAGTACATGCGGTTTTATTGCTGACAAATAACGCATACTTTGCTTATTAGCAAAGCCGTTGTACCAGAAATGAGCTTCATCGCTGAAGATGATTTTTCGAAGAAATTCTTCATTTTCTGCAAGCTTTGCCAGAGCCCAAATGGAGAAGTTTCGGCGTTTCGAATGATCAAGTGGCTTTAGTTCTTGAGTCAATTTGATCTTGTAACCATGTAAGCCAAGATCTTTCCGCAAAATACGAGTACGCCACAGTGCAATGCCCAATTCTTGAGAACGACGTGGAATCAACTGATTTGGCTCATTTTGAATCGATTCACTTACGGCTACGATATTTCCTTCGTTTGGAGCAGTACATCTTTTTCACTCTGGAACCTCCAATAGTGAAAATTTGGCCCCAAACTTATCCACTAGAGCACGTATAGCTTGCCGGGTGGATTGATTATTACAACCGAAAATTGGAGGCATAAAAACCGCAACAAGTAGTAATTTTTTGCGGATGCATTGGCGTCTCAAGAGGCATGTGTGGGTTTGTTGCTGGCCAATAACATAAATTTTGCTTATTAAAAAAGTCATTGAGCTAGAAAGCATGTTCGCCACTGTAGATGATTTTTCGAGAATATTATTTAATAGTAATTTTTAATGATTTCCAAACCTTGCTGTTTCTTGATCTCTACTATGATGAAAAAGTTGACTTTAACTAACGTTTTAACGTTGACAGTTTATAAGAAAAGGTTAAGGATGCATTCATATAAAGATATGAAACTGTTATGTCCCTGATGCAAAACCCTATATTATTTACCGTAAGAAGCATTTCTTCTACAAAGCAATCATTTAAGTCAAGCGGTTACACTAGTTATTGGTAGTTGGTTGCTTTGATCCGGTAAATCGCGATCGCAGCTTAAAAGTGTAAGCCACAAAACAAAAAATATGAGGATGGAAGAGGCACTCAAAGTTTTTTAGGAATGTGAAAACAATCTTCTAAACGCAACACTCACAGTTAAATATCTTGGACTATTTCTAATGCTTAATCGGTTTACATATATGACGACACCAGGAATGGATTAGAATTTAATATAATGGATGCATTACAATCCTCACCGTAAACTTTACGGGATTATAGTTTAAACTTTGGTTACATTAGCTTTTCCAATCCGATGGTATTGAAATTGAAACCACGATGGATTGGAATATAATCCTCTAAAGATTAAAAATCAACCTGCATGGATTACTATTTTCGATATTAAACTATTGAAACCTTGTCTATGTTGAGATTGAACTATAGTCAAACTTAGATTGAATTCTAATGGTTTTTGTATATCCTACTGAAAAGCGCCTTTAAAAAAGGGATTGTCGCCAAATTTTTGCGATCACAGCGCCGACGGAGACAACAGTGACAACACCATAGCAACAATACCGCTGTCTACACGGACAGCAACGCCATATGATAAATTGACTAACCGGAATAATGATCATATCACCTTGTGGAGTGCGGATACATTCGGTCGTGATAATGAGATACTCTAAATATCTCTAAGCGGAGGCCCAAAAGGGGCTGTAGTGCTACGAAAAAAAAAATAACTTTAGTCATGATGAAACTGAGTATAGTACATGAATCGAAGCTAGCAAGCCACGAGATCTCTATCATCAAGTGAATCTACACTGAATTTAATTTAAGCTCTACATTTCTTCTATTTATTCCTTTGTATAGAAAATAAATATGTCAAATTTGTGCACGATTGTTTTTGGAAAAACATTTCACTCGACGCCATGTCATCTTTATTTTTTATGCTAATGCCACGGTCGCCACCATTTTAGAATCCGTAAAATAAGAAGGAAAAGTATTTCGCCAGGATCCGCCCTCGAAAATAACCCAATGCCGTCGGAAAAGGTTCTTACAGTGCCAAAAAGGCGCAAAAATCAGTTGATCATCTTGCTATATCACAATCGAAAATTCAAAAATCTAATTTTCAACCGTCCCCACTTCTACAGCCGTCGTAGTCACTCATACAACTTTGTAATTCGTTTGCCACCAGGAAATTGTTGGGCTTGCCCGAGTTCAATTGAAGCCGCCAAAAATGGCCATTCTTCTACAGTGCCTTCCGTCAATCATCTTTTGCGTACCAAGACACTGCAATAAGAATGTATTCAGACTCCAAAAGTGTTTGAAGGGTCCCCCCAGGACAAGTTCCCCAGACACCTTGTCGCCATGATGTGTAATATGTTATACGGGAAATCGTTTGTTGTAACTGATGGAAATCTGACAACAATGCGCGAGTTCAAGGTCTTGAATGGTCTACAGCAGGGAACAGTTACTGCGCCTCTGCTCTTTTCAATCTTCATTCGCAAGCTATTGAACGGCTTGATTTTAACGTCTCGCCAACGCGATCATTGGTAGCGTTTGCTGATGATCTGATCATCTACACGGCAGACCGAAAAACTACGATAGTTCAGAGCAATCTCCAAAAAATGTTCAATGATGTACAGCTGTACACTGACCATTGGCGAATGAAAATCAATGCGCAGAAGTGTGAAACAATCTTGTTTCGGACAACGCTGCAGGGGGTCAGTCAAGACCTGAAACGTAATTGGAAAGATTTCCACATCATGGCTGGTGAGAGTAGTCTAGAACGGGTTCCACATAAATCCTGTGTTCGATACCTCGGTGTTTATCTCGATCAGTATCTGTACTATACTGAACATGTGAAAATCATGCTCAGTAAGGCACTTAAAGTAGTCATGGCCCTTCGAAAGCTCTTTCATTCCAGATACATTGATCAAAAGGTCAAAATTATCTGTTACAAGACACTGGTTAGACCAGTTTTGACATATGGATGTCAGATCTGGTACAACCAGAGTGCTAGTACTATGGAAAAATTAAGAGTTTTCGAAAGGAAATGTCTTCGTGCATGTACTGGTTTGTACAGAAAGCCTGAGACGGATTGGAAACATTATATATCGAATAGAAGAATTTATCAAACTGCTTAAGTGACGAGGGTCGAGATCTTCATATTGAAACTTCTTCGGAATCATATCGCAAGATCTGTGACTGTGAGTGAAAACCCTTGGATTTCACAGCCGTTTCACCCTACAGACGGGTATATTGCGACTTGCCTTGCTACTGGCTTCATTCCTCCAGAAGCATTCGTGTATTTGGACATGAATCGATATAATTTTGATTCTGACGGCGTCCCAGTCATATATCACATATATCGACGGGCCACCGATAAGAAGATAAAATATCCTCCTAATTTGAGTTCACGAGACCAACGATTTCAATGGAGATACTCATTTGCTAGATTCGTTGAGGCTGATCGAGTTGAGACGGGGCAATCTAGGTATTGGTGGCTGAATGACAATGTCTAAATTATTCGTGTGTATTTTCAGTTTTGGTGTTCTTCGTTATTTAGTTTTTGAGTTTCAGCTCATTATTGCTACATTTAGTGTTGTTGTTTATTTTTGTTAAAAATTAGGTATAGGTTAGGTATATGTAATGTTTACTATATTCCGTTAGAGATAAGATTAAACACTTAGGTTAGGAACATTGTTACAGATTTTTTTAGTATAAGTTAAAGTTTTTGATTGTATTTTATTAGAAATAAGTTACAACATATTAGGTGTAGGATCAAAGTTTCACTGTTGTGTTTTGATTATAAATAATTTTAGGATAGTGTTGGTTGGTTTTTTCTCCTTTTTCCAATTAAATTTTAAAAATATGTAATAATCGTAATTAATTGAATTTGCTATAGTTTTTTTTTTTTGATGATATGAGTTAACGATAACGTACAAATTTAGAGGGCCATTTGGGCCATTAAGTTTTTTGATTGCTATTGTTTGGAATTTGCTTTATATTCTTTTAAAATTTATAACGATTAGTTTTAAATAAAGCGCTTTTGACTTTGACCACTACTCACCCAATCCAGCAATGTTGATCAAATTATTGAAACTCTCAAATTGACTTTCGGTAGACCGGGGCTGCTAATCCGTTACCAGTTTCAAAAGGTGTGCAAAATGCTTTCAATCGCGGAATCTATACTCGTGCAACTTATCCCGTTTCATATCAAAGTGCAAAACTTAGTGGTCTTTCTTACTTCTGTGAATAACCCGCATCATATGAGGAATCCCATGTTATTAACTGGTAAGTAAGTTACCACCATCAAAACAACTGGAGTGGGCAAAGGTTGCATTCAACATAAAACCATATGTATGCAACAGCAAGTGATTTTAGTTCGTGGCTCGCCGAAATTGCGAAATTCGTAACAATTATTAGTGCCGGACAAACAACAATGAATTGCAGTAACAATAAAATAAAAGGGCTAAATTTGTGACGATAACCATTTCTTCAAATTTAAAATTCCTTGTTGCCGCTGTACAAAACAGATAGAACATTGAAAAAAAAATAATTAGTGCTTTTCGTGCTTAATCCTAAAATGGTAATCATTCGTCGATTCGACAAACATGCCAACTGTTTCCTCTCCATGCTTCTTTCTAGCAGTGCGCCCCAAGTTTAGTTGTCTAAAGGTTGCCTCACCGTGAACAACGACGCTGCACACAAGAAACATTCAAGTAAGTGCAACGTAAAACTCATATCATCGAGTCGATGAATGTTTACCAAAACAAATACATTCATACTCGTCGTTTCGACGAATGTTTACCAAAATAAGTATATTTATATTCATCAGTTTGACGAATTTTTACCAAAACAAGTACATTTATATTGGTTTTTTCGACGAAACTTTATCAACAATGTGTGAAAAGCACTCGGTAGCCAATCGAAGATATTTACATGGTTGCTTCTTTTACTGTTACAAAAATGGAACGTCAAATCCTAACTGAGGAGGAGATTCTAGAGTTATTAGAAAACGACTCTTCCGATACCGAAGATGTCTTACTGAGTGATTCTGAGCAAGATTTTAGTAGTGGCTCAGATGATGGATACATTCGTGAAGATGTTCAGAACAGCAAAATCGATGAAGCTATTTTCGATATAGAAATGGCTGCAACGGAAAAGAAGACTCCTAAAAAATTAAAAGAATAAAACAAAAACCAACAAAGTAGAGACAATGTCTACACTATTGATGAAAATAGTGGTAAGTTGATGTAACCAATTCAAGAAGAACAACTTACTTCAAAAAATGGATTCACCTGGCAAACGCCAAGCACTGCAAAACAAGGTACATCAACTATTAATGTGGTACATATTCGTCCAGGTCCCACACATCTAACCAACTACACATACAATCCTTTAGGTTGCTTTTTGCTTTTTTTCTCAAACGACATAATATAAGAAATACTAACCTGTACCAACAGAGAAGTTGAAATTAAAAGAGAAAAATATAAGATCAAAAATGCTACTTTGAAAAACACCAGTCTGAAAGAACTAAAAGCTCTCTTAGGGTTGCTAATTTTGAGCGCCGTACTAAAAAGCAATCACCTGTCTACAAATTACTTGTTTTATGAGAAGTACTCAGTCAATACATTCTGCGCAACACTCTCAAAACAACGATTTGAATTTTTGATAAATTGTTTGAGTTTCAATGACAGAAACACGAGAGAAAGTTTTGATAAGCTAGAACCCATTCGGAAAATTTGTCGGAATTATTATAAACATTCTTCATATCTTAGAATTGATAAGCAGTTGGTGGGTTTTTGGGGACGCTGCCCTTTTAAAATATATATATATGTACCCAAAAAGCCAGATAAGTATGGCATGAAGCTTATACGATGTGTGATAACGGATAAAAGTATACATACATATAATCAATGCGATTCCCCACACAGGGAAAGGAAGTGTTCCCAAAGGAGTACCTGCTGCAGGTTAATACGTGCAAAAATTAATTTCAACTTTTTCTGGTTCTAATAGGAACATAACAATGGACAACTAGTTTTGCAGTATACCTTTGTTTCTAAAGCTCAAAAAGCAAAATAAGCTTACTGCTCTTGGAGCAGTTAAAGAAATTAACAGGAACTGCCAAATGACTTAAGAGTCTTGACTTCAAACAACGCCAACTACGATTTTTTTTTATGCACGGACGACATTTCAGCCTGTGTGCTGTCTACACTTCATACTGAACCAGTTATTAAAGACAAAAATAAGCCTGAGCATATTCTCACATATAATCAGACAAAGGAAGGTGTTGATGCATTCAATCAACTTTACCATAGAATGAATCCAATACGAAAATCCATCTATAGCTCATCTGTTTTTTCGATAATATGATCAATATTGCATCAATAAATGCCTTTGTGACCTACTGTCACAATTTTTATAAAAATGCTCCTGCTGGCAAAAACCCATTGCCTCGTTTTAAATTTATGTGCACCCTTGCAGAAATGTTAATTTCAGATTGGATAAAGCTTCGTTTAGACATACCTACATAACATACTGCAGTGAAAAGGAAAATTCAAAATGTATTGAGTACCAGCAGTAATTCTAGAAATGCTATAAATAATGATCCAGAACCAACCAGCGTATCACCCAACAGTGAACCATTAAAAACTAAAAGTAGAAATATATGCCGATACTGTCCCTATACATTGGGGAGGGTGTTACCTTTCTAATAAGAACAACTGCTTCTTCTGATAACAACTTTAATAAAAATAAAATGACAATTTTCATGATTTTTAAGGTCAATATTTTTGCTTTACAAAGCAAATTATTTGTCATACGAGTATATTTCTTATGAACTTTTACTGCACGCGCTATGTGGTCAGCAAAAATGATCCGCGAATTTCGGTAAGTGATTCGCGCGTGTAAAGAAAATATGCAAAAACAGGAAATCAATGTTCCAATTACATTTAGAGTTATTCTATGAGATAGGTAAAAAATGAATTTACGATTGCACGTGCAGGAACAATTGCAGACATAGGAATTGAATATCATCGGAATGATTTTAATGTAAGGAACAATATTTGATGACGAAAGTTGATTGTTTGAACATACTCCCGGCCGTTGAAAGCGCTGAGGTTTCAAGACAGTGTATTCCGGCGTGTTTGAAGTCGAAACTCGATGGTCCTTCAGAAGGGTTGTGGTTTCTTTACTGGCGCTTCTGGTCCTGGTGATATTCGTGTTTTGTAGCATCTTGTGGTGAAGTAAATGACTGTCAAGCCGAAGATGATGAACAATGCCAAATATCCTGCTGAGACATGGTAGATTGTGGAGTCAACGTGATGAGGAAGAGAGCTTTGTTGTTTGATTTGCAGGAGAGTGGTTTTAAGCTGAACAATGTCATCGGAATTGTTTGCTATATTCATACTGTGGAAGTTTTCTTGAAGTTCTAAATGCTCCAAAATGATGGTGGAGTTTAAGGCAACTGATGGTAGGTAAGAAAGGTCGATCCGATTAGTAAATTGATGGTGTGTCATGATCGTCAACGAGCCTTGTCTTACGTTGCAGCTGGCCTTAAACCTCAGAGAACCAAATCCAGTTAGAATAGTTTGATAACTGTTGTCACCACAAACTATGTTTATAGACGTTTCTTCTTGCAGATTGTAGATCCATGTATTCTTGTTGTGAAGTTGAATGCACGTATTTGAGGAGCTGGGACTGATCTTGAGTTTGCAAACTTGGGGTAGTGTATGCACTTGGTTTAATAATTTAAGTTCGCATTGAGCTGGTCCAGTATCTTGGTTGAATATTTGATGTTTTTTATTGCACAGGTATTTATCTTCACTTGTTAATAGGCATGAACTAATTTCGGCTTCGGACATGACGCTTTATTGATCCTTGTGTAGTGACACAGCTAAAAATGTAGTATTCGTAACAATGCAAGCAAACTGTTCCCTTAGTTTAAAAGTAATAGGATTAACTTTGAATAGCTGGAACACCTCTACGTTTAGCAAGGGTATGTTTATTTTGAAGATAATAATGAGTATAGTTTTAGCAGTGAAATATACCCAGATTGATTCGGTACGATTAAGGAGGCTGGTTTATTTTCTCGGATGAATCTTAGTTCGTTTTGTAGCTGGTCTGGCCGCAGGATGAGAGGGTTCATTTTTCCGTTGTGACTATCTAAAGTGAAACCAATTGATGCTGTTTGGATGCGTTGATATGCCATAAGCAGCAGAGTGAATTGTTGAAAGCTTGTATGAGACCTTGGTTCTCCAGAATATGGCTGGTTTTATTAATGTTTAAGCGGAAGTGTTCTAGATAAGTTTCGATGGATTTCGTCTGTTCCTTTATAAAGGTTCTGTCTTGGTCTAGGAGATTTAGGGTGGAATCTACGACGGATGTTTGATTTTTAATCAGCTCTATAATGTGGTTCTCATTTAAATTAATTTTGTCAATAGTTGTTGCCATTTCTTCTGCGTAGCCCTGGTCCAATATTCCGAATAACTTGTTACTCATGGTTCCAATAAAATCAAAAGGCGATCGCTTCTTCCGGATTTCAGAGCTTCTCTAAAGCAGCTAGTGATTATTTGCCTGTATGGTGCTTAGCTGGGATTGAAATTGTGCTAAGAGGAGCTTACATTGTCCTTAGTTGTCGGTTTCAGTCTGCTCGCAGAGTTCCCTCAGGCGTTTGTGGTTGTTTCGCAGGTTTTGCATATCCTTCCAATATTCGGTCATATTGTAATATGCTATGATGTTCCAATTGTCCGTTACCATTGAGACCTTACTGATATCCTCAAAATATACCGGCGCCTCCTTGGTAAATGGTCTGATCACGATAGTCTCGTTGATTGGCTGAGTTGTTGTTTTGATGCTTGTTACGCATAATATTAATAGCACTAAGGTGAGTTTCGCAATCTTTGGCGTTCGTATCGTTAGTGGCAATCGTGTCCTTTTGGATTGAACGTGCTTCGTTTGTACTGTGGTTTTTTGAGACGGTTGGGAGATCTCCTCCGGGGGGCTTTTACTCTCGTGGAACTTCTTCAGGTCACTGCAGCGAAAATGAAGGGCTGGGCTTCTCAACCAGTTAGAATTTATGGGGAAATTTCGATGTTTGCTTCGTTTTTTGACCGTTTTAGTGAACTTTACCAGCAACGTGCGTCCATCGTTCTGGCTAGCAGTAACAATTAATGTGATTTCAGACGATTTTAAATGATTATCGGTTACATTTGATGTGCTTGAATCCTTCAAATCTGATAACTCTTGTGATGTACAATCGATCCTGTCTTCATTTGAGCCTTCAGGGGGATTTATGACCAAATCCCTTTGCGGCTTCTCAACATTCTCCTTCGAATCTGATGGTATTGTGACTGTGTAGTCGATCTTATTTTCAATTGAGCCTTCAGGGAATTTTTTCGTCAAGTCTTCTTCAGTTGTGTCAACTGGCAAAGGACATAAGTTATGAACTGCTCTTTTGAGTACTCCTCTTCCGGTTTTGACATCAAGTACTCTAGTAAGTTCATCTGATCCTTCATAAAGTTTGATGATCCTGCCAATGGCCCGTTTGAGAGGGGGTACGTTGTCTTCTTTTAAGAGGACTAATGTCCCCAAAGAAATTTTTGTTGTCGACGTCTTCCACTTGCTTCTGGTCTGTAACTCTTGTAGGTATTCTTTAGACCAACGTTTCCCAAATTCCGCTTGGCAGGCTTGGACTAGCTTCACTTGGAATTGGCAATGCGTTGAGTGGTTCCCCAATCAAAAAATGACCCGGTGTTAGCGCTTGCAGATCGTTTGGATTATTAGAGAGAGGAGTAAGTGGCCCTAGAATTCAGAACCGCTTCGATCTCTGTTATTACTGTGTGCAGTTCTTCATATGTAAGTGAAGCTCCAGCAATCACTCTTTTGATATGGTACTTTGCAGATTTTACAGCGGCTTCCCAGAGTCCTCCGAAATGAGGTGATCTGAGAGGGATGAAAAGCCATTCTATTCGTTCTTCTGAGCAGTACTGTTGAAGCTCATTTTGATTTTGTTTATTTAGAAATAATTCTTGTGCCTCCCCAAGTTCATTTTTGGCTCCTACAAAATTTTTGGCATTGTCACAATATATCTTCGTTGGACGGCCTCTTCGAGCAAGGAATCGTTTTAGAGCACCAATGAATGCGTCCTTTGTGTGATCCGTCACAAGTTCCAGATGAACAGCTTTTGTACAGAAACAAACAAAAACGGCAATTTATGCCTTTGTGGGCCTTTTTCCTCTAATACAGTAGTGAATTTGAATTAAGCCACAGAAATTAACACCAACGTTGGAAAATGGACGAGTTGCTTGAACTCTTTCTCGTGCTAGGTTATCCATAATTTGGGATTAAAATCTTGGCCTTGCTCTGCAACACCGCATACATTTATGAACAATCTTTTGTGGCAAAGTTCTTCCACGCAATGGCCAAAATTCTTGCCGAAGTATTCGAAGCAGCGCTTGAGGACCGGCATGAAGATTCCTTTCATGAACATGTTGAATCAATAGATGCACAATCTCGTTTGAATGTGGCAGTAAGAGTTGATGTTTTGCTTCATATATTGAGTCAGATAGCTCGATTCGTCCTCCTACTCGAACTAATCCTTTGCTGTCCACAAAAGACTTGAGCGAACTGAGAGAATGTCCGGTTGGCAACATCGGATGTTTTGCCAAATGTTTTATTTCAACCATAAAGGCGATATGTTGGATTTCATAGACAATATAGTGTAAAGCGTTGTGAAGCTTCGCTGGAGTTAGTAGTCCAATTAAAGTGTCATCTTTTGATTTCAGATTGTGCTTGAAGCGATGAATGTAGGCAGGTGTACGCTGAAGAAATCTGAATGAGTTTCGATGGTTGATGCCGCTTATAATTGGTGAATGTGGTTGTACTGAAATCAAAGCCAGGGGTTTCCGTTCTTCGTCTGTTTCCAAGTATTTGACTGGGGGCTTTGGCCATTCGTTCTTTGAGAGCTCCAAAAATGTTGGTCCTCTAAACCAAATGTTACAGTTGACAAAACCACCGGGGGTGGCACCTCTAGAGAGAATGTCTGCATGGTTTTCCTTCGTCGGAACGCGCCTCCATTGACTAAGTTTGGTATTTTCCTGGATGAACGCCACTCGATTAGCCACGAACCGTTTTAACATTGATGACGATCCTCTTATCCATGACAGCACTATGGTTGAGTCGGTCCAATAAAAAAACGTTTTTGACTGGTGCACACAAAGCCTTCTGCATTTTGACCACAAGTTTTACCATCAGATGAGCAGCACAAAGTTCTAATCTAGGAATTGTTGTTTGTTTCAGTGGAGCTACTCTTGACCGAGCACACAGAAGATTCGTTACATACTCTCCATTTGAGTTAGTTGAGCGTATATAAACTGCTGTTCCAAATGCACTTTCACTTGCATCTGAAAACGCCTGTAGTTCGATATTGGAGGAATTGCCTGACATTGCACGTCGTGGAATAATGAGTGAATTTAATACTTGCAGCTCTTCATGGAAATTACACCACCTTGTTGATAACGACTCCGGAATTGGATTATCCCAATCAAGTTTGAGCTGCCACAACTCTTGGATGAAGATTTTTCCCTTTGAAACGATAGGGTTGACGAGACCTAAAGGGTCATAGATGCACATAAGATCACTAAGGACGATACGTTTTGTGACTTTATCCACTGCTGGGAGATCTACCTGGATGCCATAAGTGTCGGTATGGGGATGCCAAATTATACCAAGTGATCTAGTGTAGTAGTCATCTTTTGTATTTGACATGGTCATGGTTTCCAAATCTGCTTTTGGGATATGCTGAAGTAGTTTAGGATGGTTAGCACACCATTTGCGCAACAAAAATCCGCCTTCGAGAAGCATGGTCCTCAGCTCGGATTGAATGCGCACGGCTTCCTTTAAATTGTTAGATCCAGATAAAATGTCATCAACGTAGAAATCCTTTAAAGCAACACTAGCTCCCAGTGGATAATCTCTCTGCTTTGTTTCAGCCAAATACTGTAGCGTTTTGGTAGCTAAATACGGTGCACAAGCGGTACCGTAGGTTACTGTTCGTAATCTGTAATATTTGATTGCTTCGGTGGGATTACCTCTCCATAATACCAACCGGAAGATTCTGTCTTCATCAGCGACTAAAATTTGCCGATACGTTTTTTCTATGTCTGCCGAAAAAAACATATCGGTGAATCCTGAAGCGAATGAGTATGTCAAATAATTCATCTTGAACCACTGGTCCCACAAGAAGCAAATTGTTAAGGGATACATTGCTTGACGTTTTACACGAGCCGTCAAAAGCGACACGTAACTTTGTCGTTGTGCTAGTAGGTTTCAGCACACAATGGTGGGGCAGAAAGTAATGTACCTTTGGAATCCTGGCTGGATCAATTTGTTCCATGAGCTTTAGTGCAATCAACTCGTCCATGAAGTCTTGATATTGACTCTTAAGCTCGGGATGACATTCCAAACGGCGCTCTTGGCTTAATAATCGTCTTATTGTGACTTGTTTCGATTCCCCAAGAGAATCAGGTGAGTCAGAAAATGGAAGCTTGACTTCAAATTTTTCCTCTGAGCCTTTTCGAATAGTCTTCAGAAAGTGCTCTTCACATTTCCTCTCTGCGTCTGACATGGCCGACGTTTTGGTTTCGACTTCTTCTTTTTGCTCGTTCTCGGAACGAGAATTTTCCTAAAACGATCCAACCGAGAACCGAATTCTGTAGCGTAGGGAGATCAGCGGAAAGTTTTATCTTCTCTGAAGACATCAAGTCGGCGTAAATCTCGGCACGTATTAAAATGTCAATCCTTTTGGAAGTATTAAAGTCGGCATCGGCAAGATGTATGTTTGCTGGGATGGGCCATGAATTCGTACTGCAAATCTGGTCCGGTTGGTATGAAGTTATTTCTGGCAATATTACAAATTCAAGTGCAGTAGAGAAGTTGCTGACTTGGGATTGGATACATCGCTCCCTTTACTGTGCAGTTTTGAACTTCCTATTCCACAGATATCAATAGGTTTATCAACTTGTCGAAATCCAAGTTGTTTAAAAAGGCGCTCAGAGATAAAATTCAGCTGCGATCCTGAGTCTAGAATTGCTCTGCAAATAACGAATTGCCCGTACTTGTCCTTAATTTTAATGGATGCAGTGCCAAGGAATACATAGTGTTGCACTTTTTGTTGGCTTGAGGCTGAATGACTCATGCTGATTTCGTTTGCTATGGTAGGTGTCACTGGTTCAGTTTCAAAGTGAATCAATGTATGATGTCACTTGTTACATTTCATATATGATCCAGAGCTGCAATCCTTACGTGTTTGCCCTTTCTGAAGACTGTTGATGCAACACTGTAGTCTTTTGACCGTGCTGAACCAGTCTTTTGTGGTCATTTGCAAAAATTTCTGGCATTGCCGTAGATTCTTGCTTCGTCCAAAAAAAACATACGTTTTTTTGGACGAAGCATCGTCTATCTCTCTTTCTTTTGTTAAGCTACCACACTTCCTGAACATGAACTCACCGATGATTTTTTTGATCACTCCTGCTTGAAGCGGTGGTCATAACAATCGGTGGAGCAACACAGTCACTTTCCCACAACGAGGTACGCAATCTCAAACAGATCACATAGGATTCGACTTAATACTACACAGCCAGGCGAGAATTGTCTGAATTGTTCCGAGAACGAGCAAAAAGTCCTGTTCTCGAAAATGGCGCAAACTGTAAACAGGGGTACAATGCAAATAAACTGATTAGTTAAAAGTATTTCTCGTCATGTAACTTTCTTTTACCAATACACTCGATTTTTCTGATCTTTCAAACGCCACTAATCACACTTCACGTCCTGCTCTGCCACTTATAAATCGCGAAACTTGAAACTTCTTTTAGAGATAGCATTAAACTATATTTTTTGCACTAGGCTATTAAATTATATTTTCGGCACCAGACCAAACGTAAACTACGAAGCAAAATCTTCGCGTCTGGTTCGCGATTTGTCAACGTCAGTAGGGGTTCTGCCGTAGAGGTATGTCAACCACCTTATAAGCTGGTTACGAAAATTATATACTGGTGACAGATCTCTGCGGAATATCGATCTGCGGGATCGGCGCTTATTACAAACTCCAATGAAGTTCTAAGTGTGCTGAATGATGAATGAAGTTGATACTATAAACATGAACAAGTCTTCGGATGTCGCAACAAATAAAATACTCGGGATCCATTTAAATCCAATTAGTGATGTTCTCATTTGCAATTTAAACTTTTGTAAAGTCGTCCCTAGAATCACCAATCAGGAACATAGCGTTACGAAGAGGGAATTATTGAGGGTAGCCATGTCCATCTTTGACCCATATGTGTTGGCTAGGAACATTCTGATTTATCCAGAACTACTACTACAACAAGTACAAGTAATTTAAACTGGGACGATGATTTAACACCTGAAATGAATTCAGAATTTCATCAGTGGTTACAGAGCCTCAATGCATACGGGTTCCTCGATGTTATTTGCTTAATAATCCTCGACCAGGAGATCTTCAGCTTCGTATATTCATCGATGCTAGTAAGGGAGCATTCGAAGCAGTTGCATATCTACGGATAAAAGACATTGAAGTAGACATCACCTTTGTATGTGATAAGTTGAGATGCGCACCACTGAAACGTCTATTAGTTCCTCGGCTAGAGTTGCAGGCACTACATCACAGTCTCAGCACCACCATAACAAAAACTGTACGATGGAGCGATTCACAGACTGTACTTCACTGGTTACGAATAGGAAGCCGAAAATATAAGCCCTTTGTAGTACCCAGAATCGAGGAGGCTTTAGAATCAACGCCCGTATCCGAATGGCGTTGGGTGTCCACGAAGTAGAATGCTGCAGATGCGACCACTTGTGCAATATACCCGATTGAATTCAATCCTTCGGGAATTCGGTTACAGGGGCCAGTATTTTTGAAATA
The DNA here is from genome assembly GCA_963969285.1 of Odontomyia ornata. Lineage (NCBI taxonomy): Eukaryota > Metazoa > Arthropoda > Insecta > Diptera > Stratiomyidae > Odontomyia > Odontomyia ornata. The sequence goes on along the minus strand of OZ017740.1, from coordinate 99,272,258 downwards.
CGATGAAAGCTATTGGCCTTCTGTAAAACAATCAGGCAAAGTTAACGAACATACGGAGGAAATTTGTTACGACTTCATCTTAAAAATATCGATCGAGGAAAACTCTAAATACAAATGTCTGGGAAATTCTCTACATGGAGGAAAGTTAACCGAATATTAGTCTGGGATACGCAATTCATTCAAAACTTCAAGTCAGCCTGGAAGTCCAAGGGTGGAATAACGATCCATGAACTGCGTAATGCCGAAAATTGAGTTTTTACATATATGTGAAGGATGAAGTTTTGCCATCGATATTATGGGAGCTACAGTGCAATTATGATTTGGTCCCCATTCCATCGTTCGTCTCTACTTTTCCAAAGTTGAGGTCAAATAATAAAATTGTTAATGCTGTTTCACTGGAAATTGCATTGGGATAATTTCAGCTTGCACTACGGGCATTGAGAATTGAAACAGCGTTTGAGCTTCTTGCCACTCTTTTTTAGGGGTTTGTACTAAAATACAAAACCCTTTTGCAATCACGACCTGTGTCCATCCGTCTGTATGTCACAGCACTTTTTCTCTGAAACTATAAAAGCTACAGTCATGAAAATTTGTGACATTTGTCAGAAGTGTTGACATCTTGAAAGTTCAAGAGTGAAAACTTTTGAAAGGGATTTAAGGGGGTCAGTTATGATATCGTTGGAAGGGTCTCAATGCGATCTTTTCAGGAGATTGCCTTATCAGTACTGTGGGAGACAGGGGAAGGGGAAACGTACGAACTATTCGCATACCCCCCACGTGATTTAAGACCTTTCTTTCGAAAAATCAGAAAAAAAATCATAAACGTAGGCCTTTATGAGTACAACAATGACAAATACGTGAAAAATCGAAATTCACCCAACTTTGTTCGTGATAATATGATTTTTCAGTTTTACATTTTCTTGAATAAAATCTTGACGGTATCTTTAAATTCAATAAAATTCAGTACGCAGGTGTTTACATGTAAGATTGACTCGTTCTAAAAGTTTCACAAAGGTCGAATGGTATTTAACGAAGTCAAAGCGGTTTGAATTTTTCTGAATTACTATGGAACAATATGCGCTGTGTTACTATGGAATGATATGGGCTTTTTACCGACTCAGACACTACAGTTTTGCATGAAAATTCCAGGAATGATATGAGGGCGGTCCTTAAAAGTACCTGATCCAACAAAGAAAACAGTAAAAACATTGCAAAATGATTTTTTATTTTTTAATATATTAGGTAAATTTTTCGAGAGAAATTCACCTATTGCGGAGAGTATCTTATATATATATATATATATATATATATATATATATATATATATATATATATATATATATATATATATATATATATATATATATATATATATATATATATATATATATATTGTTACATGTACAAATAATTACATGTACAAATAATTCTGCGAGCTACTGTCGCAATTGTTTTCATCATCATTAAGAACGTCAACAAATGAATTTACTCGAACCCACGAGTAAATTCAACAAGCATAATCAACATCTGCAAGCGACGTCACTCCATTCATTAATTTGCTCGAACCTACCAGGTACCTCTCGGTAGAACGTTCGCCAATATGCGAGAAATGGGTGAATACTTAGAGACCCTATATAAAGGCGAGCTGAATGAATGGGGGAATCATTCATTCGACCGCGAGAAGAACTGCGATTGTGTGTGGGAAGCGATATTCTTCGAGTAGTAGGAAAGTGTGTTTCGTAATAGTGAAGTAATTTAGAAGACAATTGCGATAATAAATTTATGGACAAGTGTTAGATAATTTTAATAGTGACAATTAAAATTAGTGAAAGTGTTAACTGATTATTGTGCATTTTATTTAATTGAATAAACTCTTTTAACTTAAATTAAAAGACATTGCGTTTTCACTTTCCCGGAACGTTAAAATTATAGGCCGCGAACCAATAACACGCGACAATATATATATATATATATATATATATATATATATATATATATATATATATATATATATATATATATATATATATATATATATGTATATATATATGTATATATATATATGTATATATGTATATATATATATAATATATATATATATATATATATATATATATATATATATATATATACGAAATTTGTGACCACGCTAGATGTTGTAATTTAACTCCGATTTTCACCAAATTACAGGAAAGGCGTATTGGGTAATATCTCGGTTAAGTTTGTGAACTAGCTATATCGGCCGGGCGAAAACGAAATGGCGGCCATTTTAGACAAAAAATCGGCATTTCTGTTCTGACCAAAGTATAGCTCGGATTTGGATGAAATTTGGTACAAAGGTTCACCAATGTATGCGATGAATCCAAATCCAAAGTTGGTATGGCAGAAACAAAATGGCGGCCGCTCAAATGTTGAAAAACGTACAAAATTTTGTTGTTGTAGTTTTGACCAAAGCTTTCCACCAATGTTAATGAAATTTAGTAGTTTGATAGAAACTATAAGTATCTAAAGAGTTATGTAAAAAATAGAAGTCAGGTCGCAAAAACAAAATGGCGGCCAGTTGAATCTCAAAACTTAATCCGATATATATGAAACTTGGTTTTAAGATAGAAATTGTTTAGATCTAGAGTTTTTGACGTTGCAGTGATCATGCATGGGCAAATTAAAAAATGTCGGCCGTTAAATTACGCGTTTTCAGGTTTTTGTGGCCTTCTATTGGTCAGATTTTCCAACAGATTTTAATGAAACTTGTGACTAAGGATCTTTGTATTATGTTCCTTATCTGTGGAAAAAATTATTAAAATCGAACGAAAGATAAAAAAGTCAAAAATTTAAAACCTAATATTTTTAACTACCATTTTCACTAAAAATTGAACACTTTTGCCCTGTCTAGAGTGAAACTCCTATTTGAACGAGGTTCAGCACATTGATTGATGAAGTCCTTACACGCAAAGATTTAAAATAATCCAAAATCAAATACATGCATTCAAAATTGCGGCCCCCAAATGTCTGAAGGCAAGCACAATTCGCTATTTTAGTAGCAACTGAAATAATGAAAATTTTTCATGGAAACGTTTTAAATGACTTAACTTGGAAGTATTTATAAACCATATCATTTTTAAGATATTGTAAAATTTTTTTAACAATACCCTAAAAAATTATAAAATCGCGACATGTCTGTCCGTCGGTCCGTTTGTTCGTGCGTCATAACAAGTTTTCTCGCAAACCACGTAGGTCAAAAGTGGTGCCTCTTGAAATTTGCAGTGCAAGAAGATATTTTAAGGTATTTAAGAGGGGTCGGCCCATACAGGGGGGTGACTTAATTTTTTTTTTATTTCTATACACCTCTAGCTGCCAAGTTTTTCAACAGATTCCGGTAAAACTTAGAATTATAAGTTATTAAGGCAAGTTAATTTAATTTAATTATACAAATCGAATGACAAATAAAAAAGTCGAAAATTTACAGCTCAACTTTTGGCAGCCGTTTTCAATAAAAATCAAAATGACGGCCTCTGATGGCTCAGAAAGAATTGAAAATGTATATATTAATGGCAACGCAAGTGCTAATTAAACTTTTATGGATTTCTTTTAAATTAAATGCTAATTAAACTTTTATGGATTTCTTTTAAAATTAACTATTTGAGCTATTTAAGCCAAAAAGTTATCACCTTTGTGTGGTAACCACTGTGAAATGTGTAAACAGCAAATGTGAGAAGGGCGAAACGAGTATAAATATGTTTACAACAATTTATTATCCGCCGATTTTCAATATGTAATCCATACGTGTGCAACTCAATTTAATTAGCAAAATTTTCGCGCCTCAATTAAAGGTCTCTAAATATGAACGTCGGCAGATTCTTTTTATGTTAGTAAATTCCCATGTGGTACTACTAAAATTGCAGTAAGAAGTCTAGTAGTAGGCAAGCCAAATTTTTTTCGAAACCTTACGATACATACGCGAAATTTGCCTTTCCGGCTGGTCCTGCCAACGGGGATTTTTCTCCTTTCAGCTTGATACACTTTTCCCAACGATGTTCAATAGCTTCGATACCGGCTTTATGGTAGGAACCGTCAACCTCCTCAAAATAGCTATTAACCGCAGACTCTACCTTTTTATTGTTGGCATATATTTTACCGCCAAGCCGTTTTTTCGAATTTGGAAAAAGAAAATAACTCAAGGGAGCCACACCTCGCGAATAGAATGCATGAGGAAGCAATTCGAAGTTCAACTCATTGATTTTAGCCATCGCAATGACGCACGTGTGGACTGGTGTGTTGTCGTGGTGAAACAACACTTTCTTTTTCGTCAGATGGGGCCCTTTTTTCTTGATTTCATCACTCAAACGCTGCAATAAGGCTGCATAATATGCGCCGTTGATTGTTTTTCCTTTTTCGAGATAATCAATAAATATTATTCCACGCGTATCCCAGAAAACGGATGCCATGGCCTTGCCAGCTAACTGAACTGCCTTTGGTTTCTTTGTAGCTGGTTTTCCCCGTTCAATCCACTGCTTTGACTGCTCCTTGGTCTCAGGTGTAAAATGATGGGCCCATGTTTTGTCCATTGTTATGAATCGATGAAAAAACTCGACTTTATTGCTGCAAAACATTGTCAAACACTCGACGAAAACATCCTCACGTTGCTGTTTGTGCTCCATTGTGAGCAAATGCGGCACTCATCTTGCACACAGCTTTCTCATGTCCGAATTTTCGGTCAAAATGCGATGCACAGCACTCTTTAAAATGCCTGGCATGTCTGCTATCTCGCACACTTTTAGTCGACGGTCATCCAATACCATTTTGTGGATTTTTTTCACATTTTCTGACGTAGTGTCCTCACTTGGTCGACCGCTGCGGTGTTCATCTTCGCAGCTCGTACAACCTCGCTTAAACTCAGCTACCCAATATTTGACCGTTGTAAAGGAAGGAGCAGGCTTCCCAAGAGTAGAATCGAACACGGCTTTGATATTGGTTGTACTTAGACCTTTCAAGTGCAAGTATTGTATCACATACAGCTAACGATGCCCGATTTTTTCCATATTTACAAATTCACTGAGAGCGTTCACTTTGAATGTCTGTAAAAAATAATAACAAACGTACCGTTATGAATTTTTCACAAAAAGTTGGTGGAAGGTAGTATTGTCAATTGGAGTAATTGCTTAAGAAGTTTAAGGCCACCGTTTCGACTATTGGGAGAAAATGTTAAATTTATAAATCAAAGGAGGGAGGGGATACAAATATTGTTCGTGCATTTTGCCCCTCCTGGACTCCAAATGCAAAGAATGACTTATTTTTCAGATTCTAAAAGTGCTAAGACCTTTCATTCGATGTCCTACTCGACTACATTTTATGAAAAAAATTTGTTAAGGGCAATTTCTATATAAGTGGGGGCACCCTCAAAAAATTTTCATATATTTGATAAGACCTAAACTTTTGAGACACCACCACTTCTGACCTTTTCAAAAAGTTTGAGCTTTGTAGCTTCTATCGTTTCGGAAGAAATTGCTTATGACGAACGAATAGATCGGACGGGAAACTAGTAGGTTTTTGCAAAATTTCTATCAGAATGCCTCAAAAGTCATGGAGCTAAATCCAACAACAAATAGTTTAGAGGCTGAAATTCGTTGAACATTGCTAAGATTAGTAGGATTTAACCTTTTTGCCAGTAAAACTGTATCAGTATCATTAATTGGATGAAATCAGCCATTTAATTAGTTCTTCAAAATATCATTTTATTCTATGTTTCAATGAAACTTACCGACGTTTTCAACAATCATATACGATTACAACAATCATGTACGATTTTTCTACTGGACGGGCTTTCCATCGAACCAGACACTACACATTTAATTGAATTTTCTCCAAATTTTCAGATCAGTCAATGATTTTATTAATATTGAAACAAAATATTGGCTGGTTGAATTGAAGTTATTTTAAAGCAAGAATATATTTGTCGTGCATATCATAAAATTTTTCTTGAAATCAATCATTCTATTTACCCACATATTTTTTTTGTGGTAGGGAGGTGAAGGCATTTACGCCCGCCTAGTCTGGCAGTGTGGGACTCCCATGGAGGATACCCTTGGACTACCCACTAAACACCTCCCCTGTCAATCTGAGAACCTAGCCTGGAACCGTTTGACACATTACTTCGGGCCAGGTCTCGTTTTGTTATGCCGTGTGGCGCCTTCAAGCTGGGGAATCCCTTTCCTAGCGGGAGGGGAGAGGGGAAGAGGAATTGCCAGAAGAGCGATCCCCCAGCCCCAGCACCTCCGGCTGCTGTGAGTCCCTTTTAAATTTTAGGACTGCCCGAGCATAATGTGCCACCTGGTTCCATTTGTCAACCGATTCGAGCATCACCGCAACTATATTATCCGGAGTGAGCTCTTCCGTCTCCCTGTAGAGTTCCCTTCGCAGCTCGACCCATTTTGTACACGCAAAAAATGTGTGACAGGCATTGTCCTCCTCTCCTGAGCAAAACCATGCGTTGTCCCCTGTTGTTTTCTGGCGTCAGTCTCGCTTTGATCCTTCCCACGCTAGGGAACTCGTTTTTGATGGCCTCTTCTACCTCGGCCAGATCCGTCACGCAGTCAATGTCTCGTATTTCGGTCGTTGCCATCGGCTCGAGCGGGGCTATAGTTACGCTTTTGCCGAGGACTTTCTTTACTGCGTCACAGAATGCTTCTTTATTGCCGGCCTTTGCTCCGAATTCGACCAGTATGTGGCCCGACCGCGTTGGTCGTACTACTTTAATGGTAGTATTGGTGTCTTCGGGCCTTACGTTCCCCTGATGTCCCGCAGCACCTCCGCGTAGGATCGGCCATCTTGAGGCTTTACAAGCAGTGCCTACTGCCGGGGTCTTCGTCGGGGCTTCTGCCTCTCCTGTTTTGCATCAGGTCCTTTTTCTAATTGGGCGTCCGTGCGAATTTTATTTTCTGGCTTTTTTCGAAGGAGTTTCTTTGCGGCTTTCTTTGCTTCTTTTGTAAGCACTGTCTGGAATCCCTGATCTGGTGCTCCACGCCCGTCAAGTGCCTCTTCCTTCCTTCTTTTATCCCGATCTCCTTCGATTGGGCTAGACGCCATTCTTTTATTGACTTTTAATGATGGAGCTTTCTGCATGTCGCCTTTAGATTTTGCCCCAAGCACCTCTTTAGCCTTCTGTTCATCTTCGGCCCTTAACCAGCTCCTCCGATAGTGCTCTATGCGATCTAGGAGCTCCTCTAGTTCAAGGAGCCCTTCCTTTGCTACTTTGCTAATTTTTGGGGAGTCGCATGCAGCTTGTATTCTTTTCAGAACATCTCCCGCGTTTTGAAGTAGTCTTTCCACTTCGTTTTGCTGGGCCGCAATTGTACCTCGCAACCATCCTTGGGAGAGGATTCGCGTTCCGTTTCCAAGTGCAGTACTTCCGCCACATTTTCAACGGTGGCGGTACAATCAAGCGGTGTCTGGTCACTCTTTGCTTTTAGTACCGTAATCTCCTCGTTTGTTTCTGGATTTTTCATTGCAATGTCGGGATTTGTGACCCTTGCATCGGTCGCTTTAGTAACGATCACAGCCGTGAAAATCGAATTCTCGGGGCTCTTTATGTTATCTTCCACTGCTCGAACTCCTGAAGCATCACCGCGACTATATTATCCGGGGTGAGCTCTCCCGTCTCCCTGTAGAGTTCCCTTCGCAGCTTGACCCATTTTGTACACGCAAAAAATGTGTGACAGGCATTGTCCTCCTCTCCTGAGCAAAACCGACAATCGGGAGACCGTGACTTACCGATCTTGTGCAGGTAAGACTGAAAACACCCGTGCCCGCTCAAAAGCTGGGTCAGATAGAAGTCAGTCTCACCATGCCTTCGATTTAGCCACAGTCTCACATCCGGGATGAGGCGCGCAGTCCACCTTCCCTTCGTGCAATTCCGCCAAGACTGCTGCCAATCGTTGAGCAAGCGTTGTCTTTCCTCGCGAACAAGCATCTCCCACGCATCCTCGTTTCGGCGCAGGTATATAGCGTGGCGCTCTCTAGCAAGGAGGGCGACAGCTATCACGCCTGCAATCACTCTCACCGCCGAGTCGGAGACTGCTGGATACGAAGATGCAATTCTCAGTGCTCCTCTTCTCTGTACCTGTGCCAATCGTTTTCGGTATACTTCCTTGCTGAGAGCGTCACCCCATACCTCTGCTCCGTACAGTAGCACTGACCCTACAGCACTCATCAAGAGGCGTCTTCTTGATGGGCTGGGTCCCCCTACGTTGGCCGTAAGTCGACTCAGGGCCGATATTCCCGAAGCAGTCTTCTCAACGTGCTCTGATTTGCTCAGAGAAACTCATCTTCGAGTCGATCAGTAGCCGTAGGTACTTCACCGCTGGCTTCGATTCGATTTGTATATCTCCAATACTGATCATCCTTACTCTAGGGATTCTCTTTTTTGTCAAGATGACCACTTCGGTTTTCTCCAGTGCTAAACTGAGCCCGCGAGCAGTCATCCATACCTACCCTAAGTTGCGCTTGTTCAACGGTGCGTCTGGCGACCAGAGCCGCAACATCATCCGCATAGCTAACCAAGCGCGACTCATCTGGCATCTCAAGCCTCAGTAGCCCGTCGTAAGACACGTTCCACAGGTCCGGACCAAGGATGGATCCCTGGGCAACACCCGATGTAATTTCCATCCTTCGTTGGCCCTGTGTCGTGTCGTAGAGCAGGCTTCGGTCCTTTAGGTAGTTCCTCAAAAGCCGTTTTAGATATTCTGGAACTTGAAAAGAGTTTTCCAGCGTGTCCAGAATATCCACCCATCTAGCGGAGTTGAAGACATTCCTGACGTCGAGTCACCAACCGGACGGTCCGTCGCTTGGTGCGACTATATGCCTCTGCCTTTTGGACCGCGTTCACAACCTCTGCAATCGCATCAATGGTAGAACGTCCTGCTCTAAAGCCGTACTGCCGAGGAGATAGGTCCCCAGCAGCACGAATCGCGTCAGTGAGTCTTCCCTTGATGAGTTTCTCTAGCACTTTCCCAGCCGTGTCTAGCATGCACAACGGGCGGTATGCAGACGGCGATTCGGGATTTCCCTTCCCCTTGCTGATCAGCGCGAGCATTGCCACCTTCCATCGTACCGGGAAAACCGCGTCCCGTAGGCAAGCGTTGAATGTGCTGAGCAGCAAGTCAAGACAATGGTGATAGACGAGCCGCAACACCTCCGCTGGAACACCATCTGGACCTGGAGCCGTCCTCGCTTTCAAGGAGAGGACTGCCTCCTCCGGTTCCAGCTGAGTGAAGGGTGGGCACTCTACTGCTGTTTCACCATGGACAGCGTCAACACGGACGGGATGGGCGGGGAAGAGTCCGCACTATCGCGTCCATCTTTTCCGCGTCATGTATACAAGGCTTCCGTAGGGCACCAAGTTTCCCCATGACCAGCTTGTAGCCAAGGCCCCACGGATCCTTGTTCACATTGTCCACTAGGTCTTGCCAGCAGTGAGGCTTGCTACTGTTAATCAGTTTGCGAAGGCATTTCCTGGCCAACTTATATGCTGCCACCTGGTTGCATGCCTCGTCACGGTTCCGCGCCAGTTGAGCCTCACGCTGAAGCTTGTGACACTCCCCCCACTTTTCAGCGATATCAGTAGACCACCAGTACACTGGGGGCTTGCCGTGCCGGGGTCTTCGACGGGGCATAGAAGCGCAGCAAGTAGTCGTGATTATGCTCATAGTAGAGTTCACCACGTCTTGAGCTGCCAGCTCTTCCGTCCCCTCCGGAGCTCCCTGCAGCGGCTCAGCTGCTGTGAGAACCTTGACGAACCTCTCGACGTCCAATCTTTCAATGTTCCATCCAGTTGTAGAAGGCCGAGAGCACGGACGTCGAGAGACAACATCACTTATCTCAAGCAGAATGCACTGGTGATCACTGGCTGAGTAGTCCCCTAATACTTTCCTGTTGTGTATCCGCCGTACTCAGGACTCTGAGGCGAATGCCACGTCCGGTATGGTTCCCTCACAGCCAATACGGCGGAAAGTCGGCGTATTTCCGGAGTTTAGTACGACGAGGGCCGTCCTGGCCGCCATTTTCAGGATTCGTTTTCCCCGCGGATCCATCTGAGGCATGCCCCATTCGATTGCTTTAGCATTGAAGTCGCCCCCAACGAGCACTTTGCCCTCTGCGTTCGAGACAGCGCCCTCCAGAACATTAAGCTTGGGTTGGAAAGATGATATCGACTCGTTAGGCGTTAGGTACATACTAAAGAAGGTGATCCCTGAGCACCGAACCCGCACGAAACCATCCCCCATCCACAACTCTCCGCTTGAAAGTCACTGTTCCGAACCCAGATAGCGGCAGTACCAGCTTCATCAGAGTACCATAATGCAGGACTTTTATTATGGTGTTGCTTACTCATCAGCAAGAAGTCGGCTTTCCTGTGCCTCACAAACTGCTCAAGCAGATTTTTGGCGGGTGAACTGCGGTGTAGGTTTAGCTGCAGGATGCGGGTCATTGAAGCTCTGATTTGGCCTTGGCTAGGGCTTCCTGCAGCACCCGGCATTCTCCTGATGCCAAGACGTGTCCAAAATCAGGTTTTGGATCAGCATCCTTGCAAAGAATACAGTGTGACTTCTTCGTACACTCTTTTCTTTTATGTCCCATTTCACCGCATTTGTAACATAGGGAACTCCTATCGGGTCCTTTGCATACTTGTGTGGTGTGACCATAACCAAGGCATTTGAAACATTGAAGAGGCGTTGCTCTTCGCCGTATCCTACAGACAACCCACCCAATTCGTACTTTGCCCTTGTTCAGGAATTGTTCGGCGTCCTTTTCGGTCAAGTCGACTATGGCCATGCGTTGTCCCCTGTTGTTTTCTGGCGTCAGTCTCGCTTTGATCCTTACCACGCTAGGGAACTCCTTTTCGATGGCCTCTTCTACCTCGGCCAGATCCGTCACGCAGTCAATGTCTCGTATTTCGGTCGTTGCCATCGGCTCGAGCGGGGCTATAGTTGCACTTTTGCCGAGGACTTTCTTTACTGCGTCACAGAATGCTTCTTTATTGCCGGCCTTTGCTCCAAATTCGACCAGTATGTGGCCCGACCGCGTTGGTCGTACTACTTTAATGGTAGTATTGGTGTCTTCGGGCCTTACGTTCCCCTGATGTCCCGCAGCACCTCCGCGTAGGATCGGCCATCTTGAGGCTTTACAAGCAGTGCCTGCTGCCAGGGTCTTCGTCGGGGCTTCTGCCTCTCCTGTTTTGCATCAGGTCCTTTTTCTAATTGGGCGTCCGTGCGAATTTTATTTTCTGGCTTTTTTCGAAGGAGTTTCTTTGCGGCTTTCTTTACTTCTTTTTTAAGCACAGTCAGGAATCCCTGATCTGGTGCTCCACGCCCGTCAAGATCTCCTTCGATTGGGCTAGACGCCATTCTTTTATTGACTTTTAATGATGGAGCTTTCTGCATGTCGCCTTTAGATTTTGCCCCAAGCGCCTCTTTAGCCTTCTGTTCATCTTCGGCCCTTAACCAGCTCCTCCGATAGTGCTCTATGCGATCTAGGAGCTCCTCTAGTTCAAGGAGCCCTTCCTTTGCTACTTTGCTAATTTTTGGGGAGTCGCATGCAGCTTGTATTCTTTTCAGAACATCTCCCGCTTTTCGAAGTAGTCTTTCCACTTCATATTGCTGGGCCGCAATTGTACCTCGCAACCATCCTTGGGAGAGGTTTTCGCGTTCCGTTTCCAAGTGCAGTACTTCCGCCACATTTTCAACGGTGGCGGTACAATCACGCGGTGTCTGGTCACTCTTTGCTTTTAGTACCGTAATCTCCTCGTTTGCTTCTGGATTTTTCGTTGCAATGTCGGGATTTGTGACCCTTGCATCGGTCGCTTTAGTAACGATCGCAGCCGTGACAATCGAATTTTCGGGGCTCTTTATGTTATCTTCCACTGCTCGAACTCCTGAGGCATCCTGCCGAGTCTCCCGCTTCTCCTTAATAGGACGCTCGGGCGTTCGCATAATTTTTTTGCTGCGCCCAAACGCCGCAGGAATCTCAGTCTGCACCAGACTGTCTGCTGTTCTCCGTTTTTCGTCTACCGTCACTGTCGTCGTGTAAGTCTTCGTTTTTTTCGTGGTTAGTACAGCTGTCGATGTACTGTTGACATCGTGGCTTCAACCGCTAGTTGCGTCGTCGTTATTATTTTTGGTTTCATTTTTTGGATGTTTTTGATCTTTTGATTTTGTTTGCTCCATTTTATTGTGTCCCCCGTCGGAGCCGCTATCTCCGTTCGTGTGTGTAGTCGCCTTTTTAGTCCCATGGTTATCTTTGCAGAGCAGGGAGGCCATGCGAGGGTTGGCACAAGCCCTTATGGGGACAAGTGCTCAGAGCCAGACCAGCGCTAATCGGGAGTCCGTCTCAACCGAACCTACACCACCAACCCAATGGTGCGAACTTCGAACGTACTCCAAGGCCTGCCAAGGTTTTAACGGGACGGAGACGGTAGGATAGTTGAATTGGAGCCGTTCACACACGAGTTTCTCCTTGGCGCTACTGTGCAAAGCAACTAGGTCCAAACCATCACATCCGCCAGCCCAAAGCGTCAATTCCAGTTCGTTGTCCAAAGCGTAGTCCAGATACAATCAGAGTCGTTACCTGTCATCCCAAGAGGGAACCTCACGGCACCCCCCATATCCTCGGGTCCGTGGGGCGGCACTCCCCAAAGAATGCTAGCCTCCAAGAATGTTCTTGTCGACCGGCTTTCTCCCTACGGGAATTTCCTCGGGTACGTGGGGGCGGAACTCCCCAAAGAATGCTAGCCTCCAAGAGTGGTCTTGTCGACCGGCATTCCCCCTGCGGAATTTCCTCGGGTACGTGGGGGCGGGACTCCCCAAAGAATGCTAGCCTCCAAGAGTGCTTTTGTCGACCGGCACTCCCCCTGCGGGTATTTACCCACATATTGTATGTTAAGTACAAAACCATTTTGACATGAGCGTAGTTCTGTCTACCCAACTTGTTTTAAATAGCTCCTCAGTGGACAAATATGTAGAGCTAACATCTATTCGACCAAATACTATTAGCACCCTCTACAATATAACATAGGTTATGATACATGTTCCCATCAGGGGCAGTTTCATCATGAAAATATGACAAGACCCTTTCTGCGCATAATGCATTGAATAGAAGACCCTTCTGACCGATCATTTTTCTGTCTACTCAACTTGTTGCAGGTACTCATATATTTGTTATACATTTTTGATACACTATAACAAATTTTTCATTTAAAACTACTTTCTTAAAAAATTTTTCATGGTTGTCTTGTGTTATCATGCCTCTGTTTGCTTCCCCAGAGCATCATTTACTATATATTATTAAATAAATTTTTCCACTACTAGTCCTTCGAAAACTATCAATTTACAAGCATGACGCAATCTTCTAAAGCCGTATTCCAGTTGACATTATTGTTGAAAGTAAAAATAACAAATAGCGATTGTAGCAGTAACAGTATCCAGAAAATATAAAAATAACCATCCTTCACATCGACTTTTCTTAAAATTGCTCGAAAGGAAAATAATTTTTCATGTTAACAGATGCTTTTTATGAAAATTCAATATACAATGGCATGAACGCAATATCGCTGCAAAATTCAACTAATAGCGATGTTGTTATTGTCCGGGAGTGAAGGAAATTTTCAATTTCACGTTCTTTAAGCTCAAGTTGAGTTCCTTATTGCTGTTTACTCGTATCATTTAGATTGTACAACATACTCGTAAATGTGTGGTTTTTCGTGAGTATTATTTCTTCTCGTCATGAGCGTAGGATTAATGCGGCATTCTCTCCTTTTCCAATGCTCGAATGTGCTCAAGCTCAAGTAACTTTCATATCAAATATGATCGGAGTATTAGCCCATGAAATTTAATACTTCTGAATGCAAGCGTTTGAGTTGAAAATTATTTCTATTCGGAGAACATTTTGAAATTTCAAACGCAAAGTATTATTGCTTTGGGGGGTCTGAGAACCACTTTCGAAGAACTCACCTTATGATGAGTCTGCCGTGAAATTTCATTCATTTTCTCATATATATCATCGAAACGAGTTGATCATTTTACGTCCATAAATGGAAAACTGAGCAATATGATGTCAATGATTATGTTACATCCCAGGCTTTCGGGAAATATTAAATTAAAAAATAATTTGGGGGAGTTGACATCGAATATTCGGTTCGATTTGTTAAATCTTTAGTTTTAATATAATCTATTGTAATCTGTTGAAGCCAGTAGACATAGCAATTGCTGTCAGAAGTGGTATCTGTTGGAGCTCGAGCAAGTCAAAAAGGGTAAAATCTCTATATAGAGAAATCAATCGCTTCTCGTTAGTCTCGTCAAAACGGAAGAACGACTAGACCGATTGGCACCTTTTTTTGTTTTGTTGGTTACAAACAGGGGTTGCTTTAAAAGAGAAGTATAGGAAAAATTCTAGTTCAAAAAGTTAAGAAAATATGCAGAGATTTAGCTCTTTTTGCTGTAGCAAATGCAAATGACAAAGTATCAGTATCAAATGGGTCGCTATGCAAGTAACACCGAGGCAATTTGGCGTATCTTTTCATTTAAGATACTCAAAGAATACCCTACAGTACTCTATTTGGTAGTTTACTAAAGAATGGATAAATGAAACCAAAACCAAATGACACATCAATATACGAGAGTTGCGGCTTATACAAATGGACATGCAAAGACTGTGACATGGTATACATAGGAAGAACCACAGCAAGGCACTTAATTTGCAGCCTGTCCCATTTTATGCACGCAAAAAATGGGAACCAGGCATTGTCTTCCTCTACTGGGCAAAACAGATGATTGGGGGACCGAGACTTACCAATCTTGTGCCGGTAAGACTTAAAACACCCATGCCCACTCAAAAGCTGGTTCAGATAGCAGTCCCACCATACCTTTCATTTAGCCAGGAATGAAGTGCGCAGTCCACCATACCTTCGTGCAATTCATCTGAAACTGCTGCCAATCTTTGCCTCTCCTCCCAGACAACCATCTTCCACTCATACTCGCTTCGATGCTGGTTACTAGCGTGACGCTCTCTAGCAAGAACGACAACAGGTATCAAGCGTGCAATAATTCTCACCACCTAATCAGAGACTGTCGGATACGAAGATGCAATTATCAGTGCTCCTCTTCTCTGTACTTGTGCCAAGCGTTTTCAGTATACCTCCTTACTGAGAATGCTATCCCATATTTCTGCTCCGTATAGTAGCACAGACGCTACAGCACTTATCAAGAGGCATTTTCTTGATGGACTGGATCCCCTACCTTGGCCATAAGTCGGATCAGAGCGGATACTCCCGAGGCAGCCTTCTCAGCTGTTGCCCTGATTTGTTCAGAGAAACTCATCTGCGAGTCGATCAGTAGCCCCAGGTACTTCACCGCTGGCTTTGATTCAATTAGTATGGCCCCAATACTGAACATTCTTACTCTAGGGATTCTCTTTTTTGTCAAGATGAGCACATCGTTTTTCTCCAGTGCTAAACTAAACTCTCGAGCAGTCATCTAGTCTTTCACTTGTCGCATTAGCATACCTAGCATTAATTTGCGCTTGCTCAGCGTTGCTTCCAGCATCCACGCCACAAAATCATCCGTATAGCCGATCAAGCGTGACTCAACTGGCAACTCCAGTCTCAGTAGCCTGTTGTAAGACACATTCCACTGATTCGGACCAAGGGTAGATCCCTGGGCAACATTCGATGTCACCTCCACCCTTTGTTGGCCCTGTGTCGTGTCGTAAAGTAGGCCTCGGTCCTTCAGGTGGTCCCTCAAAAGCCGCATTAGATATTCTGGAGCTTGAAAGTGTTTTTCAGCGTATCCAGAATATCCACCCATCTAGTGGATTTGAAGGCATCCCTGACATCGAGTGTCACCAACAGGACGAGCCGTTATTTGGCGCGACAATATGTCTATGCCTTTTGGACCGCACTCACCACCTCTGTAATCGCTTCAATGGTGGAGCTTCCTGCTCTACTGTCCGAGGAGATAGGTTACTAGCAGCATGGAATCGCATCATTGAGTCTTCCCTTGATGAGTTTCTCCAGTAGACGCCGATTCGGGATTTCCCTTCCCTTGCTGATCAGGACAAGCCTCAACATCTTCCATTGTACTGGCGAAGCATTGAATGTGCTGAGCAGCAAGTAAGAATAATAGTGATGTGCCAGCTGCTTCACTCGCTTTCAGTGAAAAGACTGCCTCTTCTAGTACCAGCTGTGCAAAGAGTAGACACTTGACTGCTGTTTCACCATGGACAGCATCAACATGGACGGGAAAGCGTGCCGGCACTATCACGTCCATCTTTTCCTCATGATGTACGCAAAGTTTCCGTAGGGCATCAAGCTTCCGCATAACTAGCTTGTAGCCAAGGCCCCACGGACCCTTGTTCACATTGTCCGTTAGATATTGCCAGCAGCGGCCCGTGTTGTTGTTAATCATTTTGTGAAGGTGTTTTCTAGCCAACTTATATGCGGTTGCATTTCTCGTCACCGTTCCATGCCCGTTGAGCCTCACGCCGAAGGTTGAGACACTCTCTTCGCTTTTCAGCGATTTAAGTTGACCACTAGTACACTGGGGGCTAGCAGTCCCGGGGTTTTCGACCAGACATAGAAGTGTTACAAGCAGTCATATTGATGCTTATAGTTGAATACACCATGTCTTGAGCTACCAGCTATTTCGTCCCCTGCGAATCTCCCTGCAGCGGGGCACCTGCTGTGAGCACTAGGCGAACTTCACGACGTCTATTCTTCCGATAGTCCACCCAATTGTAGAAAGCCGAGCGAACGGATGTCGGAAGACAACATCACTGATCTCAAGTAGAATGCACTGATGATCACTGGCTAAGCAGCCCTCTAATACTCTCCAATTGGGTATCCTCCGTACTAAGTACCCCGAGGTGAATGTTACGTTCGATATAGTTCCTTCACAGCCAATACGGTGGAAAGTCGGCACATTTACGGTGTTGAATGGAACGAGCACCATTCTGGGCACCATTTTTAGGGTTCGTTTTCCCTGCGAATGTGTTTGAGGCCTGCCCCATTCAATTACTTTAGCGTTGAAGTCACCGCCAACGAGCACTTTCCCGTCTGCGTTCGGGACAGTGCCTTCCAAAGCATTAAGCTTGGCTTGAGAAGATGATATCGATTCGTTCCGCGTTAGGTAAACACTAAAGAAGGATTTCCGCCTGGAAATCTCTATTTCGAACCCAGATGGCGGCAGTACCAGTTTCATCAGGATACCATGATGCCGAACTTTTATTATGATGTTGCTCACTCAGCAGCATAAAACCGGCTTTCATGTCCCTCGCAAACTGCTCGAGCAGATTTTGGGCGGTTGAACTGCAGTGTAAGTTTAGTTGCAGTATGCGGGTCATCAGATTTCTAATTTTGCCTTGGCTTCCAAAAATCTGGCATTTTCAGTATCCTTGCAACGAATGCAGTATGCCTCTTACGTGCACTCTTTCCTTTTAAGTCCAATTTCACCGCATTTGTAACATAGGGAGCTCCTATTGGGTCCTTTGCATACTTGTGTGGTGTGATTACAGCCAAGGCATTTGAAACATTGAAGAGGTGTTGCTCTTTACCATATCTTACAGACAACCCATCCTATTCTTACTTTGCCCTGATTCAAAATTGTTCGGTGTCCTTTTCGGGCAAGTCAATGAGAGCCATGCGTTGTCCCCTATGGTTTTTTGGTATCAGCCTCGCTTTAATCATATCCATGCTAGGGAACACCCTTTTTATAGCCTCTCGAACCTCGGCCAGATCCGTGACGCAGTCAATGCCTCTTATTTCGAACGTTGCCATCGGCTCGAGCGAGGCTATAGTTGCACTTTTACTGAGGACTTTTTTTACTGCGTCACAGAATGCTTCCCTATTGTCGGCCTCTGCTTCGAATTCGACCAGTGTGTGGCTCAACCACGTTAGTCGCACTGCTTTTTTGCGTATAGTCATGTCCTCGGGCCTCATGTTTCCCCTGATATCCCGCAGCACCTTCACATAGGATCAACCAACTTGGGGTATTACGGGCAGTGCCTGCTGCCGGGGTCTTTACCGGAGCTTCTTTCTCTCCTGTTTCGCAAAATGTCTTTTTTCTTGCTAGGCACCTGTGGAAACTTTGTTTTCTGGCACTTTTTGAAGGATTTTCGATGCAGTTTTCTTTGCTCCTTTTGCCACCACTATCTGAAACCCCTGATCTGGCATTCCGCGCCCATCAAATGCTTCTTTCGGCCTTCTGGTCTTTTTTGGCCTTCTGGTCTTTTTCGGCCTTTAACCAGCTCCTTCAACAATGCCTTATGCAGTCTAGGAGCTCCTCTAGTTTGAGGAGCCCAATCTTTACTGCTTTACTCATTTTTGGCAAGTTGCATGCAGATTGTTTTTTTTCAGAATATCTCACGCTTTCCGGAATAGCCTTTTTACTTCATGTCTCTGGGTGACAATTGTACTGTGCGACCATCGTTTTTCGGAGCGATTATAGGCTTCTGATCCGAATACAGCATTTTCACAACATTTTTGACGCTGGTGATGAAATCACACAACGTTGCTTTATTTCAACCCTGCCCTTTCCTACCGCTATCTCTTTGTGGACTTCAGGATGGTTTGTTGTTATATCGGGATTTACGATCTTGGCTTGGCGATTGCAGCAGTGACCATCAAGTTCTCGATGTTCTTTATATTTTCCTCCGCCGCTCAAACATATCACGCGTCCTGCGGGTTTTTCCGATATTCTTTTTTAGCGCGCTCTAGCATTCGCATCATTTTTTTTGCTCCACCCGAACGCAGCAGGTATCTCAATCTGGACAAGACTGTCTGTTAATTTCCGTTTTTTATCCATTTTCGCTGTCATTGTATTAATCTCCTCGGAGCTGGTATCTCTGCTCGTGTGTGCAGTCGCCTGTTTGGTCCCATGGTTACCTTTGCACAGCAGGGAGGTGATGCGAGGGTTGGCAGAAGCCCTTATGCAGACAAGTGCTCAGAACCAGACCAGCGCTAATCGGGAGTCCGTCTCAACCAAACCTACACCACCAATCCAATGGTGCGAACTTCGAACGTACTCCGTGGCTTGCCAAGGTTTTACAGGGACGGAGATGGTATGATAGTTGAATAGGAGCCATTTACGTACGAATGTCACCTTGGAGTAACCGTGCAAAGCAACTATGTCCAAACCGTAATATCTGCCAGCCCAAAGCATAAATTCCAGTTCGTTGTCTAAAGCGTAGTCCAGATTCAGTCAGGGTCGTTATCTGTAATCTCAGGAGGGCATTTCACGGTGCCCTCTATATTTTCGGGGTGTGGGGGTGGCGCCCCCAAAATAATGCTAGCCTCCAAGAGTACTCTTGTCGACCGGCATTCCCCCTGTGGGATTTCCTTTGGTAGGTGGGGGAACACCCTAAAGAATGCTAGCCTTCCAGAGTATTCCTGTCGGCCAGCATTTCCCCTGCGGGGAACCCCTCGGGTACGTGGACGCAGAACTCACCCAAGAATGCTAGCTTCCAGGAGTACTCCTGTCGGCCCAGCTGCGTTGGTAGTTTAAGATATGACAAACGATCAACATAGGGGCGTTGTTTCAACTTTAGTCGGTAGAAAAGAAACTTGGAAAATTTTGCTTGTATAGACTCTACATTATTTTTGGAATTCTCATAATATAGATTCTAGACCGGAGATCCGTATCCGGGTTGAGACTTCACTAATGCTTGATAAAGCGTTCAATACCTAAAGGGTGGTCCAACCATAATGCACGACGTTAATTGTAAGTAACACCTGACCATCAAGTTTTTCGCCCAATTAATTTGACATTTCTTTGTTTCAGTGTTTGACAAATTAAACTATGAAGAGGTACCCAATTGATCAACGCGTTAAAGCTATTGAAGCCTTCTACAAAAATGGGCGTTCAAATCAAAATGCATTTTGTGCACTTCATGATTTTTTTGGTCAGCATATCGACCAAATGTGTCAACAATTGGGAGAATTGTGCGCGAATTTCAGCAAACCTGGTCTGCAGGAAATGTAAAATTAGCTGTTTATGCTCGCCTAGTTCGTTCTGCGGAAAACATTGCTGTTGTTCGCAATAGTGTGGTAGAAGAGCCGTTAACCTCGACTCGTAGTCGCGCCCTACAATTGAACATTTCACGAACATCACTGATGCGGATTTTGAATAAAAATTTGAGTTTACACGCTTACAAGGTTCGATTGACTCAAGAACTGAAGCCTACTAACCACTTCAAGCGTCGGCAATACGACGAATGGTTGGTTGAGCAGACAGAACGGAATGATGACTTAACAAAGAAAACCATTTTCAGCGACGAGGCGCACTTTCACTTCAGTGGATTCGTTAATAAGCAGAATTGCCACAACTGAGCAAATGAGAATCCACGAGTGATTGTTGAAAAGTCAATGCATCTACAAAGAGTGAGTGTTTAGTGCGGCTTATGAGCTGGCGGCGTCATCGGGCCATACTTCTTCGAAAATGAGGACGACCAAGTAGTTATCGTGAATGGTGTTCGGTATTGCGAGATAATAACGGACTTCTTGTGGTCAGAAATTGGGGTTATGGACCTGGATAGTATGTGGCTCCAACAGGATGGTGCCACGTGCCACACAGCCAATAAACAATGGCTCCTTTGCGTAAGAAATTCAATGACCATGTTATCTCACGATAGCGATGTTAATTGGCCACCATGATCTTGTGATTTGACACCGTTGGACTTCTTTCTCTGCGGATATTTCAAAGAAAATGTTCACATGAATAAACCAAGAACAATTTAAGAGCTAAAGGACGAGATAATTTAGCACATTAACGACATTGAACCTCAATTATGTCTCAGCGTCATTGAAAATATGGACCATTGTATGGAAGTATGCCGCCGTAGCCGTGGCGAGCATTTCGGCGATATTTTGTTGTACACGTCATTCTCATAGATCCTTCTATTATAATAAAAAATATTAAGAAAATTTGCTGAAAACTTTTTTTTTATTTACGATTAACATCGTGCGTTTTTGTTGGACCAACCTTTATATCGCTCCTATTTACAAAAAAGGTTATGCTTCTTCCATTATTAATTATTGTCTAAAAATCATTGTTATCCTGTTTCTCAAAACTGTTAGAGCGTATTGTTTTTTCAATCTTTTTTTTGCACTTCGGGATATCTTGGTTCTTGAGCAACATGGCCTTATCAAAGGCCGACTAATTTACCGGAGTTTAACAGTATGACAGTAAGAGCCTTCGAGGATCACTTACAAGTGGCAACCTTGTATTTGAATTTCTCTAAAGTTTTTAACTTGGTGAACCACAAATATATTACTGCATAAACTTAGAACTTTATGCGTGGACAAAAACTGGTCTCCTTCTCTTCGCAATCTGTGATCCTTCACATTTTCCCCAATCATATGTGCACCCTCAAATTCAGTGAAATTAGGTTTTCAAGTAGTCTTACAAACGATTGTAATACTCTGTAAATTAAAAAAAAAAAACATATTTATGGAAATTATAGCCAATTGAATATTTTTAGCTAAACTTTAATTGGATCATTTCACCCTTTTCACATCAATTTAATGTAAATCTATATGACAAATTTGCTCTACATTGAAGCTTTTCATTACGTCGATGAGAATTAGTACACACATCGAAACCACCTTCTTCTAACGTTTTTCTTCTCTAATAATTTTCAGAAAAATTATTATTAAAAATATGCAACTCATTCATATAGTTGGAAACAATTCCATAAGCAATGAATATTTTTCTCTGATTACAACAAGAACAACGCACAGTGATCCTATACAATGAACTTTCAATCGAATCAGACACCACAATTTTGAATTGATCTTCATAAAATTTTCAGAGAAGTATAATAATATAAATTTCTTTGGGAATTAATTACGTGGTATGAAAAAAGTAATGACACTTATTTTTTTAGTTAGCAAAATTTTTATTTTTTCAAACAACAATATCATTCCCTTCAAAGTAGTTACCTTGGGCAGCTATACACCTGCACAGTCGTTTTTCCCACTCTTGGTAGCAGTGCTGGAAGTCATCAACTAATATGGCTTTCAACTGGTTACTCATAGTCTCAGAGTTTCAAAATGATGTCGTTTTAAGACATGTTTCAATTTCAGGAGAAAGAAAAGACACAAAGACTTAAGTCCGGCAAATAGGCGGGTTGAGGAACAAAAGGAATGCGTTTTGACGTCAAAAGTTCTCTGATTGAAATGGCCGCGTGATATGAATCATTGACATGACGAAGCATCCACTTATCTGCAATAGTCAAATTGTCTGTAAAAATTTGATGTACGGAGAAAGTATTTAAATTTAACAGTTCACTCGTCATTCTTATCCCGGGAAAGGTAATCTGAGTAATCTTGACTAACTTCGAAATTTCCAATCGTTCTCCTCTCTCAATGACTGAAGTTATGCATATGAGCGCTCAGATAATCTCAGCCAATTCAGTTGTGTACGTGAGTCCGGCGGACGCAAATCGGAAAGTCGACTCTTTTGTTAGGTGAGAGCCTGTTTTAAAAATCTTAATGAGTCGGAATGACTTAGGGTTACCTTTTAACGTAAAATTTTGTAGGTCATTCTGACTCATGGATACCAACCATGACATAAAATTTTATGAGTACCACCATTGGCACTTATGAGTTTAAAATATTATGAACCTTTTATGTAGTAATAAACAATTTGGCTTTATTTTTACAGATATGATGGTGGAAAATAAAATTTTAACAGAGAAGGATATTCTCGAAATATTAGAGAATATGGATTCTGACGATGAAGAAGCGGAAGATAATTTTTAGTTAGAATCAGATACCGATTTAGGATCAGAATATGAACCTGTGCCAGAAAATTACATTAATGGCAATTAACAGTTGATGAATACGATGCACAATTTGGAAGAAGACTTTATGGAAAAAAGAAAGTAGCATCCAGATTCAGAAACAAACAAAAAGAAAAGGGGAGTCTTCCAATGATCAAACTAAAGATAGCAGAGATAAAATATCACTCATCTTATGTTGGAGCGAAGTAACTAAAGTTGAGTCAAAGAGTTACGAATGGATAATCCAACCTAAAAAAACTACAACGCCTGAACTTTGGGTAACAATATCATCCATACAATGGCAGGTATATCTTGCGTTGCAAGCTCTGCGAAAACACATTTAGAGTGCTTTGGAATTTTTTCCTCACATGACATCGTGGCAATAATCTTATAAAATACAAATAAACAAATTCAGACTTTAAGGTCGATGTATAAAGAGCAATGTAAAAGCACAGCCGGTAGCTTGATGAAAGATGAATTGATGGGACTCTTTGGCTCTCTATACTATGCAGCAGCGATGAAGAACAATCATCTAAATTCTCAAAGTCTGCCCAACTCAGTGTACTGTGGTGATAAACATAGTGTTATTATGTCTAACGCTAGTTCAAAACTACGAGGGATCAAAGAAATACTAAATTAGCTCCTATTTCACAGCTTTGGAAAGTATTTGTCAACAACTACAAATCAAACTATCGACCAAGACCATATCTCACAATAGATGAGCAGCTTGTTGGATTTCGTGGAAGATGTGCATTTTGAATGTATATTCCAAACAAGCCCAACAAATATGGAAGAGAATCCAACCCAAGAGACGAAGCTCCTGGCACCTACTACACCCTGAAGCTTATTGAGCCTTTTGGTGGGTTTTCTCTGGCAGAAACATTACTGAAAGGCCACAAAATAACTATGATTGGAACGGTTCGGAACAATAAAAAAATTACCTTCTGAATTCGTTGACATTAAAATTCAATGGCAGGAATCCCGTATCATCGGCTTTTTTGTTCTCCAATACTATCACAGCAGTTTCTCATAAGCCAACAATGCAGAAACTTGTATTCCTATTCACGACGATGCTTCTATTAATCCTGGAAGTCGAGAACTGGAGATTATTCTCAATTATAATACGACCAAAGGAGGTGTTGACGTTCTAGATAGACTCTGCCAAGACACTAATATGGGAAGGAAAACTAAAAGGTGGCCTCCAGCATTTTTCTATAACATTTTGAACATTGCTGCTGTGAACTCTTATGTAGTTTATCTACATAATCTTTACAAAGATTGACGAGAAGGAAAACCGCTTTCCAGAATTGAATTCATGATGGAGTTGTTGCGCACTCTGAGTGAACCTGATTTAACATTTAAGTTGACATCATGCTAATCCATCGCAGGCAGAGTTAGCATCTAATGAGTACTTCGAGGATGAAATTCCAAAAATAATTTTTCATGCGTTTCTCCCAGCTACGCTATGTGTAGTGAAATAGGTAGGATTAATGTCCGTGAAAGACTGCAGTGATGTGCTGCTGCCTTGGTGGAAGAGGATGTTAAGATCTGCTGAGATTGGCCTTGTCTGGGGACGCGTGAATGCGCTGGCAGGCTATCGTTGTGATGTCGTGAAGCAGGTGTTTTCCCCCAGCATAAGGACCCACTACAAAAGTATCCACGAATTCCGGGGTCAGATAAAAGTCGACCAAAGTCGAATATAGGAGGTAACCGACTAAGAGTTGGTAATTGCTGGTGAAAGGGACAAATTGGACCTGAAAAAGACAGACGGATCTACGGGGACTTTGTCGTTACCCAACGTTTTGTGTTACCCTTTCGGATTTCTCAAAGGGTCTTATATTTATCCCGTCCTTGACGAACATTTTCACGATGAATCTTATCGTTAGCCGTTTCCTTGGTTTCATCTCTTGTTTGAGCTAAATCTCGTTTCAGGGCCTTCAACTGATCGTGAAATCTTTCATTTCACTCAGCTAATGTACGGCGATCCTCGACTGGATTCTTAATATATTCATCCGTAACCAAATGACGAGAAATGTCATCTCCAGAATCACCATTTTTAAACTCTCCGTCGTTTTCATTTTCAGCAACGTGTTGATGCTGAGGACTGGCTGCAGCAGCCAACAAAGCAGCACAACTTCACTCTGTTCACGTCTTGCTTCCTCAAAGTTTCCTTCAGGGTGACAAAATCCAGTTTCAGATCGCCAAAATCTCGTCGCACTCGCTTATAATCAACATTAAGAAACGTCGGTCCCCATATGTCAAATGCAAACTTTTTATGGCTGCATTGTTTGTAATCTTACTCGGGGTCTGACATTACCCTTTGCAATGTGGATTATATCACCAACCAGCATAGATTATATTCCATTCCCTCCTCATTGTCTAAAGAGTTATAAGCCTTATTTTTTATTTTTTCCCTTCTTTCATCAATGCGCAACTTTTTGTTTGTATGCATTTCTGTATTGCCGCTCTTATTTTTAGGGTTTTGTAAAATGATTTTACAAAACCCTACTAGTTTCGCGACCTGCCTGTCCGTCTGTCCGTCTGTCCGTCCGTCCGCCCATGCGTCACAGCACTTATTCTCGCAAACTACTCAAGCTAGAAACATCAAATTTTGTATGCAGGTGTAAAGTGGTGGTCTCTTTAAAATTCACCTACAAAAAATTTTATAAGGTATTTAAAGGGGGGTCTCCCCTTGTAGGGGAGTGGCACCTGAAAAAATTTTTTTTTATCAAAGGTAGCCGATATTGATATCAAATGAAAGATCTTGATGAGAACTTTTCGACAGGCCTTAATTTGATACCTTTTGCTTCAAGGGACGCGCAGGGAGGGGAAATACACGAAAAATTTATGTCCCCCCTTCGCGATTGGACACCTGTGATTCGAAAAATCTGAAAAAAATTACGGGCAGAGGTGTTTATGAGTACAACAACAACAAGCACCTTAGAAGTCGAAATTCGCTCAGCTTTGTTAATAATAGTATGATATTCGAATTTCACATTTTCCCCAATAAAACCGCATCGGTACCCTCAAACTGAACGAAATTCCATATTTACGTAGTTCTACTGAAGTTTCTTGAATTTTATAAGTTCGATGAAAATTGAATCATATTTAGCGAAGTTATAGCCGTTTGAAATTTCTCCAATAACAACAACAATAACACATGATTTGGGTATTTTATGAACTTTCCATCGAATCAGTCACTGCAGTTTTGACTGGATCTTCTTGAAATTTTCCAATAAGGTCAATAACATTAATTTTTTTGAGAATTCATGATTTGAGTGATTTTTGTTAGTTTGCAACAAAATGGCAACCGTTGAAAGTAGAAAAACAATGGATTTTCCTTTGAACGTGCACATCTCTTTGACATATTTCTTGACGTTATTCATTGCTGGTGACTGCATTTCTGAGAAGTTGAATACAAAACTATTCTGACATGAGCGTAGGTCTGTTTACCCAAATTGTTTTGTTCTTCAGAGTTGGGATTCAGTGTACAGCTAACGTTTTTGAAATATTCCGTTGATTCACCAGAAAACGTGCATTATTAATCTGTTGAGGGAGGGCACTTTGTTCATTAAAAATCTTTTTCAGTTCATTATAGCCTCCTTCTAAAACGAACAGAGAATCTACTAAGCCCTTTCGGGAATGGTTACATCCGCTCATAGAACTTATCACCGCATCCCAAATGTGTCGGGTTTCTGTTTTTCTTTTAGATACCCACCGTTGAATATTTCTTCAAGTCCGAAATCTCGTTCTATTGCACTAATCGGAAACCGTATGCTTTGTCTAACTGATAAAAAATGCGGCTTACTCAAATTGTTGATGGGTCTACCTTTAATGACTCAATAAATTTATTGAGGGGTTTCCACTTTTTCAGCATCAATTTGATTTTAACCTATTGATCCAAGCGTTCGATTGCGGGTTCCAAAGTGGCCAAAATTCACCGTTCCAAGTTCACCCAAGCGGCACGTTGACAATCCAATAGATTCTAATTTTTAAACAAAATACGCACGCTCACAAATTTACAAATCTCCTCTTATCTACTCGCGCAACAATTTCGTCGTTGGACAGCTCCACACCACCCAACTTCCCGAATTTTTCTTCTTTCCGGCCACCTCCCAAACATCCCTGTCATTGCTTTTCTCTTTCCACTCTTCCGAATTTAGTACACCGGTTCAGCGTCCCCGATCAACGTTTCTGCACTACTAATTTTTAGGTGGCGGATTTAAATTATACTAAATGAACTAAATTTAATCGGAGTGAAGAAAAAATGGATAGGATTTGAACTA
Source organism: Odontomyia ornata (assembly GCA_963969285.1). Classification (NCBI taxonomy): domain Eukaryota; kingdom Metazoa; phylum Arthropoda; class Insecta; order Diptera; family Stratiomyidae; genus Odontomyia; species Odontomyia ornata. The sequence goes on along the minus strand of OZ017740.1, from coordinate 99,245,154 downwards.
GCAATAAAAGTTAAATTTCATGACGAAAAAACTAAAGCGAAACATTTAAATTTAAGATAAAGGAAATTTGATATAAAATTACATTTAATATAAAGGGAAATTGATATAAAATTACATTTGATAATAATTTTAAGAAGAAAAATTATGTTACAAATTATGATTACAATGGAAATGATGTCATAGTTTTTCTAAATCTGCCACATAAAATCAAAAGTAGGGGATAGGAAGGTTTTCGAGCAGTTTGCTTGTGTAGCTGCTCGATTAATACAGGGCAGCTTATTTTTTCGCGATCCCAAGGTGACGTGGGTTGCGAAAAAGGAGCTGGAGGATCTTCAGTTAGAGAATCGATTGTCTTCGGGCTCGGAACGCGGAGTGGGACGATTGAAGAAAACGATTAACAAACTGAAAAAAAGACGTATATATGTAACTATCACCGTAGGTCTTTTGTGTGATATACACCGACTTCTTTTCCCGATAGATCGGGTGGGTCCTGCAACCTTCTGTACACGACTTTTCAGGAAACGCTGGTCTAGCTTGGCACTGTAATGCCCAGTGGCGTCGCTTTGACGAAAATTACGTCATATCCTTCTTTAGATTGAGGAGAGTATATGGGCGTCAGTTGACATTCGACCCTTAAAGCCGAGATCAGAACTGTACTCCGTTGTCCGAGTATACACTTTCTGGTACCCCAAATACGTGGAATACCCCACTATCTAAAAATTTCACGATGATTGGAGTCATGAATTTGCGAATAGGTTCTACCAGTAGGGATTTCGAGAGCTGGTCGAACACAAGAAAGCTCCGACGTGTCCCATGAAGAACGAGGATATGGACCGAGTAAATCTATGTACAGGCGTTAGCATACGCACTCCGGAACGTTTAGTTGACCCATAAGAGGTCAAAGAGGCTGATGGGGCGCTTTAGTGCCTTTACAGGTCTCACTCACGTAGTTTTTGACCTGGGATGACATTTTAGGCCAGAAGAAGTACTTCTTAAGGCGCCGAAGCGTCCGACCGTAACCTCCGTGAGCACTTAAAGAATGGTCGCGTGCGCGGAAAATCAGATTGTGAGTCATTTTCTCCGGTATCAAGAGTTTCCCGGGCTCTTCTTCCTGCCATGGATCACCAGTGGCGGATTCATTTCGTCGGCATATTTAGTCGTCTATCACTTTCAAATCAGGCAACTGTATTTGCTGGGTTACGATGGTTTGCCTCAACTCCTTGTAGCTGTCTGACTCAAAATGTGAGCTATCTGAATCTATCTCAATAGGGTCCTCGTCATTCACTGTCAATTCTGCTCCCTTGGGTAAAAACATTCGCGAGAGTGTATCGGGCCCGATGTTCTGGGTCCCTTTTCGGTGTTTGATGGAAAACTTGAACCCGTACAGTTTAAGAGCCCATCGGGCCAGGTGTCCATGTAATTCAGCTTGGTTCATCAACCATTGTAGTGAAGCGTGGTCTGTGATGATATCAAACTGGTGGCCTTCGATATAGGCTCGGAATTTCTTCACAGCCATCACGGCTGTCAAACATTCTTGCTCGGATAAGGTGTAATTTCTTTGGGCCGAGCTCAGCTTATTGGACATGAAGGCAATGGGAGCTTCCTCTCCCTTTTCAGTCAATCGCACAAACACGGCTCCTATTCCATGTTGACTTGCGTCACAATAAATGGAGAAGGGCCCTGACTTTAGTCAGGGCTGTGCAAGACCGGAACTGATGTTAAGGCTTGTTTTAGCAAATACCTTCTGACTGGGCTCGCTCCAAATGAACTTTCTTTACCGGAGCATGTCTCACAGGGGCGCTGAAACTGTTGTGTGATTCCAAACGAATCTTCGGTACCAACCATACACTCCAAGGAAACGTCGTAGCTGTTTAACAGTTTTTAGTAAGGGGAACTCATTAATCACCCGAGTTTTGTTCGGATCCGTTTTGATGGTGCCATGTCCAATGACATATACTAGATATCGGACTTCGTTCATGACAAACTTACTTTTCTGGACATTGAGGGTGAGTTCCGCCTTACTGATATACAGGGCTACTTCTTGTAGGAGTAGGAGGTGTTGGTCAAACGTTTCTGTGATGAGTAGAAGATCATCCAGTTACACGAACACTTGATGTTTCAGATGGGGTGGAGTTACTTTGTCCATCAGCTGGGTCATCGTTTGCGGAACGGTACATAGGCCAAAAGGCATTGTGACGAACTGGTATAATGGTCGTCCGGGCATTGTGAAAGCAGTCTTATCTCTCGACCCCTTATCGAGTGAAATTTATCAAAATGCATGCTTTAGGTCGAGATTGGTAATGTCATTTGCTTTCAGCAGTCTCTCCACTATTCAATCGATGAGCGAAAGAGAGTAAGCGTCTTTGATGGTCACTGCATTGACTTTCTGGGCATCTAAACAAAGACGGGGTTTACTTGGCTTCACCACCAAGGTTACCGGTGAGGACCAGGCACTTTAGGACTCCTCTATAACCTCTATAACGAGCATCCTATCCAACTGTGCATACACTAACTTTTCCATGGCCAGTGAGATGGTAGAGTGTCTCTATTTAATTGGCTTGCTATCGCCAATACCTATGACATGAGACACCAGTGTGGTACGGCCAAGGCCTTGCGTAGCGTAAGAAGGAAAAGCAGCGATCGATGTTTCCAGACATTGTCGTTGGTAAGGCGTTAATTCATACCTTTCGGGTATTGAACCGAGTTCGTTGACATATCTAGTATTTAAAAGTGAGTCTGTGAATAGGTCTAGGGTCAAACCAAATTGAAGGACGAAATCGACGCCAAGGTACATGTGCTGAGTCAGTGACGGGATAATGTAGAAAGTAATATCCTTCGTATGGCCTCTGAATGTCTCGGGTGTTGTCAACCTACCCTGAATTAGATGTTTGGTACCATCGGGTGTACTGAGGGTTTTGATGGAGTACCTTTCAGCCGAGGCTCGAGGCAAGGCAGCTAATACGTGTCAATCAGTGCAACAGCAATTTCGCCCAACACTTTGAGGGTCAAGCATCTTTCTCTGAAAATTGCGATATTTTACATAATTTTAAAGTTTGGCGATAGGTACGCACTCTTCTGCGGAAGCTCCTCCAATGACGAGTTGACCACTTAGTTTTGTGCTGGCATGGGGTGACCTCTTCTGTGGTAAAAACCCTTTCTTGTGCAGCAATATACTCCTGTAACCTAATATGGTATGGTTTCAATATACGAGTCTGTGGCTGCCGGGGTTCTTCAGGCAAGACCTGAGGTGGTTCTTTCAACAAATCTCCAGAAAAGATGTGTCATCTGTTGCATCGTGAAACAGCAAAGGTATCGTGATGTTTGTATCTGCTGGATTTACTGACGAGGAACTTGTCGTGGTGGAATTGCTAATAGACGGGATGGAGTGCTGTACGCTAGCAAGTTTTTGACTTTTTGCAATTTGTTAAATCTGGCGTATGTATATTTGGTTTCCCACAACGGAGACAAAAGACGTGAGTCTCTGCCTGGCATGCGGTTAAGTCATGTCCCAACTGCTGGCAGTTTCAACACCTAGGAGACAATTCGTGTGGTTCTGTGGAAGAGGAAAAAATGGTGTTTGACGCGCTGTCCATTATAGATGGTCTGAGACAAGCTGAGGTGGGTAGAGCAGACACGCTGCGTTTGAGCGCGGTTCTGGTTTCTCTCGTCGGCTTGGGAAAGTATCTTGGGGTGTGGACCACTGGGAGAGTTTTACAGCATCTTGCACTTTCGCGGATGCGCAAAGCGCATACACGTTGTGGCGTGGGGTGGACACCTGTCGCTCTCGCAGCTCCAGCCTGATCCCGTCCCAGAAGAGTTTGAGGAGCTCAGGCTCTGGCATGGGGCTCATTAGATGTTCCAACAGGCAACACAGGACTTTGTAGTAGTCATCTACGGTATCCTGTACCTGTTGGTGTCTGTTCCGGGTTCGCTGCTTTCAGGAGTCATGCCCCTCGTCTGGTGCGAGCTCCTACAGTACTGCACGCTTCAACGTCTCCCAATCAAATGTTTAAGAACGGTCCACAAACCACCAAAACCAACGAAGAGCTTTCCCCGTGAATAACACCTAGGCGCAGCGGGTGACTGCTCTCATATCTCCCCCTAAACTCAACCAAGCCATATTTTAAACACTTTGCAGGTAAGCCAGGAGATCTTCCACCATCTAAAGTAGCCAGAAATTGGTGTTTTCAGGTCAAAATGACCCTACGACGTAAGGCCATTCTGACCTGTAAACACCAACTTCCAGTCAGCCACTATCTTGGCTACTTTAGATGGTGGAAGATTTCCTGGATGGGTGGAAGATGGATGATCCCAGATGTCATCAGGCATGGATCGATATGGTGGACCCGGTGGTGGTGAATCAGGATAATTTGCTCCATGCTGGCAGCCACTGCCTGAATGGCGTCTAGTATGTCAGACATTTCGGTGGTGGATCTGTAAACTAATTTTAAATAAAAAAAACAAAATGGCCGTTGGTGGCGAACTATAAAAACACACCAGACAAAAAAAATATAAACAGACAAATAAAAACAACAAGATAAAAAGATATTACAAATTTTAAAAAATTTTAAGATAAATAAATATGATAAACTAAGTAAAAGTAATGAGATTTAAATTTGAATTGAAATCAAATACGATAAACTCATAAATCAAGAAGATTAGCAATATCAAAACCAACTCGGTCTTTCCATTCCATCGATCCCTTTCCAAAGTAAGGTCGCCAATGGTACGCTCTCCTGTTGCGTCACAGGGACTACCCTCTTGCGGCACCATAAGAATCAGGGTTCAGAAGCGCTTTCTCATACGCAAATTGCGACCAGATACAATTTGTCTGCCCAGGGGGAATTCTGACCTGCAAGCAGCGCGTGTCTTATCATGGATAATCACGGACTAGCTAAGCAGCCAATCACGTGAAATCAAAATCCATGTACTGGACGACACTTAGGCACCACTTGGTTTGGGGTGCAAATCAGAAGTCGCTGCAAAAATGATATTGGGATAACAACTTCCGAATACACAGAAGGACTCTAATAACATTCGGCCTTACTAGTCATACAATGGTGGTAAACCACCAATGTATGAGTCAAAAGCAGGTCCAAACGATAATGGTGTCCAAAGACACACACGTTAGGTAGTTATTAGTTGCTGGGGCACGATTAATGCAATATCCCTTAGAGGTTACCCACCCGTCAAAAATCTGGACACCTTATAGGGTCATCTAAAGACGATGGTCTGTCTCATGCTCACGACTGATGATGCAACTGAGCTTTTCGGGGTCCACGATGGGCGCCATTTTGTAGTGAAATAGGTAGGTGGATTAATGTCCGTTAAGGACTGCAGCGATGGTCTGCTGCCTCGGCGAAAGATGATGCGCTGCGAGCGCATTCACGCGTCCCCAGACAAGGACAATCTCAGCGGATCTTAACATCTTCTTTCGCCAAGGCAGCAGACCATCGCTGCAGTCCTTCACGGATATTAATCCTACCTATTTCACTACATATGATTGTGAAACATGGACCCTAACCCAGGCACCCGCAAACTTATTGGATGCATTTGAGCGGTGAATAATCGAGCGAAGCTAGACGGGGACCAATGACGAATTCGATATAACCATAAGCTATATGAAATTTCTGACAAGCCAGAAGTGGCAACGAGTGTAAGACTGCGGAAACTGCAATGAACTGGCCGCGCAAATCTTATGGATGAACCACTGATACTCAAAAAGGTATTCGTTGGGAGGACTGAAAGGCGAAGTCTAATGGGGGAACTAAGGAAATGCTGGTCTGACGCCGTCGACGAAGACAGTTCGTCGCTGCCCAGATTTCAAAACTGGAGGACGCGGTTGATGAACCATGACAGTTGGAGGCACTATTTGCAGGAAGCAAAGACCCAAAAGGGGCTGTAGTGCTACAAAGAGAAGAAAAAGTTGCCATTTCTTGTGATTTTTGAAGCACACAGCAAAAACGTAAGTTCGCCGTCAAAAATTATGAGTTAGCTGTAAGCAGTTGAAACTTGAACGGAGAAAGAAAAAGTGATAAAAACCCGGTCTACCAGAGGCCAGTAGACACAACCTGCCACGTTGCTCGCAGTGTTCCAGTCTGATTATTTTTCTCACAAACCTCGAATGTGAATAATTTTTGCTTTAGTGAAACAAAATTGGGTCCGGTAAAAATTGAATAATGATCATTTTTTTATTGGCATGTTCATCTTATTGAAGTGTTTCTTGTGGTTATTAATTGCTGGAGTCTACGTGTACTATGTTGCGTACAATACTATTCTGATAGGAGAATACTTAAGATATTCTTTACTTCGAAGACTTCACATGATGTTTAATATCTATTATTTCTGACTTCCAGGCTTTGATTTCCTTATAAACCTTAATATGGATATCAAAGTTCTTCCAAAGTTTTTTGATTTTAGGTAGACTTCCATTTGAACCATCTGTGGTAGGGTTACTTTTGCTTAAGAGACATTGCTCTGCTCCACACCTCGTAACATAGTGAGCATGAGCTACATCTAAATCCGTGGTGATTTAAGAAATCTTTGCTGACCAAAGCGGATGCTTCCCTCTATACGTGACTTGGCAAGCATACAATTATTTCATCGCGAAAATAATCATGAATGCAAAGCTGTTTTATCGAATCGCCACATGTCAGCAATATTCACATTTTTCTCAAAGGAAAATTTCAAAGTTATTCGTACATTTTGACTTTAGTCAACTCAAAAGTAACATAATCAACCCAACATTAAATATTTAAACAAATCAAAAGCAGCATTCGAGCAATCTCCGCGACTCCCAACTTTTTGGGTAATTTCAATCCGCACTTCTGCAATTTACAGCCTTTTTCCGCTTCCAGATAAAATCACATTACACCGTGGGATTTATGACAGTCAGTTCCTTCCCGCGACAAGTAATTTATTTTTTATGATGAGCGAAATAAAGTGATAAAAGCATCTTCACCGCATCTTTATGGATAAAGTCATGTTGGAAACAATGTTGACAGTGTCGTTTTATTACTTACAAAGTACACAACAACAATTGCTATATATGGTTATAATTACAATTTCAAAAATTAATAAAATTCTCTCTCGTAAATCCTACAAATGAATAACTAAAGCTCCTGTTCACACACTGGAGAAGGAAACTCGTCTTTCGTGAAAATGAGATTACTGGCAAGATATTTAACACGGCACAGGAAGTCGTGAAAGGATGTTGCGTGAGGATGATATTAGCATCCACCGTAGTCAGGAAGAAGACAGAGCGCGTACGACAGCAAGGACGTGTCGGAATGTTGGGCACGAGATGTGGATAACACCTTTTGAAAGTTCGGGTGAAATCTCAACCAAGTTGAGAATATGTGAGAAGACAAGACAAGAAAAGTCATAATAATTTTATGTTGTTGAAACTCTTTTAAGGACTTGCCAAGAGTCACGTTCCGGTAAGGAGCCTGGAAAGGAGGGTGTAATAATTAATTTGTCAACGGTTTAAAGTGTACATATTGTTATAAGATTTTCACAGTTTATGCGATCGTATAGGTTTGTTTTCTTTGAAATTGCTAAATTTTCAAGTACACCCTCTGTTTAATGTTTTTTGTGTAAAGCCAGGAAGGATGAAGTACTGCTGTTGGATTAATCTGTAAGATGGCATTAAAAGTTTCGCAAATAATGTTTAATATTTCAGAATGACGCCGCATTAGTCTGAAGAAAAGTTATTTTTGTATTTCTTTATGAGATATTTTTCACTAGAGTTCGTCATAATGATATGTGTTATGCTATAAAAAAGTGCATACAATTCAAAAATTACGGTGTATCAAGAGCTTTTAACGTACAATTCAAAATTTTTTGTGGTGCTGTAAGTATAATAAATCAATTGCTAAATGTCAATTGGTGGGCATATATCCATGCCTCAAAAGTTAACTTGAGCTTAGTATCGGTTTCAAAGAATAGTATTAGAGACGTATTTGGAATTGAACTACTTTTTCCGAAAAAGTTTAGAATGGTGTTTTATTGTTTAATCAAAATATCGCAATGGTTAATTCAGAGAGGTATATTTTAAATATGACTTCACGTTATGTAGGTACAAAGAAGAGTGATCAGTCATTTAATATCGTTGCCAAGAATCCATACAATGATACAAATGCGTAAACTGATACAATGATGCAAATACATATATAACATCCCCTTTTTAGGGTTTTGTACAAAAATACAAAACCCTATTGCAATCACGACCTGTGTCCGTCTGTCCGTCCGTCTATATGTCACAGCACTTTTTCTCCGAAACTATAGAGGCTACAGCCATGGAACTTTGTCGGAAGGTCAGAAGTGGCGACTTCTTGAAATAAATTTTTCAAAGGGGTTTAAGGGGGGTCTCCCCATATAGGGAGTTGACCCCTCAAAAAAAAATTTCACCATTGGTAGTTAAGTAGGAAAGGAAAGGTCTCAATGAGATCTTTTCAAAACAGGTCTTAAAATTGCCTTATGAGTACCGAGGGGGGGCAGGGGAAGGGAAAATGTACGAACTGTTCGCGTACCCCCCCCCCCCCCTCGCGATTGGACACCTCCCATCCGAAAAATCTGAAAAAAGTCATGAATGTAGGCCTTCATGAGTACAACAACAACAAATACATGAGAAGTCGAAATTCACTCAACTTTCTTAGTGATAGTATGATTTATCGATTTTATGTTTATGTTTTTTGCAAACTGATTGATCTTTTCTGAAAGTTTCATAAAGATCGACTAGTATTTAAGGAAGTTATAGCGGTTTGAATTTTCCGGTATTACTATGGAACAATGTGCCCTGTATTATTATGGAAACATATGGCTATGGAGCCATATGCGCTTTTTACCGACTTAGACATTACAGCTTTGCTAGGATTTGCATGAAATTTTCAGGAATGATAGGTATCATGAGGATGAGTACATACAATTGAAACGAGTCGAAGAGGCAGGAGAGAGCTCCTAGCAAAAGGGTTTTGTAGCCATTCTAGGATTCGAAAAAATAGGCCATGAATCGATGCTTACAGTACAGAGGAGTGGCCCCTGTAAATAATTTCATGAAAGGTAGCCGATATGAGTATCAAATGAAAGTTCTCTATGAGAGCTTTTCAAAACAGTTCTTAAACTGACAGTTTTTGCTTCATGAAAAATGTGTTTCCTCCCTCGCGAATGGACACCCGTGATCTAAAAAATCTGAAAAAATTATCAAAGGAGATATTCATGGGTACAAAGGAGATATTCATGGGTAACTATTTCGAATTCTATTTGATTTACGTTTTTGATTATGTTGATTGAAGTTGTTTGGATTCTACGGCTAGCACTCGTTGCGTGTAGACGTGTTTTTAATTCGTTCCTGTCTAGAAATTTTATAAATTAAAACAATTTTTAAAAACATCAAGTAGAAAGTAATTTTATAAAGAAACTTATTACATCGTCGAACTATTTGAACAATTTATCGAGTATCTGGATTTTACCTGCGAGAAAGTTTCAAAAAAGAAGGAGGAGCGAACGACAGCGCCAATTATTATGCGGTGCTGTCTGTAATGAACGAAGAAATGGACATCGAGATGGAGAGCAACGATAGCATAGGTAATATTGATAGTAGTAATCATTTCATTCAATATTTGAAATTAAAAAATAAGGAAAAGGAGAAGAAGCCAACCGGTACGTCTGCTGGTTCTCCTAATAAAATTAATAAGGTAAATGAGAAAGTTTCTCCAATTAACGTTTTTGGGTAGCGTGGAGGAGATATGGTTCAGTTATTGGCAGCCGAACATAAAATCGATAACTTTGAAGTTAAGAGAGTGACCGCTGATAAGCTAACAATCAAGACAAAGATACAGGCTGATTTCAAACTGGCGAAAGGTGCTCTTAATAGTGTCAAAGCTCCCCACTTCACATACACGCCAAAGGCGGAAAAAATCAGACCTTCCTGTTGAAGGGCTTGGACTGTGGCGAGAATACAGTTGATCTCCTTGAAATGTTGCAGGAAGCGGCACCAGCTTTTAAGTTCATCTGTGTGAAAAATTTGGCTACAAGGAGATCAACTGTCGAAGGTAAAATCTTACCATTTTATTTGGTCTAAATTTCTAACGATAGCAGTCCGAGTGCCCTCCAACAGGTAAGGTACTTAAACTTTAGAGTTGTGAGGTGGGAACACCTCCAAAAAACTGATATCAACCAGTGTTACATGTGTCAAAGATTCGGTCATTGGGCTGCCAATTGCGCAATGCACTATCGCTGTGTTAAGTGCAAAGAAATTCACGCCCTCTGTGAATGCAAATTGGCTCAGATGGAGCCAAAAGAAAAATTATATTGTGTTAATTGCGGTATATTTGGTCATCCAGCATCATATCGAGGATGCCCTCGATATCAAGATGCAAGAGTCAAATTTTCCTCAAAACAAACCAAAGTAAATCACAATTTGTTACCTCCCAACTTCGTCAAACCCGGGGTATCATTTGCACTTGCTGCCAAAGGACCAGCAGACAACAATGTAAATAAAATCAATAATGTAAGTGGCAATAATGAGCTGCTTCTCAAAATCTACCAACAGCTTAAATCTCTTTCAGATAGAATCAATTAACAAGACCAAAAAATCAATTTCATTTATCAATGTTTAGGCCAACACGCTTCAAAATAGGTTGTCATCCAGTCACATTCCCATGGATAGGATTCGTCTCATCTCGATCAACGTCAACTCCATTGTTACTTTACATCGGCGTTATTATCTCCTTGAATTCATTGTAAAGCAAAAGCCTGACATCATGCTTCTCACTGAAACGCACCTCAATTCATGGCACTCCTTGACATTCAAGGATTTTGAATTCGGAAGAAACGATAGGGTAATAGGTGATGGGGGAGGTGGCACCGGGATATTGGTTCAAAGAACTTATTGTTTCCAAAATATTGAAAAAGTAAAATTCAAAAGCTTTGAATCTCTTGAAGTGTCCGTTATCAAAATCTCACTGCCAGGTGGGGATAACCTCTTCGTTATATCTGCTTATGCAACTGGTGGAACTGTTCTCAAGCTCAAGGAGGGGCTCAAATCCTTGCTTGAAATACTCGAATTGAACAGGCTGCATAGTTATTATATTCTTGCTGGTGACCTGAACGCCAAGCATACATCATGGCTGAACGCCACCAATAATCCAAGAGATGTATTCCTGAAATCATCGATAACAGAGAACCAAATTGAATACAGGTGAAATCTATATGGGTCGGAGTTCCCAACATACCCTAGGACAAATTCATATTGGGATCTCTGCATTGCTGGCGCAAGACTTGAATTCAACTTTAATAGTCCTCAACGGAAACTGCAGGTGCTTCCTTACGATCGCGACCATAACGCAATCGTAATGGAAATCAATCATCAAAGGGATGATTTCTTCCTTATTCCAGTTCAACTCGAAAATCATCGGTTGAACTTCCAAAAAAACAGACTGGGGAAAGTTTCAAAAGAAGTTTAATCGGGAGTATCAGAAGCAATTTCCCCCTTCTGATGATGGTAACTCTTGCTCAATGGTTCCTAATGACAGGAATCTAACTAACGATGAAATAGATGTCTATTTGTCGAAGTTAGAGAAGCTGACATTGGAAACGATTGAGAAAGTAGTTCCCAAGATTAAACATCGAAACAATATGGAAGGATATGAAACACCAACCATCGCAAGGTTGAAAAGATTGAAAAGCCTTCTTCTCACACGCGTCAACAATATTTATCGACGATTTTTGCACTACAACCATCCCTCATTGGCTTTGTTGAAATTACACCTGAAGAACGTCCGGAACTTAATCCGGTCATACTTCAGGAGTGAGGTCAGGAATCAATGGGCGGAAAAATTGAAGGGTGTTAGCCCACAGGACCCAGATGGCGTGTTTGCGAAAGTGAATAGCATATTCCGCAAGAAGTCTCGAGTGAAGGTATCGAATCTTGAAGTCACTAGTGATGAGATAAATCTTCTCGATAGGGCTGGTATCGAAATTGATAGTACGACTCCGGATAGAAATGGAAACAGAATTATATGTGAATGGTTGGATAAACTTGCCCTGATTGGAACATATTTTGAATTGGTTCATCTACCAAGCACTAAGAGAGGGAACGAAATTTTTTCAGAAGTCGTTGCAGCAAAAGTTTGCGACTTCAAATCAAGCCTGAACAGCCAATCAATTCTTCATTTCAATGAAACATTAACATCTGACCTCATACCGAGCTTGAATCTTATTGATTATTTTGTCAGCTATGAAGACTTTTGTTACATATTTCGCAGGATAAACAACAAGAAATCATGTGGTACTGATGGTATCCCAAATGTAGTTCTCCGACATTTGCCTGAGGTTGCTATTAGAAATTATTGCATATTGTTCAACAACATGTTGAGCAATTCATATTTCCCAAATGAGTGGAAAAAGGCTTAGGTATTTCCGATCTTGAAAAAAGGAAAAGAATCTTCGTACCCGAAAAGCTATCGCCCAACCAGCTTGCTGTCTAACATCAGCAAGGTGTTTGAAGTGATACTCAACAGAGCATTAAACACCCACATTGAGGAATATGAGTTGCTGCCGAATCGCCAATTTGGCTTTCGTTCTAGGCATTCGACCACACATACAATAACGAAAGTAACCTCAGACATCTGTTGGGAGCTAAATGATAGACAATGTGTTGGAGCATGTCTCATTGATATGGAGAAAGCCTTCGATACGCTGTGGTTAGATGGAATAGTTTTTAAACTACTTCAGGACAAGTTCCCCAGACACCTTGTCGCCATGATGTGTAATATGTTATACGGGAAATTGTTTGTTGTAACTGATGGAAATCTGACAACAATGCCATGATGTGTAATATGTTATACGGGAAATCGTTTGTTGTAACTGATGGAAATCTGACAACAATGCGTGAGTTCAAGGTCTTGAATGGTCTACAGCAGGGAACAGTTACTGCATCTCTGCTCTTCTCAATCTTCATTCGCAAGCTATTGAATGGCTTTGATTTTAACGTCTCGCCATTGCGATCATTGGTAGCGTTTGCTGATGATCTGATCATCTATACGGCAGACGGAAAATCTACAATAGTTCAGAGCAATCTCCAAAAAATGTTCAATGATGTACAGCTATACACTGACAATTGATGAATGAAAATCAATGCGCAGAAGTGCAAAACAATTTTGTTTCGGACAACGCTGCAGGGTGTCAGTCAAGACCTGAAACGTAATTGAAAAAAGATTTCCACTTCATGGCTGGCGAGGGTAGTTTAGAACGAGTTCCACATAAACCCTGTGTTCGATGCCTCAGTATTTGTCTCGATCAGTATCTGTACTATACTGAACATGTGAAATTCTTGCTCAATAGGCGCTAAAAGTAGTCATGGCCCTACGAAAGCTCTTTCATTCCAGATACATTGATCGAAAGGTCAAAATTATCTGTTACAAGACCCTGGTTAGACCAGTTTTGACATATGGATTTCAGATCTGGTACAACCAGAGTGCTAGTAATATCGAAAAATTAAGAGTTTTCGAAAGGAAATGTCTTCGTGCATGTACTGGTTTGTACAGAAAGCCTAAAACGGATCGGAAACATTATATATCGAATAGAAGAATTTATCAAATAGCTGAAGTGACGTGGATCGATATCTTCATAATGAAACTTCTTCGGAATCATATCTCAAGATCTGTGACTGTGAGTAAAAACCCTTGGATTTCACAACCGTTCCACCCTGCAGACGGGTATATTGCGGCTTGCCTCGCTACTGGCTTCATTCCTCCAGAAGCATTCGTGTATTTGGACATGAATCGATACGTTTTTGATTCTGACGGCGTCCCAGTCATATATCACATATATCGACGGGCCACCGATAAGAAGATAAAGTATCCTCCGAGTTTGATTACACGAGACCAACAATTCCAATGGCGGTACTCATTTGCTAGATTCGTTGAAGCTGATCGAGTTGAGACGGTGCAATCCAGGTATTGGTGGCTGAATGACAATGTCTAAAGTATTTGTGTTTATTTCCAGTTTTTGTGTTTTTTCTTATTTAGTTTTTGAGTTTCAGCTCATTATTGTTACATTTAGTATTGTTGTTTATCTTGTGTTAAAAATTAGGTATAGGTTAGGTATATGTTATGTTTATTATATTAGGTTAGGGATAAGGTTAAACGCTTAGGTTAGGAACATTGTTATAGAATTTTTTAAGTATAAGATAAAGTTTTTGAGTGTATTTTATTAAAATTAAGTTAAAACATATTAGGTGTAGGATCAAAGTTCACTGTTGTGTTAAGATTATAAACAATTTTAGGATAGTGTTGGTTGGTTTTTTCTCCTTTTTCCAATTGAATGAAAAAATATGTAATAATCTTCATTGATTTGAATTTGCTGTAGTTTTTTGCAAAATGTGTTTGATGATAACGTATAAATTTAGAGAGCCATTTGGGCCATTAAGTTTTTTTATTGTTTCGAATTTGCTTTATATTCTTTTAAAATTTATAACGATTAGCATTAAATAAAGCGCTTTTGACTTTGACTTCGGCTTTCTATTGAAGCTGTTTGTTGATTGAAACGATTAGGTAGAACGTCGCTCGTTGTTAGTTGTGAGGTATCTTCAGGAAGTCTTTTAATTTGAATTGAATTTCTAACGTATTCCTTATTTGCCGTACGTATTATGTATGATCTTAGGCGTCTCTATCCTACTATAATACCTGGAACCCAAAATTTGTGTTGAGTATGTAATTTGATTAATACCTTTTCCCCTTTTCTTAAAATGCGTAGCTCCTTCGGTCGTTTATCATAATAATTCTTCGAATACGCTCGTCTTCTCACAATAGATTGTACAACCGTTGATATTTGTTATTTGTAGTTAATTGATGGAATGTCACATCGTAACCATCTGCAATAGAGTCGTTGCGCCGGACTACTTCCTATTTTATTTGGCGTGTTTCTCCATGTCAGAAGTGATTTGTAAAAGTCGTGATTACTGTCAATTGATTTGGTGATCAACATTTTCGATATTTTGACGGCTGCTTCAGCTTTCCCGTTCGCCTGTTGGTGCATTGAGCTCGATGTTTTGTGTGTGTAATTCCACTGTTGACGAAACTGTTCAAAGTCCTGTCCTGCGAACTGTGCGTTATCTGTTATAACCGTTTTAGGTATTCCATGTCTGGAAAAATTGCGTTTACAGAGGTTGATAATAGTTTTAGCAGTCATGTCTATCAGTTCGCCTATCTCGAAAAGTCTGAATAATGTAATACTGTCACTAAAAAACGATGAGTTAGTCCTCCAATTTTCATTTCGAAGGTATCCATAGAAACAGTTTCGAAAGGATATGAAGGCATTTCGTGTGAAATCATCGGTTGTTTTCGCTGGTTTTTTGAATATTTGTTACAAGTTTCACAATTCGCCATCATAGATTTTATTTGGTCGTTAATTCCAGGCCAAAAGACCGTTTCACATGCTAAATTCGTAGTATTTTCCACTCCTGAATGATTGGCGTGTAATTTTTCCAAAATTTTGTTCAGGTATAAACATACGATTTCCCTTAAGTATTAAACCATTATGAATTCTTAATAATTCTTTGTAGCTGTAGAATTGTTGAAGTGTTTGACTGAGTTTGTTTTTACCCTTAGGCCATCCGTTCAAAATAGTGTTGTATAAATCGATGGAAGTTTGATCGTTTTCAGTTTCATGTTTTATGTTCTGAGGAGTAGGATCACTTATTGGCAAGTTGTCGATCGGGTTCAATTTTTCAATGGTTTTAAATATTTGTTCAATGTTATGAATATCGTACAATTTTTCTTCGTTGTTCATACTTTCCGGGGCTCTGGACAATGTATCGGCTATATACATGTCTTTGCCTTTTGTATATTTGACGTTAGTGTTATATCTTTGTAGAATTAATATCATATTTTGCAAGCGTTTTGATGCTTCCAGTAGAGGCTTAGTAAAAATATTCACCAATGGGCTATGGTCCGTTTCTATAATAACGTCTGTTTTGCCGCAAATATATTGGTCGAAGCGCCTGCATGCGAACACAATTGCTAACATCTCTTTTTCGATCTGAGTATAATTTCTCTATGTAGCTGTAAATGTTTTCGAAGCATAAGCAATTGGTTGGTTGTCTTGAAGCAGAACACTTCCAATCCCGCATGAAGATGCGTCAGTTTGAACCCTTACTGGTTTATTCACATCATAATATTTAAGTGTTGAAATTTTCGTTAAAGTCTTTTTTAATTCTACAAATTCGTTTTCATGTTCATTTTTCCAGAGAAATATAGAGGAAGAATGTTTTAGATCTCGTAAATGATGTGTATGTTTGGCTAAATTTGGTATATACTGAACGAGATATGTAACCATTCCAAGGAAACGACTAAGTTCTCCTTTGTTCTTTGGTCGTGGCATGTTACATATCGTTGAAACTTTTGAATTATCTGGTTTAATTCCTTTACTTGTTAATATGTGACCATAGAATTTTACTTCACTAGCACACAAATTAATTTTTTCCTTGTTTAGTTTGAAATTTTCTTCTTCTAGCCGCTTTAGAAGGTTAGAAAGATTGTTGTTGTGATCGATGATTGCTTCTTCCTCTGTTTCTCTATTGCCGTAGATTAAAATATCATCTGCTATGCTCTGTACACCTTACAACCCCTGTAATATTTCAGTTTGTGCTATCTGGAACAGTTCCATTGCCGGTTTAACTCCAAATGATATCCTTAAGAATTTATAGTTCCCAAACGGCGTACTAAATGTTGTAAATTCACTGCTCTTCTCGTACAATCCTAGTTGCCAAAAACCTTGCTTCGCATCCACTGTTGAAAATATTTTCGCGTTTTTTAAGTTTGGTAGAAGCTCATTTAAAGTTTTGAGAATAAATCTTACATCATTGAAATTTTTATTTAATTCTCTTGGGTCTAGCAATATACGCTATTTATTGTTTTTCTTAACTAGTACTATATTATTTGCTTCTATGCCCCGTCGAGGACCCCGGCACGGCAAGCCCCCAGTGTACTGGTGGTCAATTGAAATCACTGAAAAGCGAAGGGAGTGTCAAAAGCTTCGACGTGAGGCTCAATGGCCGCGGAATGGTGACAGTAGCGAGCTTCGCAACTGGCAAGACCTAGTGGACAATGTGAACAAGGATCCGTGGGGCCTTGGCTACAAGCTGGTCATGCGGAAGCTTGGTGCCCTACGGAAGCCTTGTATACATGACGCGGAAAAGATGGACGCGATAGTGCGGGGACCCTTCCCCGCCAATCTCGTGCGTGTTGACGCTGTCCATGGTAAAACAGCAGTCGAGTGCCAACTCTTCACACAGCTGGAACTGGAGGAGGCAGTCCTCTCATTGAAAACGAGGAAGGCTCCACGTCCAGATGGTGTTCCGGCTGAGGTGTTGCGGCTCGTCTATCACGATTGTCCTGACTTGTTGCTCAGCACATTTAACGCTTGCCTACGGGACGGGGTTTCCCCGGTACAATGAAAGGTGGCAAGGCTGGTGCTGATCAGCAAGGGGGAGGGAAATCCCGAATCGCTGTCTGCATACCGCCCGTTATGCATGCTAGACATAGCTGGGAAAGTGCTAGAAAAACTCATCAAGGGAAGACTCTCTGACGCGATTCGTGCTGCTGGGGACCTATCTCCTCAGCAGTACGGCTTAAGAGCAGGACGTTCTACCATTGATGCGATTGCAGAGGTGGTGAACGCGGTCCAAAAAGCAGAGGCATATAGTCGCACCAAGCGACGGATCGTCCTGCTGGTGACACTCGGCGTCAGGAATGCCTTCAACTCCGCTAGATGGGTGGATATTCTAGATACGCTGGGAAACTCTTTTCAAGTTCCAAAATATCTAATGCGGCTTTTGAGGAACTACCTAAAGGACCAAAGCCTGCTCTACGAGACGACACAGGGCCAACAAAGGATGGAAATTACGTCAGGTGTTGTCCAGGGATCTATCCTTGGTCTGGACCTGTGGAACGTGTATTACAACGGGCTACTGAGACTTGAGATGCCAGATGAGTCTCGCTTGGTCGGCTATGCGGATGATGTTGTGGCTCTGGCCACTGGAGGCACCGTTGAACAAGCGCAACTTAGGCTACGTATGCTATTGTGCCTTGTGATGGACTGGATGACTGCTCGCGGGCTCAGTTTAGCACTGGAGAAAACCGAAGTGGTCATCTTGACAAAAAAGAGAATCCCTAGAGTAAGGTTGATCAGTATTGGAGATATACAAATCGAATCGAAGCCAGCGGTGAAGTACCTGGGGCTGCTGATCGACTGGAAGATGAGTTTCTCTGAGCAAATCAGGACAACGGCTGAGAAGGCTTCTTCGGGAATATTGGCTCTGAGTCGACTTATGGCCAACGTAGGGGGACACAGCCCGTCAAGAAGACGCCTCTTGATGAGTGCTGTAGGGCTAGTGCTACTGTACGGAGCAGAGGTATGGGGTAACGCTCTCAGCAAGGCGGTATACCGAAAACGTTTGGTACAGGTACAGAGAAGAGGAGCACTGAGAATTGCATCTTCGTATCCAACAGTATCTGATTCGGGGGTGAGAGTTATTGCAGGCGTGATACCTGTCGCCCTCCTTGCTAGAGAGTGCTGCGCTATTTACCTCCGCCGAAACGAGGATGCGAGGGAGATGGTTGTCCGCGAGGAGAGACAGCGCTCGCTCAACGATTGGCAGCAGTCTTGGGTCAATTGCACACAGGGAACGTGGACTGCGCGCCTCATCCCGGATGTGAGACCGTGGCTAAATCGAAGGCATGGTGAGATTGACTTCTATCTGACCCAGCTTTTGAGCGGGCATAAGATCGGTAAGTCACGGTCCCCCGATTGTCGGTTTTGCCCAGGAGAGGAGGACAATGCCTGTCACACATTTTTCGCGTGTACCAGATGGATCAGGCTGCGAAGCGAACTCTACAGGGAGACAAGAGAGCTCACCCTGGATAATGTAGTTGCGGTGATGCTCGAATCGGTTGACAAATGGAACCAGGTGGCACATTATGCTTGGGCAGTCCTAAAATATAAAAGGGACTGACAGCAGCCGGGGGCGCTGGGGCTGGGGAATCGCTCTTCTGGCATTTCCTCTTCCCTTCTCCCCTCCCGCTAGGAAAGGGACTCCCCAGCTTGAAGGCGCCCACGGCGTAA
Organism: Odontomyia ornata; assembly: GCA_963969285.1. Classification (NCBI taxonomy): domain Eukaryota; kingdom Metazoa; phylum Arthropoda; class Insecta; order Diptera; family Stratiomyidae; genus Odontomyia; species Odontomyia ornata. Next base: position 99,226,029 of record OZ017740.1, on the reverse strand, counting down.
CAAAACGAGACCTAGCCCGAAGTGATGTGTCAAACGGTTACAGGCTAGGTTCTCAGGTTGACAGGGGAGGTGTTTAGTGGGTAGTCCAGTCACGCATGGGAGTTTCACACTCTGTGCATAAATAGCATTCACCTCCCTACCGCAAAAAAAAACTATATTATTCAACCATTGTGTTGGTTCCAATTGCTTCGCGATAATACCGCTTTCTTCTATTTCATTTAATATTTTCTTTAATTCACTGTGAAACGCGATAGGTATGCGAAGCGGAGCCTGCCCTTTTTTGGTTCTAAATCAATTTCACGCTTTAATGGTCCTAAACGGACAAAAACCGTGTGATATTTTTCGCAAATTTGTTCGGCACTTTCTTTTGCACTCTGTTTATTTTGGCCTTTTTGATAACTGATTTTGTTACACACTGTTGTAAGCTGCATCCCGAGACAAGTTTTAGCTGACAGAAGAGACATATGATCTTCTTCAATTACTTCGAATGTTTCTTTCCGAATAACATTGTTGTGTTTTAGTGTTAAGCAGATTTTACCAAGGGGAATGACAATACTACTACCAAACGCTCGTAGCTTTGATATTGTATGTTCTAATTGGATTGAGCTTGTATTAAGAATCGATCTTAAATTCTCTATGCCTATAATGTTGCATGTTGCTCCTGTATCCAATATGCAATTCACTTCTGTATAGTGATTGTTGCTCTGTTTTATGTGTATGTTAAACTTTAATAACTTGTTATCATTAGTTAGTGTTAAAATGAAATCATAATTTTAAGATGGTGGTTGGTTTTGATAGTCATTGTACAAACTTTTGACATATTTGTTAGATGTAGTGTTCGTATTAATGTTTTGAGTTAAACATACAACTGCAAAATGCCCTTGTTTGCCACACTTTCTTCAGGTTACTGTTCTGGCTTTATATTCATTAAGATATTTGTGGTAGGTTTTTCCACAAAATTTACATTTTCTTTCACTTTCGATTTTCTGTTGCGTGCGATTTGGGTTGTTTGTTGTGAAGGTTTTGTTTTGTGTTAGATTTATAAGAGTGTTGTTATGTTTTATTGTTTATTGTATTGACAAAGTGACTACTTTGGTCTGGGTTAAAAGAACTAGTTTGTGTTTGATCGCGGAGATTTTTCAATTGTTTCGGTATGTTTTCTTTTGCAAAACATATGTCTATTGCCTGTTGCAGCATAATTTCGGAGTCCAGCAAAAGTTTTTCGCGTAGATTTAAGTCTTTGACAGAACATATAATTTTGTCCAATAAAATGTCATCCGATTAACTTCCATACTTCGTGTTTTTATTTAACTCCCTTAGCCTCGCAAAATATTCGTCAAATGTTTCGTTGATCCGTTGGGTTGCCAAGTTAAAAATAGCATGCTCATATCTTTCATTCACGTGTGTGGCGTTATTTTTTCCTCTATCGCGTTCAAAATGTTGGATGCGGTTGATTTTTTGTCAGCCGACAAAGGCAACTTGTTGTGAATTTGAAAAACATCCGAGCCAGCTGCAGTGAGCAAAATGGCTTTTTTAACTTCTTCAGTTTTTGAATTTAGGCCACTGCCTCTGCGTAAATGTTTTAAAATTTTGGACTATGTCGCCCTCTTTGATATTTATGGGATCTGGAATGGGAATATTGATCCCGTTGTTAGCGGCGTGTTGTTGCGTGGCAGTTAGAAGTGTTTCAAGATTCTGTAATCTTGAGGAAACTTGATCCAAGTTGCTTTTCATTTCTTCTTCCATCCTTTGCCTCGTTATCGGCATATCCCACAGTGCCAACCTACTAATGCACAACACTATTCTACTTACTTTGAATGTTCCAAAGAGCACGTTTTGTGCATATTTAATTTTGTTGTCGGTTTAAATCGCTTCGTGTTTACCTGATTGCACTTTATAATTTAGTCTTCATACATTTGTTTAATTTCACTGACACCATCCTTAACACACCTGACACCATGTGTTAATGCCCGTCCACACGATCAGTGGCGTTAGACTTAAGTAAAATTTTTATGTTACAAATCGTATGTGCAAAGATGGATAATTAATTTCGTCACCTTATGTGACTAATATTGTTTGACTTAGCTGCTAAATCATAGATGCTTGCATGTCTCATGTGGCCACATTTTGCATCGCCACAGACGCGGGCGTCAGCAGTTTCGCGTGATGTTCGAATCATCTTGTTAACTTATACGCGTCAGCGAAACGATCGGAAGACACAAGCACCACATTTGCATGCATGATGTGGCCGCATGAACGCATTGCAATGCGAAACCAAGTTTCTTTTCCCGTACCAGACGCGGGCGTCAGCGGTTTCCGGGCATCGAATGCTTGTGGACGCTCAAGCGTCAGCATTTTTTCGTGGAATGCTTGTGGACGCTCAAGCGTCAGCATTTTCGTGCGTGGGAACTGCTGGCGCCTTTTGCTCGGTGTGGGAAGGTAATAGTCAGTCGTCATCAGGTCGTCGCGTTGTATTAACTGAAATCGTATGTGATTTACTCCGCTGCGCGTTCTTTCAAAATTTCTCATAGCATTATTTCATAATTCATTGTATTTAATAAATATAGAAAGCAATAAATTTTGTAACGGCTAAAGTATTCATTTTCATTAAAATATTACAGTTAATAGTAATTGACACGCTCGGTGCTGAACTACCCAAACGGCAACGTGCAATATTGAATAATGAAATATTAAGTGAATTAAACTCAAATTATTGTGAAGGATTGCTGGTGAGAAGAATAAGTGACAGGAAGAGGCCAGGACAAAAGAGTCCGGCCGCAAACATTTTGGAGGCCCCGGCGAGATTAACACTCGCAATCTCGCCTGCATTTGGATTACCAGTGTCAAGTGGTAGTGTCAAGTGGTGGTGGTTTGTGCCGGTAAACGTGCCTGTCGTGCGTGCGTAACATAAAATGGTGGATACGGAGGTCGTGTTCCGGGAGCTGAAGTTATTGGCCAGAGCTGTAGAGCCCGTAATTTCTAACTATAAGAAGGATTCGGCCAGCCGCAAACTAGATGTCAGCTACTATGAAGAGCGGCTGCGGCGTTTAGAAACTACCTGGGAGGAATTCGAACGCAAGGACACCGAAGTTCGATCCTTACCCGAAATCACACCGGAACACGACTACTTCAAGGGCGAAACGTATGAAACAAATGTTTCGTTGATCCGTTGGGTTGCCAAGTTAAAAATAGCATGCTCATATCTTTCATTCACGTGTGTGGTGTTATTTTTTCCTCTATCGCGTTCAAAATGTTGGATGCGGTTGATTTTTTGTCAGCCGACAAAGGCAACTTGTTGTGAATTTGAAAAACATCCGAGCCAGCTGCAGTGAGCAAAATGGCTTTTTTAACTTCTTCAGTTTTTGAATTTAGGCCACTGCCTCTGCGTAAATGTTTTAAAATTTTGGACTATGTCGCCCTCTTTGATATTTATGGGATCTGGAATGGGAATATTGATCCCGTTGTTAGCGGCGTGTTGTTGCGTGGCAGTTAGAAGTGTTTCAAGATTCTGTAATCTTGAGGAAACTTGATCCAAGTTGCTTTTCATTTCTTCTTCCATCCTTTGCCTCGTTATCGGCATATCCCACAGTGCCAACCTACTAATGCACAACACTATTCTACTTACTTTGAATGTTCCAAAGAGCACGTTTTGTGCATATTTAATTTTGTTGTCGGTTTAAATCGCTTCGTGTTTACCTGATTGCACTTTATAATTTAGTCTTCATACATTTGTTTAATTTCACTGACACCATCCTTAACACACCTGACACCATGTGTTAATGCCCGTCCACACGATCAGTGGCGTTAGACTTAAGTAAAATTTTTATGTTACAAATCGTATGTGCAAAGATGGATAATTAATTTCGTCACCTTATGTGACTAATATTGTTTGACTTAGCTGCTAAATCATAGATGCTTGCATGTCTCATGTGGCCACATTTTGCATCGCCACAGACGCGGGCGTCAGCATTTTCGTGCGTGGGAACTGCCGGCGCCTTTTGCTCGGTGTGGGAAGGTAATAGTCAGTCGTCATCAGGTCGTCGCGTTGTATTAACTGAAATCGTATGTGATTTACTCCGCTGCGCGTTCTTTCAAAATTTCTCATAGCATTATTTCATAATTCATTGTATTTAATAAATATAGAAAGCAATAAATTTTGTAACGGCTAAAGTATTCATTTTCATTAAAATATTACAGTTAATAGTAATTGACACGCTCGGTGCTGAACTACCCAAATGGCAACGTGCAATATTGAATAATGAAATATTAAGTGAATTAAACTCAAATTATTGTGAAGGATTGCTGGTGAGAAGAATAAGTGACAGGAAGAGGCCAGGACAAAAGAGTCCGGCCGCAAACATTTTGGAGGCCCCGGCGAGATTAACACTCGCAATCTCGCCTGCATTTGGATTACCAGTGTCAAGTGGTAGTGTCAAGTGGTGGTGGTTTGTGCCGGTAAACGTGCCTGTCGTGCGTGCGTAACATAAAATGGTGGATACGGAGGTCGTGTTCCGGGAGCTGAAGTTATTGGCCAGAGCTGTAGAGCCCGTAATTTCTAACTATAAGAAGGATTCGGCCAGCCGCAAACTAGATGTCAGCTACTATGAAGAGCGGCTGCGGCGTTTAGAAACTACCTGGGAGGAATTCGAACGCAAGGACACCGAAGTTCGATCCTTACCCGAAATCACACCGGAACACGACTACTTCAAGGGCGAAACGTATGAAACGACCAAGATAAATTACGACACTTTTCAGAAGCACTTCCTCGAAAGGATCAACGCTCTAAAGGGCACGGCACTGCCAATGTCGCAGCCACCCTCATCAGCACACGATAGCAATGACAAGCCTTCAGCCGCACTGGTCTCGGTACAGAAAAATCCAGTTTTCACATGCAAGTTGCGACGGTATCGGGCCTCGGCAGATTCACTGAGAAGGACGATGGCTCGCCCAGAACCGCCAGAAAACACGAAGACTTGGTGTAAGGCTAGAGCGGAGGCGGTGCAACGAGGCTGGCAACAATTGGATGAGCTTCATCAGCAAGTCTATGAATCCTGTGAGGATCCTGAAGAGCAGGGCTTTAATTTGGAAGAGCATATCCGGTTGGAGGAGGACGTGCAGGACTGCATTGTTCGCTTGCAAGTAAAAGTCAACGCCACCACCAAAATGCCGCCCTCGTCTGTTACGCCTGCTGCGACTCCAGGCTTGGTGCTCCCAAAAATTGCCTTGCCCACCTTCAACGGAGATTACCTCCACTGGCGACATTTCCGGGATTTGTTTATGCAAATGGTGCATAACCAGCCGATGTCCGCGTGCCAGAAGCTGTGGTATCTGAAGGTTAACCTTACAGGAGAGGCTGGATCCTTGATCAGAAACTTTGCGTTGTCAGACGAAAATTATCAAACTGCCTGGAAGACACTTAATGAGAGATTTGACAATCGACGACTCTTGGTGTCGGCCCTCATCGACAAATTAATGGGGCAGCCATCTCAGGCCAGTGAAAAACCGTCAGCGGTAGCCGTAAAGTCACTGCATGACACCACACAAGAGTGTCTCAGAGGCCTGGAAAACCTGCAAATATCCACAGGGGATTGGGATCCATTGCTACTGCACATTTTGCTGCAAAAATTGGATTCGACAACGCATGCCCTTTATCAGCAATCTTTAGCTAACCCGCGCGAGCTGCCACCTTTGAAGGGTTTACTGGATTTCCTACAAGTGCGATTCCAGGCACTCGAAGCGCTTAGTAGTACGCCTAAGGACCCAGACCGCAATCACAAGAAGGTTACAAAAGCTACCGTGGCCGCCGTGGCTGCATTGCGATGCCCAAGGTGCTCGCAGGATCACCCGCTATACTACTGACCTGAGTTTCTCCAAGACAACGCTGTGAAAAGGCTAAACTTTGTACGTTTAAAGAAGCTATGTGTAAATTGCTTGCGAGAAGGTCACCAGTCTTCCGGCTGCGTGGCAAGAAGCTGCAAGGAGTGCGCCAGAAAACACAATACCTTGTTACATATGACGGGAAGCAAAATCTCCAAGCAGACCAAGATGACAACGCCTGGCTCCACAGTCAAGAAGCCAGACATTCAGCCGCCACCTGTGCCGCCCGCCCTCACGTTGACGGCTCTCATGCAACCTGGAGCGAGGAAAAATGTTCTGTTGAGCACAGCCGTTGTGAAGGTGGTTGCCAGCAATGGAAGAGTGACCGACTGCCGAGCAGTATTGGACCCTGGCTCACAAATCAATCTAGTAACCGAGCGCATTATCAAGAAACTAGGGCTAGTGGCTTCGCCGCAATTTGCACTGATTGAGGGAGTGGGCGGAAACATCGAGAAGGCGCATCGTAAGGTGGAGTTTGGCCTAAAATCCAGAGTGTCTGGATATGCCGCGCAGTTAGAGGCCTACGTCCTCGATCAAATCATATCTCCTCAACCTTCTCAGAGTCTGGACCCATCGGAATGGCAGATTCCTGGGAATATCAAGCTGGCGGATCCTGAATTCCATCGAACGGAGCGCATCGATATGCTGCTGAGTGCGGAGCATTTCTACGAAGTTCTTGCCATCGGGCAAATCAAGTTGGGCCCTGAACTCCCTGTGCTCCAGAACACGCTCCTCGGTTGGATTGTTGCCGGAAAGGTGGTAACACCTCAAGGGCTACCAGTAACGTGTGGCGTCCTCACGGAAGAGACTCAGCTGACTCAAGCTATCTGGGAGGTTGAGGAGGTATCGGATCCACAACACAATCTCACAGCGACTGAAAGAGCGTGCGAAGTACATTTCGCCCAGACGACTCAACGTGAATCCGATGGCCGTTTCTTGGTACGGCTCCCCTTCAAGGAAGATCCCAAAGGGCTTGGTGACTCGCAGGACGTTGCCATACGCAGATTCATGGCGATAGAGCGCAGACTGGAGAAGAACCCCGACCTAAGACGGCAGTATTGCGAATTCATGGACGAATACGAACGACTGGGACATATGGAGCGAATCACATGGTCAGCGAATAAAAAAGCACATTATTTTTTGCCGCACCATTGCGTCTTGAAACCAGGTAGTAGTACCACTAAATTGAGGGTGGTTTTCGACGCGTCCAGCAGAACATCAACGAACGTTTCTCTGAACAATATCCTACATACAGGACCCACGATTCAGGATGATCTATTTGCGATTTTGATCCGTTTCCGTTTGCCACGCTTCGTTTTCACTGCCGACATTGTCAAAATGTATCGGCAAATAAAGCTTCAGCATGACGATTGCAATTTTCAATTGGTGATTTGGAGAACAAGTCCAACCCAGCCTTTGCGATATTATCGACTCAAGACCATTACGTACGGCACAACGTGTGCCCCGTACTTGGCAACTAAATGCCTCCAGGTTCTGGCACAAGCCGAACAAAATCGAGCACCCTTAGGCAGCAGCGCCTTGCAGCATGATTGTTACATAGACGACGTCATGACAGGGGCAGACAGCTTGACGGAGGCAATCCTAACACAGGAGGAATTGCGTCAGATTCTTACCAGTGCAGGGATGCATTTGCACAAATGGTGTGCCAATCACCCGCATCTTCTACAGCAAATCAGTGTCGAGGACCAGGAGGTCCAGCTGGATTTTGGTAGCTTGTCGGAAGACTACATCAAAACCTTGGGGGTAATTTGGCTCCCAAAAAACGGACGATTTCCAAATCGGCATTAACTTGGACCTCGCTGAGGTCAAATTCACAAAACGGACGATCGCTTCAGACATCGCCCGAATGTTCGACCCATTGGGTATCCTGGCGCCAGTTATCGTAACCGCGAAATTGTTCCTGCAGGCGCTATGGCGGTTGGAATTAGACTGGGACGCAGCCTTGCCACTCGAAATACATACACAGTGGGCCAAGTTCCGCAGTGAGCTACCATCATTGCAAAGGGTTCGCTTTCCCCGACACGTTATCGCCTGCGAGAAACCAATTCAGCTGCAGCTACACACCTTCTGCGATGCCTCGGAGAGGGCGTATGGCGCTGTGATCTATGTTCGTTCAACGTCCCTGTGCGGTCAAGTCAACGTTCGACTGCTCTGTTCCAAATCCAGGGTAGCCCCCATCAAGGTGTTGACAGTACCGCGTTTGGAGTTGTGTGCCGCCAAGCTGGGAGCGGAATTGACGAGTCGAGTCAAGAGAGCGCTCAGTCTGCTGGATGTTTTTCACGTTCTCTGGTCCGATTCAGAGGTCGCATTGGCGTGGATTAACTCAACCGCTTCATCCTACAGCACGTTCGTGGCCAATCGTGTTTCGACCATCCAAACATTGTCACGACCAACTCAGTGGCGACATGTGGCGTCCCACGACAATTTTGCGGACATCCTATCCCATGGCCTGGCGCCAGCTGCGTTAAGGGACTGCAAGCTCTGGTTACAGGGGCCCTCCTTCTTGACTGGACCTGAGGCGGACTGGCCGCCTCCATACAAGGGCACTGAGGCCTGCGAAGTCGAGCGAAAACAAATCAGGATTGCAATGACAACAACAGCTAATGCTAGCAACCATTTTGTTTACGAAATTCAACACGGCAACTCATTTGGAAGGCTTCAACGGGTGATCGTTTATATGCTGCGTTTTGTAACACATTGCAGGGCAAGCTCCCAGTCTTCTCAGACGCGCAGCCGCGCAGTAACAACTCATGAACTCTCCACAGCAACCGGAGTGATCGTTAAATGTATTCAGCAGCACGATTTTCGTGAGGATCGGCGAGACATCCAACTACACGGGCAGGTCAGCAAAAACAGCCCCCTATCGAGTCTGACTCCCTTCCTGGATTCGGACGGAATCCTGCGCGTTGGCGGGAGGCTAGAAGCGTCACAACTTGCTTTCGAGGCCAAGCATCCTATGTTGCTGCCGTTCGCGAATCCACTTACTAGACTACTGATGACGGATATCCACCGCAATAATTGCCGCCTCGGAGCTCAGGCACTGCTAGCTACCACGAGACAACGCTTTTGGCCCATCAGGGGGAAGCAGCTGGCCCGGGCGGTTGTTCAAAAATGCGTGCGATGTGTTAAGGCAAGGCCACAACTGTTCAATCAAGTTATGGGAAATCTACCAGGTGCTCGCGTGCAAGCGGCTCGCCCTTTCATCCGTTCGGGCGTCGACTTTTGTGGGCCAATGCTGATACACTACCGGGGTAGAGGCGTGCGGCCTCAGAAGGGATACATCGCTATATTCTGCTGCTTCGCTACCAAGGCCGTCCATCTGGAGTTGGTGAGCGATCTCAGCACAGAAGCCTTCATCGGTGCTCTGAAGCGTTTCATCGGGAGACGAGGTCTCTGCAAGGACATCTATTGCGACAATGCGACCAATTTTGTAGGTGCGCAACGTCAACTACGCGAGCTGTCTTCATCAACCTGGTGGTCCAGGTGGAGGCCATCCTCAACTCCAGACCTTTAACTGCGATGTCCGACGATCCCAATGACCTGGCGGCGTTGACTCCGGGCCATTTTCTTATCGGCGAGCCCCTCACGGCCATGGTGGATGCTCGGGCAGAGCCGGTCGCAGGCGAACTTCATACACGATGGAAGCGGATAAATCATTTGAAGAACGAGTTTTGGCGCCGATGGTCCCGCGAATATTTGAACCAACTGCAACTTCGCGTTAAGTGGCAGCAAGGTCAACCAAATGCTACCCGGGGAACCATCGTCATCATCAAGGACGACAACCTACCAACTATGAAATGGCCTCTGGGACGAATCATTGACACGCATCAAGGGGCTGATGGTTTTGTCAGAGTTGCAGACGTAAAAACAGCCACTGGAATAGTAAGAAGGCCTATTCATCGTTTAGCGCCACTACCAGTGACGGAGACCACTATACCTGAAGCAGCTGGGCCTGAAGCGAATACTCAAAACCAACCTGAGGCACCGCATCAAGCAGACACACCCGATACTTGCCACACCGGGCTCCGATCCGGGAGCAGAAGGACGCCTCTTCTATCGCTCCTGCTGGTCTGCCTACTGAGCCCTCTAACAGCAACCAACCCCATCAAGGTGTCATCAACTGGACCACATCCAGGACTGCATTTTCAATCATTGGGAAATGCCTTCCTGTCGACAAGCGAGTGGAAACTCTTGGTCTACTATGACCTAGAAGCCTACTGGACGGAGCTGGCTACGCTGCAGAACGGCACAATTTGGCTGCAACAACTATGTGATCGTGATTCTCGACCAGCCGACTGCTCGCATCTGCATGAGCAGTTCCGACACTTGACCGATCAGTTTTCTAGCGCAAACCAGATGCTGAGGATCAGGTCAAGGCGAGGCGCAATAAACGCAGTGGGCGGACTGGCCAGATCGTTGTTCGGAGTTCTGGACGAAGAGTACGCTAATCAAATGGCTCAAACCATTAAGACAATGCAGGGAGATCAGACCAAGCTGCACTCCTTACTCAAAAACCAAACGTCAATCATCGACTCGACATTGAATCTCCTCGGTCAAACGGAACAGATGGCTCAAAAACGTTTTGCCTCCATAGAGCACGAACTGACAAAACTCTCCAACGAGGTCAAGGGTCCGCAACTCAAAGGCACCGCAGCCCGAGTACCAGATTTAATCTCAATTCTATCTTTCCAGATGACCCTGGCAACACTCAATTTGCAGCGCATCCAATCCAGCCTCTTGGACGTAATCACAGACACACAGCATGGGAACTTCAATCCTCTGCTGTTGTCTCAACAGCAACTTAATGCGGCAATGACCGACATCAGGGATCACCTGCCGGAAAATCAGCGTCTCCCTGTTGGCCGAGAAGACTTTCTGAAATTATTTGGGCTAACATCTATCAAGGCCAAGGCAAATGCGAACTTCATTCTTTTCGAGCTCAAGATGCCACTCATCGATGTATCAACGTTTGAGCTCTATCGAATCCTACCAATTCCAACGGCAAAACGGAACCATCTCGTTGCTATGCAGCCAACCGCTCCTTATCTGATCATCAGCCCAAATCGCGACGTCTACTATCCGCTCAACGAGATGGATTATGCTGCCTGTAACTGGATTGAGCCAAACACCCACTTGTGCCGACAGTCCCATCCGTTGTATCACAAGGACGCCAATATGAGCACTTGCGAAGTGGCGCTGCTAAGGGGAATGCCGACGATGACCAACTGTCACCTAGTTGAGCTGTTTACATCCTTCTCGTGGACGAATATCCCACAGTCCAATGAGTGGATCTACGCTTTCACCACACCGATGGTGGCCCAGCTGGTGTGCAGTGGCAACACATCCATCCTGACACTGCAGGGCTCCGGAATTTTGCAGCTGACTCCCGACTGCACGCTCAAATCCGATGCAGTAATTATCAAGGGTCACCGCATATATGAATCCTCAATCAAAACGACTCAGCCGAAGACCTATTATTACACTGATCACGACAACCTGGGATATGTACAACAGCTCCTTGAGCCCACACCTTTCCGGACGCACACTTCGGAGATCAACGATCTTCGAAATCAACTCAAGGAGCAGGATCTATCCTGGAGGGACCAGCTGGATGTGCATGATGTTCACCAGTATGCACTAGGATATCTGAGCTTCGTCGCAGTTCTCGCTATTGTCGCCTTCCTATGGTGCAAGGCCAAAAATGTAAGCTGCCAACCACGATCGCAACGACCGAGACCAGTGCCACTGCCTAGACGTCACAGCTTGCCCTACACACTGGAAGAGGTTGAACAGACCGTTCAACGGGGGGGTGGATGTTAATGCCCGTCCACACGATCAGTGGCGTTAGACTTAAGTAAAATTTTTATGTTACAAATCGTATGTGCAAAGATGGATAATTAATTTCGTCACCTTATGTGACTAATATTGTTTGACTTAGCTGCTAAATCATAGATGCTTGCATGTCTCATGTGGCCACATTTTGCATCGCCACAGACGCGGGCGTCAGCAGTTTCGCGTGATGTTCGAATCATCTTGTTAACTTATACGCGTCAGCGAAACGATCGGAAGACACAAGCACCACATTTGCATGCATGATGTGGCCGCATGAACGCATTGCAATGCGAAACCAAGTTTCTTTTCCCGTACCAGACGCGGGCGTCAGCGGTTTCCGGGCATCGAATGCTTGTGGACGCTCAAGCGTCAGCATTTTTTCGTGGAATGCTTGTGGACGCTCAAGCGTCAGCATTTTCGTGCGTGGGAACTGCTGGCGCCTTTTGCTCGGTGTGGGAAGGTAATAGTCAGTCGTCATCAGGTCGTCGCGTTGTATTAACTGAAATCGTATGTGATTTACTCCGCTGCGCGTTCTTTCAAAATTTCTCATAGCATTATTTCATAATTCATTGTATTTAATAAATATAGAAAGCAATAAATTTTGTAACGGCTAAAGTATTCATTTTCATTAAAATATTACAGTTAATAGTAATTGACACGCTCGGTGCTGAACTACCCAAACGGCAACGTGCAATATTGAATAATGAAATATTAAGTGAATTAAACTCAAATTATTGTGAAGGATTGCTGGTGAGAAGAATAAGTGACAGGAAGAGGCCAGGACAAAAGAGTCCGGCCGCAAACACCATGTTTTATTGTTTAATGAAAGTATCGCAATGGTTAATTCAGAGAGGTATATTTTAAATATGACTTTACATTATGAAGGTACAAAGAAGAGTGATCAGTTATTTTATATCGTTGCCAAGAATCCATACGAGTACAATGAAACAAATACGTAAGCTGATACAATGATGCAAATTTGATTTGAAACAAGGATAACGATGGAAGGATATGATAAATTTTGGTGAATGAACGATGATCTAAAACAAGAATAAAATTATCTGACAAAATAAGATATTTGACGAGCTATGTAACAGATGATGACTTTTATTTGATTAGAAACAGACAAGAAATCTAGACAAAGGCAAGGACAGACAAATGAAATGCCTGATCAGCTAACTTAAAAATACAAATGCTACTAATTGCTCCGCTGAGCACAATGCAGCATAAACTACGAAAAACTATCGCAAAAGAATAGAAAGCTCTTAAAGAAAAACAGGGGATTGCTTCTGTCTTGCAATTAATAACTCAAGCAACATCTTCTGAATATCAAATCTTGACTCATATATGGATTCCATAGGTTGAGCTTGAAAAATTTATTAATGGAAGTCAACAAGACTAAGTCTTGTTACAAGAAAAAAAAATTCAATTAGGAAGTTTTTCAGAATTAAGACACGTCCGTACCGTTTTAGGATCCGTTTATTACTGGACGTTACTACAAATTTTCGTATCTAATATCATAAGTTTCCACGATTGGGAAAACACAATTCTGCAGGAATCAAAGTACAAAAGTTAATGTTATATTAGTAGTCGTTTAAAATTATAAGATTCAAAGAAAATTTTGTTTAAGGATTGCTGGTTGTCCTAAGTGAAAGAACTACATTGTTCTTTCACCCGAGCATTTTAGCTATCAACTAAATAGCATTTTTCGCTCGATGGACTTCAGCTGGTTCCAGCATATGGGCTGGTTTCATTAAAAATCTCGCAGTTTCGTACGAGGTGACCGATATACTCCTCAGGAGCTGCTAAAATGCTCGGGTGAAAGAACAATGTAGTTCTTTCACTTAGGACAACCAGCAATCCTTAAACAAAATTTTCTTATAAGTTCGCCACCACTGCGTAATAGTGGAAATTATTGCTCGATAGAGCTTGCAGCACTGCCATGCTGCAATATATATATATATATATATATATATATATATATATATATATATATATATATATATATATATATATATATACATATATATATATATATATATATATATATATATATATATATATATATATATATATATATATATGGGTTCGTGGTCACCTGGAACCCCGCAGTCGAGCTGCCCCGAGGTGACTGATGTGGCAGCTCCTGAGGAGTATATCGGTCACCTCGTACAAAACTGCAAGATTCAAAGGTTCTAAAAATGAAAAAGTATACACAAATAATTAAGCGCTACGTTATAGAAGAATATAAAAAACGTTACTTTAATAGTCGTTCAAAATTACCAGAAAGCTATGCAAAAACAAATTAACAAGGATATAGAAATTTTGTATACGATGCTGATTCGGCATGTTGATGGGCGAATAGGTTTGTTGGATCATCTATCACGTGTGCTAACCCCTCCCCCTTTAAAGATCTGGGTCCCACAGGATCTGATGGTCCGGATGATTTTTTGATGAGATTTTTCAAACATTTAAGTGGATGGGTTGGATGTTCTGCACACCAGTGGTCTCGATCATTGGTGTCACAATTTTCAACAATGAATGCTTTTTGATTATTTTGGATGCTATAATGATAACAACTTTTAGTGAGAGGATAACAAGTATACTTATTTTTGCCATTTTAGAGTGTCCATAACTGATGAGCAAATCCTGAAGTTACTTCCTGTTGGCAATTAAATTGAGTTTAAATTTTTTTTACCTTGGTACATCTTGGAGTATGTTTGGGAGAATTTGATGCGAGGTTACTTCATAGCTAGAATATTCATTGTCCATTATTTTGATGGTTTCATTATGAAACTGTACAATAAATACTCCATTTAATTTTCTGGATGACGCAACGAAATTGTCCAAAAAAATAATTTTGTTATTGATTGTCGCTATTTTTTCATGCGCGTTGTATTCAAATTCACATTCGGTACTTTTCCCCCTTATAACTCAGATAGTTTCTTTAGATTTGATTCTTTACAAAGTGTAATATTTCCAATATTTGTGCATTTATCAATGATCCAAAATTCGAGGTTTTGGCTTACGAACAGTACATCAAATCCCAAATACCTGTAAATTCTTTTCTCATTCTTAGTCACGGCTTTCATGAGTACATGGTTGTATTCTTGATGGTTGGTTTTTGGGATCGAAATACTGTATAGTAGAATAGACTTACTGATGATTGATGGCTGGGCATATTCAACTGCTTCGATTTCATTTCCGTAAGGAAACGTTTCCATTTCAATGATTTGTTGTTGAATTTCTGACATGTCTAGAAGGTTGCTGTTGATAATTCCCTTTTCAGCTAACTGCTCTATCATGGTTTCTTGCTTGATTTGTTGATGTCAATCTGAGAGCCTAGCCTGGAACCGTTTGACACATTACTTCGGGCCAGGTCTCGTTGTGTTACGCCGTGAGGCGCCTTCAAGCTGGAAGATCCCTCTTCTTGCGGAAGGGGAGAGGGGAAAAGGAAGCGCCAGATAAGCGATCCCCCAGCCCCAACACCTCCAGATGCTGTGAGTTCGTTTTATCTTTTAGGACTGCCAAAACATAATGTGCCACCTGGTGCCATTTGTCAACCGATTCGAGCATCACCGCAACTATATTATCCGGGGTGAGCTTTCCGGCTCCCTGTAGAGGGTTCTTCGTAGCCTGTCTCATTTTATGCACACAAATAATGTGTGGCACGCATTGTATTCCTCTCCTGGGCAAAACCGACAATCGGGAGACCGTGTCTTACCAATCTTGTGCTGGTAAGACTGAAAGCACCCATGCCCGCTCAAAAGCTGGGTCAGATAGAAGTCAGTCTCACCATATCTTCGACTTAGCCACGGTCTCACATCCGGGATGAGGCACGCAGTCCCCATTCGCTTTGTGCAATTCACCAAAGACTGCTGCCAATCGTTGAGTGAACACTACCTCTCTTCGCGGACAACCATTTACCTCGCATCCTCGTTTCGACGCAGATAAATGAAGTGGCGCTCTCTAGCTTAGAGGCCGACAGGTATCACGCCTGCAAAGACTCTTACCGCCGAATCAGCGACTGTCGGATACGAAGATGCAATCTTCAGTTCTCGTCTTCTCTGTACCTGTACCAAGCGGTTTCGGTATACCTCCTTACTGAGAGCGTTGTCCCTCATTTCTACTCCGTATAGTAGGATTGACCCTATAGCAGTCATCGAGAGGTGTCTTCTTGATGGGCTAGGTTCCCCTACTTTGGCTCTTCAAGTAACTTCGTCTGCTGTTGCCCTGATTTGCCCAGAAAAACTCATCTTCGAGTCGATCAGTAGCCCCTGGTTCTTCATCGCTGGCTTCGATTCGATTTGTATGTCTCCAATACTAATCATCCTTACTCTAGGGGTTCTCCTTTTTATCAAGATGGCCATTTCGGTTTTCCCCAGTGCTAAACTGAGCCCTTGAGCGGTCATCTAATCTCTCATTCGGCGCATTAGCATGCCTTGCCTAAGTGTTCCACCGTATCCAGAATGACCACTCATCTAGCGGAGTTGAAGGCGTTCCTGATGTCAAGTGTCACCAACAGGACGCTCCGTCGCTTGGCGCAACTATTGCCTGTGCCTTTTGAGTTGCGCCACCACCTCTGTAATCGAATCGATGGTGGAGCGTTCTGCTCTAAGGCCGTACTGGAGAGGAGATAGGTCCCAAGCAGCACGAATCGCGTCAGTGAGTCTTCCCTTAATGAGTTTATCTAGCACTTTCCCAGCAATACCTCGTATGCATAACAGGCGGTATGCAGACGGCGATTCGGGATTTCCCTTCTCCTTGCTGATCAGCATGAGCCTCAACACCTTCCATCGTACCGGGTAAGCCCCGTCCGATATGCAAGCGTTGAATCTGCTGAGCAACAAGTCAGGACAATCGTTATAGGTAAGCTTAAACATCTCAGCTGGAACACCAGCTGGACCTGAAGCCTTCCTCCCTTTCAGTGAAAAGACTGGTGTCCAAATCGCCCAAGTAATTCTTCAATCCCTGCATTATAAAGCTTCCGGGTAGGTGGACAAAATGCGTAACTGGTACGGGGGAGTACCTAGAAAAACTGTAAATTTTTGTAAATTTTGCGATGGTAAATAAACGTGTCAGAGCGTTTGTCTCGATCATATTTGAACCACCCTTATATATATATATATATATATATATATATATATATATATATATATATATATATATATATATATATATATATATATATATATATTATATATATATATATATATATATATATATATATATATATATATATATATATATATATACGTACATGTGTATATATATATATATATATATATATACATATATATATACGTACATGTGTATATATATATATATATATATATATATATATATATATATATATATATATATATATATATATATATATATATATATATATATATATACGTACATGTATATATATATATATATATATATATATATATATATATATATATATATATACGTACATGTATATATATATATATATATATATATATATATATATATAAATATATATATATATATATATATATATATATATATATATATATATATATATAATGTTACGAAATATAATTTAAGCCCCGAAACCATTCCTAGAAAGGAAGGATTCCTTGCACTCCAAGATTTTATCCGGAAGACTACCAAGGAACCACTCCACGCGCGGAAGTACTGGTGAGAAGCATTAAAGTCAGCATTAAGTAATGTTAGGGATTAAGTATTAAGCGGAAAAGGAAGGATACGTAAGCACATGCAACCTACATGAGTGTCAAACAAAACTAAGTCAGGAGTTATCTTTCCTGTTATGGTCCTCGGAAGAAAGGATATTTTAATTGAACTCTATCGGACTGAATGGTCGTAACCACATCAAAATCAGCATGTAAGTTATATCGCAGTCGACAAAATCATGGAAAAAGTGTTCGTGCTTGACGTCTGGGTTCCAAATCAAGAAATGTTGCAACGAAACTTGCCTCGGTAGTTATTCAGATGATGGAGATACATGTTCCGTTTCCCAAAATTGAGTTGCTTTTGGTAAAGATGGTGAGAAAATTTGTGTACAAGAGTGCCCAGCCAATACGTACAAGCATATGAACGAAAACGGAATGCACACAAATTGTTAGGCCACTTCGTAGCAATTTAGATCCTTGACAGGACAATGTTTGTTGAATTGTAAGTCGAGATATGAAAAAGTAGGCAATACATGTATACCGTGTCACCACAAATGTGCACAGCAATGCGATGGAAAGCAAATTCTTAGTATACTTGATGCCAAAAGTTTGCGGGGATGTACTGTCATCAAAGAGAATCTATTGATCAATATTCGTCAGAGTGAACCTCATTTAATTGAGGACTTGGAGAATGCATTGTCGTCGATTGAAGAGATTGGTGGCTACAGTTGCTTCTCTATCATTCTTCAGACGATTGCGTGTTATTCGGGGTGAATATTTGGCAGATTCGATATATGCTCTCTACGTTCTCGACAATAAAAATTTACAAAACTTATGGGGTGAATGTCAAAACGTTACAATCGAGCGTAGGCGAATATTTTTCCATTTCAATCCGAAACTATGCTACAATAAAATTGAAGCGCTTAAACCGTTCATAAAACAAAATGATACGTTTGATGTGGCTGAAGTAGCATGAGATTCGAACGGCGATCGGGTTGCATGCGACATCCAAGAATTAGAAATTTTAGAAGTCCAACTATTTGAAACGGCTGCACCAATCAGTCGAGTTTGAAGATGAACGAGTTTTCTTGGCTATCAATACTTCTATGTGGAAGCACCATATCAAAATGTATCAATTTACGAAAATCGCCATGGTTGCGGATATGATTCATGGGATGTCGATGATGACAATAACAAGGACCACCGACATCTGTTTACGCACTTAAAACCTTACACCCAATATGCAGTGTACGTGAGAACCTCAACCATCGCAAGTGAAAAGAAAGGTGGACAAAGTAAAATTCATTATTTCCGGACATTACCTAGTACACCAGATCCCGTTTGCAATTTTGATTACACGTTTTGAATTACTCCAGCATAGAAATATAATGGATTGAGCCGCGAGAACCATAAAATGCTATTAAACGAAGTAATGGAAGCCGATGATGTTATCTGGAAAATGTTAAACAAGATGAGCATATTCTAGGACCAAACGTCCATGATAAAGCTTGCGATGCGATCTACTTACGTGATTCCCGACTAATCGCCCAACAAATCCCTGCGCGGACACAATTGTGGCGGACACAATCACTTGAACTGCATGAATGTTGTGGCCTTGAACTTGGGTTCTTCAACTCAAGTAAAAGAGCCGTTGGACCAAGTTAAAAAAAGAGCCAGCGACCATGAAAACGGTGTCTTTTGTACGGGTTTCTAGCCAACCTAGG